>OZ018319.1:145149020-145489437 GCA_963969495.1 Ceratothoa steindachneri
ATATATTATTTTGAGTGTTCGCCTGATTGGCATAATAAAAAAGTAATTCAAGCTCAACATCTGTATAACCATTAATAATTTTGAAAGTTTCAATTAATTCTCCACAGAATGGTCTATTCTTCAAGGATAGCAATTTTAGGGCTTTTTTCTCTCTTCATAAGATTTATATCTAAGCTCGGGAACATCTTGGTATGTCTACGCTGAATTCTCTCCTAAGTCGGGATATTCTTACGCAATTATGGGGAGCAAATTTGAACTTCATACTCCAAGGAGGGTCTGACTAATGCTTTACATAGGAAAAAGACTATTTATTTATATCCAAGAACTATGTAAAATGACTTTTTTGATGTGTCACTGCAGTTTTGATGATTTAAGATGTTATGAAATTATAATTTCATCAACTGACTCAAAAGTGTTACCATTTATTTTTTAATTATTAAACAAGTTTCTATTGCCTAAATGCATGCATTTACTTAGACTTGATAACATTAAGCTTCATTTATCACCTCTCTGAGTACTCGCATAATTTGCCTAGACACGTTGTAAATTTTCGCAAATTGGATCGAGAATTTACACTACTGCTTAACTTTGTGCCATCTACGTATTTATATATTTTACATATTAAATCATCATCCAGATCATTTACATAAATTATAAAGAGTAGCGGTTTCAAGACGAAGCCCTGAGGAACAAGGGGGACACAAACTTGAAGTGACGTCGTCGATGCCAAATCTTTGTTTAAGGTTAGTGATCCAGTGTCTATTTAATTTAAAGGTTATCCTCTTTTACCGTGAACCTTAAGTCTTATGCAAAGTCATTTGTGATGGACAGTATCAAACGCTTTTTTAAAGTCCGAATAAATGATATTGTTATATTTGTGTTTATCATATAAATTTATCATATTATTAAAGAAATCTAGATTACTAAGGCAAGAAAGCTTGCGTCGAAATCCATGCTTACTTTTTATTCATTTTTGATTTTGTAATTGATCGACGATTTTATCTCTAATAATAGAATCGAGTTGTTTACCGATCATAGAATATAAAGTTGCCGCTAAAAACTTTTGCTATATTAAGGATATCATTTACAAGAGAACCATCGTTTGACGTTAAGGGCTATGTTCTTTTATATTGGCTTAAAAATTCCTTCTTATTAATCTTTCGTGTTCTCTTTTAGCTTTTTAATAGTTTCTTAACTTGCCTACGATGGGAGAGATATTGAACCTGATAATCTACCGAAATATGACTGGTTTGCGAAAGGCTTATACTATTTATTCATTTTTTCAATAGCTCGTTTTATTTCTTGATTTATCAACGGCCCCGCGTTCAGGTTTATTGCATGTTCATTATTTGTATCGCACTAAATCTTTTTCTAGGTTTAATAATAACCATGTAAAAGTTTCATACATTTCTGTCGCGCTTTCTGTAGGTAGTTCACTTTTCCAGTTCAAGATAGTGAACCTATGTCTGAAAGTATCGAAAGTACAGTGTTGGGAATTGGAGATGAGTCAGTTGGCGCTTATAAGAAATCAAGAAGCATTTAATTTGAATGTTATGTTGTTGGGTGATCACTGTTTCTTAAATTTTCTAACATATACATTCATGCTAGATTTTCATCAATAGATAATATTAAAGCTAATCTACAGATGCACGGGCTAAATTTGACGATTTGTAATGTATCTGTGATCGGCGTTGGATGGCTAGCATGCAGCCTATAAATTTTAGATGAGAAAAGTTAGCTGACATGGAGCGGGAGGCCAAATGAATATTGGAAAAGAGTTACTTGCATCATTCTGCAACAGAGACTAGTAAGCGGTCGTCAACAGAAAGGAACACAAACAGGCATTCTATGTCTATACACCGGGATTCATCCAACAACTGCAAAACAAGGTGATGGAAGACCCAAGCAAAGGAATCCGGGCTTTGGCAAGAGAGATAGGTGTTGGACTCACCACCATGAAGCTGGCAATGAATGAGAACCTTCGCTACCCCTCGTAAAAGAGGCGCAAGGGACAAATTTTGGCAGTCAAGGCCAAGAAAAAACCGCTTGACGATGGCTAAGACGCCCCTGAACACGCTGAAAGTTCCTGTACAAATGGATTTCCTATAATCCATGCAACGTTCACGTATCATAAAGAACAAGTTTACCCAAACTGTGATGGTCTGTTGGGTGTGTCTCCAGTGAGGGTGACACCATGCGGCCCCACATGTTTGAGGGGTAACAAGACTTTCGGATCACCCTGTACTTTGAGTAAACTCTTATCTCCAAGCCATAATCCAGTGGATAACTTTTAAACTACATTTATTTTCTTTGAGATGTTGTGGTTGTGGTTGTGTATGTATGTGTGTGTGTGTGTGTGTGTGTGTGTGTGTGGAAGGGGGAGTTCTTTCATGAACACTAAACACTGTATTTTGTCCACAAGTTGTTTCTTTTACTGCCTGAAGCAGGAAATGCTAATTTATAATCCTTAACAAACGTTCATTGTCTCTATCTGCTATTTCATTTTCCAAGTTTACACTAGAAAAGTTTAAGTCTCCACAAATAACAGACTTCTTATCCTTAACTAGAACCGAAAGTATCCCAAACATCTGCCCATCTTCGAATTTGCTTTAACTCGGCGAGCTAAGAACAATATAATCATTGCTGTCTTATTCTTTTTAATTCTCGCTAATAGACTTTTAATATACAGTAAATGTGGACAGACTCATAATCAGCAGCGCTCGTGGACAAACTCATAATGAGCAGCGCTCGTGGATAAACTCATAATCCGGACTAATCGTAGATATGTTTATACTGTGCACAAACATAAAATGTGAAACATAGAAGGGTTCATTAAAAATAGATCATGTAAGCCTTTAGTAACTGTCCTAAAAGTAAAAATATTATATTTAAGTTCATCTAATCATCCTTATGAAGGTTTTTTTCATTATTAAAAAAACAAGAAAGGCAAGGGAAACGTCAACGCTCTGAAGGTAAGGTATTAATGGATTATAATATATTGCCCCCTTAATGTCTTTACTGAGAGAGGAGACATAAATTTTAAGAATCATATGGCAAAAATTCAAACGCTTCTACAACCCGATGCGTTTGATATGTAGTTCACTCTATTTTACTTTGATGCGCGAACCAAATAATTAATTTTATTAAAAACTTTGTAAAAGTTTCTGAAAGTTAAAATAGGCTTTTATCCAATATTTTAGTGAAAAAAATAGCTTAATGTAGCAAAAGGTTAGGTTGTTTAATCTAAAAATATGTTCTTTGCATGTTTAGATGAGTTTTTTTATAAATATTATGGGCTTACGCTAAGAGAAAAATTATAATATGATTAACTTATCATTTTATGTTAGTTAATCCAACTTAACTCTACCTTTGCTTTGGTCAATCAAAATTAGTTATGTTACGAAGATCAACAATGCTCATAGTCATACTAAAAATTGAAATGAACAAGAAGTTACCTTCGTTTTTGCCTCAAAACCGAATGTGTGTAAAGGCTGTGAGAGAAAGTATTTTGAAATACGAGGGTCGGTGAATAAGGTTTGCGAATCGGTAGGGCAAAACAGAGGAATGGGGATGGCTATTTGTGGTGCGGTTAGGACAAGTTATGACAAGTCAGGATCTGCAGCCGCACGCTCCTGCCTCGTCTATTTAAGAAGCAGTAGCTGATTGCAGATCGCCAGTCACAAATCTTTCAACAATGGAGAAGGTTGAGCACCGCGCAGTGATCAAAATTTTGACCAAGGAAGGCAAGAATGCAAAAGAGATCCATGAACGCATGGTTGCAGTGTACACCAACACCACCCCTGCCTATGCAACCATTGCTCGCTAGAATACGGAGTTACGCCATGATCGTGAGTCCCTTGAAGATGACCCCCGTCCAAGACGCCCGTCAGACGTGACCAACGAGGACAATGTGGCCCGTGTGGAGAGGATGATCCTCGAAAATTGACGGGTGAAGGTCGAAGAAATCGAGCGAGAACTTGGAATATCACATGGAAGTGTTATCAAAATCATACACGACAACTTGGCCATGACCAAGGTCTCTGCCCGTTGGGTCCGTAGAAACCTCACGCCCCATGATCGACTTCAACGTCGTCAAAATCCACAAGGCCAGAGTTGCACAAGCTGCCCTGCGCGAGTGCGGATTCGAGGAGCTCAACCATCCCCCCCTACAGTCCAGATCTGGCCCCTAGCGACTACTTTGTATTCTGCTAGCTCAAGGATGCACTGCGTGGACACCGGTTTAGGGACGATGAAGATGTCCAGCTAGCCGTCCAGGAGTGGATTGAACAGCAGTCGGGAGATTTCTGGTTGTCGGGAATTCGAAGCCTCAGGGACAAGTGGCGCAAGTGCATTGAAGTCGAGGGTAGTTATATTGAAAAATAATAAAACTGTTTTCATCATATCTCGTTTCCTTATATCCGAATTGCAAAACTTATTGTCCGCCCCTCGTAATATACCTGGGTTTGCAAAAAGTTCTGTTACAGTGGGTTTCTTTTATCTTTCGAGAGGTATACGTGTGTGATATAAAAAAGTTTCGCCAAGCAAACTTAAAGTTCTACTTTTAAAGCATATGTCATTAAAATGTCTTTTTATATTGTTTGCAATTACGTCGAAATGGAAGGGGAAAAAATCGATATCTCTGCTCTCCTGCGCGTGGGCTATAACAAGTAGGACATCACCAAGCGGCTCAATGTCAGCCGGATGACCGTTCAAGAACGGGTAACACCTCAACGATCGCCATCGTTCAGTCTGTGAGAAAGGCCTTCGAAAGTTTTTCGAAGTTGAACATTCTGCATTCGCGAAGAATGTGAAAAAGAAGAATACCTTGGTGGCCATAGTGTCCAGGTCAGTCAATTTGGTGGGCGACAAGAGCTTGAGGTGCGTAGAAAGGCCTCTGCTCACCAACCGTATGCGAGAGCAACGTCGGGAGCGCTGTCATTGCCTTCTCAGCGACTTGAAGACTCGAATTCCTATTTTTTCTCATGAAAACCCTTCACGGTCGATCTGTTCAT
Organism: Ceratothoa steindachneri; assembly: GCA_963969495.1. Taxonomy (NCBI): domain Eukaryota; kingdom Metazoa; phylum Arthropoda; class Malacostraca; order Isopoda; family Cymothoidae; genus Ceratothoa; species Ceratothoa steindachneri. The sequence continues at coordinate 145,154,033 of OZ018319.1, forward strand.
TAACAAGCAGAACGAGTGCGTGGTAAGCTCCGGCTAAGACGTCTCCGAGGTCCGCTACGAGTCCTTAACCAAACACTCGGACTCCGTGATGATGCTCAGCGTCGTGGCGTTGAATGGCAAGAAGATGCCGGTCTTGTTCGCGGCCGGTTACATGGACATCTTAGCCACAAAAATACTGTTCTGGGTGAGAAAGATCACGAAGAAGGCAAACTTAGTCTTGCAGCAGGACGTTTCCCCGGCCCACATAGCCAAGAGACCGTGGAAGAGTAGTTGGAGTTGATCATGAACTTCTGGTCGAAGGCTATTTGGCCACCGCACTCGCCCGACATCAAGCCCATCGACTACAGCGTGTGGGTGCATGTCAAGGGAAATGCCTGCAACGGTCACTACAGTAACGTGTACGAGCTGAAGTCATCCGTCAACCGCCTGTGGACCAGCATGAGGAAGGACTTCGTCCGCAACCTGTGCGCTGCCTTGAGGTCTCACCTGGAGTGCGTGCTCGGCAGCAATGGCGGTAACATTGATTAATATTACAATTTAAACACACATTTAAATGTTAAAACAATAAAAACGTGTCTAAGTCATACTTATAACATCCATACCAAGCTAATTAGTGTAGACAATGGGCCTACGAATTTATAAAAAAAATAAACGGCGTATTTGCTAGTTTGCGAAGAGTGTCTATGCGGGGACCTTCCTTTAAGTAAATGGGTCCCGGCAAATAAAACGGCATTTTACTCAACTCCTGGTACTGGAGCACTGGACTCTAATCGAAAATTAGGTAATTACAGCTCACAACCTTCATTGTCTGTTCATTTTGTTCCGAGGTAACGCAGTAGGGGTTTCAGAAACATGAATCAATTAGTGTTCCTGGTGTTGATGAAATCGACAAAAGACTCGTCGTGAGCCACAAATATAATTTGGGCCTGGCGTCGTTCAGGTTTGGCTGTACGGTGACTTTAAAAAAAAGTCGAACAATCTTTTTTTTGTCCATCTCGATTGAGAAGATAAACGCCGAGATTGTAATAAACGCACATTCATGCTGGATCGAACGTAATGAACGATGCCTGGTGGGCCTATTCGGTATTCAATCAACATGCGTACAGAGATCACATGACCAAACACAATGAAGGTTTATTTCACTCACACAACGAAGGGGTACATAGTCCAAATACAGAAAGAGTGGGTGAAAAGGCCGATAATTTGCGCTTAATATCTTCGGTTTTACCTCGTATGGTACTTATTCGGGGACAGGTAGCAAAAATAGGACTTTCACATTCTACAGGTGTCTGTAGGTTATACTGTTTTGCAAGGAGATAGTAAGCGCGTTCGAATGAATATAATATTGAATTATTGGGATTTTTACACTAATTGATTAATGATGCATAATCGAGTATATTTCTTTACATAATGGTGTTAGAATCAATGTTTTCGGTCATTTTTGATGTGTTATGAACGAATCTGCTGTTCATTTATATGCTCAGGTCTCGATATTGAATCATTGGGATTTAACCAATAGCTCGATAACGACGCTCCACCTACGTTAAAGACTATCAAATTGGTTCATAACGCAGCACAAGCTAATGGAAAACAAATTTGAGTACATAATCAAGGAAAGAATATAAGAAATATAGAAAGTTTGCTCGTAAAATAATTAGATGTATTAAAGATGCGTAGAATGTGCAATAAGAGCAAGAAAGGGCGCAACTCTCCAGTTGAGATACGCCATTTTTCTTGAAATGGACAGAAATGAATTTCGCGCCAAATTGAGCGGATGAATTCGAAGCAATCAATTGAAATGGGTCAAATATGTTAATTCTTTCCGTTTGTGATTAGGAGACTTCCTTAATTAAAATGGGCCCCTAATTACTCAAATACAACCCTCATTATCTTTCCCTTGACTCACAATGGGACTTCATTCGAGAACAGAGGAAGATTTAGGAAAGCACATGAATTTACGGCTTGAACTACTCACATACTGTTACAAAAATCTGTTTATCCGGTACCTATGGACATTCAAGGTTAAGATCAGGGAGAGATAAGCACATTATTACTCTCTTACCATCATTTCACCATAATGTGAACTCGCCCTCTTGTATCTGTAATCTAGGTAGGAATTTATATCTTTAGTTTCTGTGAGAAGGTTAATAGCTTTTGATAAAACTCTAGAATAAAATGCATTACACAGTGTAAGTTTTATGTTTATTCCTCTAGAAAAGACTAGACTTTAACACGAAAAAGATATTCCGCAAATTAGAAGCGGAATGCAAGAAACAATAACTATTACATATGGTAATCATGTTGGGTATCGCAGTTATGTGCCCTTTTGTCTCCTTTTTTATTTATCTGTGCTTTTCATCAGCTCTTTATTTCACTTTAATGATTTATTGGCTGAGTGGATTGCTCTTATTGGTTACAAGTGGGCCTTTTAGTTTCAACTATATAAAAGTTGGGTGCAAATAGATTGAATGTTTTGGAAGTTTGGCGGGTGTCTGGAGTAGATGATATGTCTGAGAGGTATGAAGGGCTAATATCTGGCTGTGTACGTGATGCCATTGTGATCACACATGTAGGAGTGAATGATATTAAGAGAGTTGGTTCGAGTGAGTTGTGTAAGAGGTTGATTGAATAGATGAAAGAAAGTAGGTTGAAATGTGTTGTGTTGGTTGTGCTTCTGATAATGGATGTTAAGATATAATGGTTCTTTCGTTCAATTGGGCTGAATAAATATGTCAAGAGTATATATGAGAAGAAAAGATTTATGTTGATGTGTGGAGCAGGTTTTATGATAGGAAATATATGCAATGGATAGAGTGCACTTGAATAAGGATAGAGTAGGTGTTTTGAAGCGTGAGTTTGATTGTGTTATCAGGCCTCTTATGACGGTTAAGAAGGTCTGCTGACCAAAGTCGCGTGCTCTCACTTATTCTAATTTATGACCTTACGACCTTCAAAACTTTCAATAATTCCCAGACTAACCTTGGGAGATCTTCGGCAATTATATCATCCGAAAGAGAATGTAAAACAACATAAAGGTTTTGAATTTCGTTTGAATCGTCCGAACAGTTATAATGTTATTACCTCTCCCCCCCAAAAAAAAGCAAAACGGGGACCGATCGACCGACTGAGGACTTAGTGAGATATAATGTAAAGTCACACGCGACAGAAAATGATGCTTCAGGGAAGGGAGAGTTAAGTTGTCAGTATGCAAATACTTATGGTCATAGAAACAAGATGGCTGAGTTATTTAGTTTTATTATGGATAAGGATGTAGATAAAATATTTGTAACAGAATTATGGGTTATTGAAATAAGATTTAATGACAATCTGATTGACAGGTAGAAATCGAGATGAGATAATTTTTGTATATAAAAGATAGCGATGTTTCAAAATGTAAGTAAATTCATAAATCAGGATGAAGTTGAGTTACTGGAAATTTATATTAGGGTGATTAAAAATAGGAAAGTACTTTCGGGAGTTTTTACATAATAGTTGGGTAGCTTGAAGATAATGATTAACTTATGGATAAGCGAGGAGAGTAAAGAAGTAAGGCAAATGCAGCCTTTCTTGGTGACTTTAATTTAAACTTTGTGAATTGGAAAATGTAATAGGAAGGGCGAGAGTGAGTTGCAAGTTTATACAATGTTTAGGTAATTCTTTTAATAAATTTGTTGAACCCGCATAGAGTACCAATATAATAGATCTAGTAATTTCAATGATCATTTGGGTGAGGATTTGATTGTTGAAAAATAGTGAACATCAGATAGTTTTATTTCATTTTTGACTTGCAAAGGAAGAATATCTTTAAATGCTGAAGAAAACTCCAAATTTTTATAAAAGAAATTACAAAGAGCTTCAAAACTTGATGAATTTAGTTGGGATGTAAAATTCATTGGTAAGAATACTTACGAATTGTGGAATACTTTTAAGTATATATTAAATGTAATATAAAATCAATATATCCCAATAAAAATCATTAGGAAGAAATGGAGGCATCAGGAGATAGATAAAAAAAATTCTGAGGAGAAAAAGGTCATACCAGAAATTGGAGGTAGAAATTACTATTCAAAAATCTAAATCATTATTATTTGACTACAAATGAGTTAAATAAGAACATTAAGATAAACATAAAGGTGTCAGAAATAAATTTATCCCCAAATATAAATAACAACTCACGAAATTCTCGAGTTATCATAAAATAAATAACAAATCTAGGAGAGCTAAAATATAACCTATTAATTATGAATGGGTTGCGAAAAGAAATTGATGGGAAAATAGTTCAGGAATTTGTTGATTATTTGCTTTTGTGTTTAGAGAAAAAAAAATCGAAATAGTTTAAGTTATGATATTGCTACGTCATGAAAGGAGAAGAGTTGTTGAAAAACTTTAATGTAGATAAGAGAGCCATTAAAGACTACTATAGTTAAATGGTGAAAAGTCATCTGCCCCTGATAATATTCATTCTATGTTACTTAAAGAAGGGTAAGAATTACATCCTTACATATGATCAAACTCCAACTACACTGTTATACTAGTAAAAATAATAATGATACTAGTAATAATAATGATTATAATATTAATAAAAAAAAAATAATAATGATACTAGTAATAATAATGATTATAATATTAATAATGGTAAAATTAATGATGATAATAATAGTGATGATAATAGTGATGATAATTATGATAATGCTAATGATAATAATAATAATGGTAATGGTAATAATAATAACAATGTAAGTAATAATAATAAGTAAAAGATTATCGGATAGGCATGAAATAAGAGCTTAGAAATTGACACAAATGTACATTATCTTCCGAAGCTAAAAGTGCAGTATGTGACGCAGGCATTCCATTTTCCCAACCCCCTTCTTTCTGACCTAGCCTCCCTGCTTCATCTAACCCCTATGACAACAACGAGCAATCTTCCCTCTTAAGCAAAATTCTTTAATACCGCAGACTAATTTCCTGTGGTTTCACTTTTTTTGCAAAAGACATTCTCAGGTAAACCCTGTCTGGCTCCACCTCTCATCACCTTGAATTATATACTAATAGTTAATACTAAGGTAGGAGTATCCCGTATCTTCAAAATGTATTCACATTGGCCTAGTTGTAAGAAATATCCGCCCCATTAACCTTATAATGAAGTTAACTGGAGAGTTATTTCTAAAAGCCATTCTCATGTGTTCAATGTTCTAAATAACTATTGGCTCAATGGTAAAAATCTAAAAAACTGCAAGGTCCACCACAGCAACGTCGACGAGCTGAATTCCTCAGTGAACCGCGTGTGGGCCAGTATGAGGGTGGACTTTGTCTGCAATGTGTGCGGGGCCTTGCGATCTCACCTGTAGCACGTGCTCAGCGCCTATATATATATATATATATATATACATATATATTCTAGAGAATCTTATTCTGAGCATGAAAATGAAGACGTAAGTGATGGTAGAAATCATAATTTATTTTGACAGATGTTTCGGAACAAAACCTGTTCCATCTTCCGTGGTTACCGACAATAAATAAAATGTTATAACTAGAGTATCCGACAACATACAACAACCTATCAGCCGGAAAATGAGGTCAAATTTATATAGCAAATAATTCAAAAGTAAAATAATATGACTAAAAGTGAACCATTAAGAATAAAGCTTAAACTAAAGGAGACAAACAAATTTAACTTAAAATGATAAAATATCAAAATTAGACAAATATCGATAATATGTGGAAATAAAACATTGTTTGACTAATTAATTGAAAATAGGAAATAGTGAACTAGCATAGTAAAAACACTAAAACGAGTACACTCATAAAATAAAATTATTAACATTGACTCTAATTTATGTCAATGAGAAAGATCTGAATTAAACGAAACATTACAATAAATAACCTTTACTTTCGAGGTTGTAGAGAACAACTAATTGTATGGAAAAGAATAATGAAGTGAGTTGTGTTTAGTGAAATACGAGAGAATTGGTTGGTTGGAGTATATTTACTGTGTTATTAATTTGATTGATGATGTCTACTGATTAAATTCGTGGTTCAATTTTTTTATATACAGTGATTCAAGAATTTTTAAATCCATTGAGCTTGTTACAGTATGAATTACAGAAAAATAGACGAATTCTAAAAAGTTATATGCGGCAATTTATGACGAACGTATTTATCTTTTGCACGTAAATGAAATGGATTCGGCCAGAAGATTTTGGAAAAATAAGCCCGATGTATTCTGCTACATCTTTAGCGAATACACCGTTGTTCTTAACAGAAATCCAGTCACATGTTTCATAAAACGTGCTTACCATGCTTATTTTGGTATGAAACTTGGTGACCAGGATAAAGCTTGAGTACCACACATGGTATGAAAGACGCACAGAGTATCTGCGTCGTTGGACTAAGGGCAAGAAGAGTTGTCTGAAGTTTTGGATTCCCAAGTTTTGGAGAGAGCCGACAAATCATGCCACTGACTGTTACTCCTGCACTATTGGTTTTATTGGTATCAGCAGAAAGAACTGGAGTAGCATCAATTATCCTGATCTTCAGTCAGCACGTCGTCCTGTAGCTTATTGTGATAAAATTCTAGTACCTGTCTTTGGAGAACTTTCTGACATTTGTGACGAAATTTCCAACAGTGTCGAAAAAATGAAGAAGTGTTTTTGGACGATGATGCTTCACATCCTTTTTTTCCAAAAGGAGCTAAATGGGATCTAGTTTACGATCTCAGCTTGTCACAGTCCTCTGCCGAACTGTTGGTATATAGAGTGAAGAAAAATTACTCCCTGACAGTGTTTGCATCACCTTCTACCACAAAAGACATAAAGATTACCTCCGTTTTTTTGTACTGTACCGATATTGTGCAGCTTCATCACAAACAGGGAATACCACAATAAAAACCAGAAGATTGGAGACTTTTCATTGATAGCAGCAAGCGATCGCTGAAATGTGTTCTGCCGCACAACGGCAACCCATTACTCACTCAACTACACCGAAAGAGAAGTATGAAGCGGTGAAGTACGTCTTGGAGAAAATTCGTTATGATCAACATGGGTGTTTGATTTTTGGTGACCTAAAAAGGGTGAACTTTTTTTTTGGGGGGGGGAAACGAAGAAAAACTGAACTGTACGGGCAGAATTGCTGCCTTGTAGAGCATGGAACGTCATAAACAACACTCTGGTAGAGAGAGACAGGATACCCTCTCCACGGCTGCAAATCAAGCTCGGCTTGATAAAAACAGCTCGCCAAAGCTCTGGACAAGGATCGTGTCTGCTTCACTTACTTATGCTACGCTTTTCCAGGATTCACCATGGAAAAGTTAAAAACTGGCGGCATCTTTAACGGTCTTCAACTCCGTCAGCTCATCAGAGATCCAGAATTTGAAAACTCAATGAACGAAGTAGAACTGGAAGCGTGGAAGGCTTTTGTTCTGGTCATGAGGGCGTTTCTTGACAACAAAAAGGTCAGAACCTACACAGACCTAGTCACCAATAGGCCAATTGCTTTCAAAAACCTCGAATGCAACATGTATTTCTATCTTGAGAATCTGCGATCAATAAGTGTCGAGCTGGTGGAAAGATTCTCTTGGGCCATGAAAGAGATGGGGACCAGGTATCATGGACGCTGAAATGCAGCAATGATGGCTAATTAGTGTTGGACTCTGAAGAGCAACATCCCTACTGCTGACCATTCTAGGAGTTAAAAGAAATGGAAGTTCATTCCCTGAATTCATAACAATGATGAACTAATATCCAATTTCCCTTTACTTACATCAATATAAGTACACTGGGGTAGAATTCAAGTAGTCCGAACCTGACCCTTTTGGCTTCCCTCCAAAGATGAAGGGGAGGGAAGACAACAGCCCAAATTAGTAAAAGATTTCCTCTTCGAGTGGGTAGGGATTTTAAATGGCGAGAGTGAATTAATAGTTGGGCGGTATTGCTACTATTTAATTAGGCTTTGGTTGTTGGAGGATTTAACCAGAAGAAACAAAAATAATCTTTTAATTCTATACAAACAACAATTGATATTTAAAAAATAATATACAGGCCATTTAGTTAACACAGTTTACTAAATGAATGAAATTGAAATGACAAGAATGAATCGTCTTAGGCGTACTAGGCTCAATAAGTACACTAATTACCCGAGTGAAAGTGGGAGGCGACTGCAAGGTGAGTCTTAGTCGTACGAGGCGTAATAATTATTACAATAATTAACCCGAAAGGGATTGGGAGGAGATCACGAGGTGAGTTGCTCCGTCGGAGAGCGTCACGCATCTTCGACGATGAAGGAAAATATAAGTCTTACGATTTTAGGGATAAGACCACAAGTATGGGTACTCGGGGGAAGGTATTCTTCGAGGAAACGGAGTAGAGCGCGATATTCCAGACTTAGTCTTCGTCGTTCCGAATATGGATTCCTGCTGCGAGACCGAATAACATTGTGGGTTGTCGATCGAGGATTGCGCCTCGTCGATGAATGATCCCAAAGACCTCTTATGATGTTGCGTGAATATATTCTGTATTGCGTGGGCTTGCTTACTTGGAAGCAACGTGGGGACAGCTCCCGACCCGAAAGCTCTAAGAATACTTCAAAGATTATTCTTGGCATGGAGAATATATACTAATACGCAGGAAGTTCCAATGTTTGCTGAAGGAAGCGTTATCGGTTCGGCCCCACAGCTTCGATGACGTGAATCGGCGGTGAGGGTCGTAACACCATAAACGAGATGGGGTTCTGGCGCGTTATCGCTCCGGAAGTTTTCAGACGGTCTTGAAGCAGGGCTCTTTCGCTCGAAATCCCTTCTCGTGACTCAATCACACATGCTCTATCTCTCTCTCTCTCTCATTTTCTGTCATACACTAATCAATTTTTATAACATTTACTTAATAAATTGCGTTAGAAAACGATGATCTTTTTACTTACAAACCTATTTCGGATGAGAAATATTAAAAAAAAATACCCGAAAATGTTTTAAAAATGTAATCGATTTAGTTATAAGATTGGATTTATAAGACTGCACTGTCTATTTTTGTAGATGATACTGGATTGACAGCTGTAGTAAAAGAAATCGAGGTGGACTTTAAAGTACAGAGTAATTTAAAAAAGTTAGGCTCTCGGAATCTAAAAAAGACTGGTTACATTTCTGTGAAGAAAATTTATAGATGCCCAAGAGTTTAAATGAACACTAAGATCGCCTTTTGGTAAGGTTCAGCTCAAGAATAAAGTTAACTTTAATGCTAAGTTTGCTCACGATTGGAAAGGAACAAGTGGAGAGGCTCCACTTTTGTAGGAAACATGAATAATTCACTGTTGAAGAGATGATTAATTTGGTGGTGATAACTGTATTTTCAGCATGATGGCACAAGTTGTCACAAAGCAAAAGCATTTACAAAGTTCTTGGTTGAAAATAACAGGGAATATTTAGGACTTTGGCTTGGGAATTCGCTAGATTTGAAGCTAAGAGAGAATTTGTGAGCGATCACTATGTAACACGATTTTTGTTCCTGGTCCGTTTTATTTTCCAATTCCTTTTATTGCCAAACAATAGAAAATAGCCATTATTTGTTTTAAACTTTGCTTTAGTGGGTTATATGATGAAATATTTACTAAAAATAGGTAAATTTTGTTGTTTGTCATCCATTGTATGGCTAAAAACAAAAACAGTTGAATTTATACAATTTTCTTGAAACTTTCAAAACAAATATATGTACAGGGTGACAAACAAAAATGTTCCCTCTTCTATAATGCTGTAATTTGTTAGCCAAAAGTTAGAAGGTAGAAATAAGTATGATTACAAAAAACAATATTGAAAATTTTATTAGCTCGCTTAGGTAGCCTAGGCTTGCGGTAGATAGTCTATTCTAGCCTAGGATATCCTCTCTATTCAGACATAAAACTGTTCTGTTTAGGTTCTCAAAAATGGCACAATTAACTGTTGAACAACGCAGGTTTGTCGTGGAATTAATGATTCGACATGGCTCCATAATCAAATTAATTCGTCATTTTCAAGCAAGATATGGTATACGATTAGACAAAAGAACTATTCAGAGAAATTTCTCCAAGTGGAATGCACACAGCACAATTCGTAATTTAAATAAAGGAAATTCCGGTCCTAAGAAAAGTGAGAGGATGTAAAGGAATATTGAAAAGGTAAGGACTTTAATTGATGCTGATAAAACAAAGTCAGTAAGAAAATTGGCTGCTGAAACCAATTTGAATAGAGAAGCTGTGCGAACGATGCTCTTAAAATATCTGAATTTAAAGCCATATAAAAGTGAATGCCATCAAGAAATCTCAATGCAGGATAAGCAACGAAGTTTATCATTCTGCTTCAGGGTTAAAGAAATGTGCTATGATAAACAATTAGTATTGAATAACATAATTTTCAGTGATCAATGTCACTTTTACCTGATAGGCATGCCAAATAAACATAATTATCGAAAGTGGTCATAACTAAGCCAAATAATCACTTTCAAAACCTTTGCACTCTCCAAAGTTAGCAATATGGTGTAGACTCGGTGCAAATAAGATTGATGGCCCCTATTTCTTTGAGGACCATGAAAAAGGACAAGATCAGTCAAATAACGCTGCCAGATATCTTATCATGCTCTAAAGCATTTTCGCCAATAGCACATATCCTGATGAATGGTTTCAGCAAGATGACTCTACAGCAGATTCTGCAGGTGCCCCCATGGCATACTTCAAGGCTGGATTTCCTCAACGACTATAGGACGAATTTTCCCTGGCTGGTCACCTGACTTGTCACCTTTAGACTACTTTCTATGGAGGTTTATAACAGAAAGACCATTTTGAGCTGCACCATTTAATATCGCAGAACTGAAGAATGAGTTTTCAGAAATCATTGCATCCACAATGTGAATATTTTGCAGAATATCATAAGAAATTTTGCAAATCGTATTGATAAGTGCATAGAGTCCGATGGTTGTCATTTCGAATATTAAAAAGCTACCTAATAAAATTTTAAAATAGTGTTTTTTTGTAATGATACTGAGTTCTACCTTCAGACTTTAATGGCTAACATATTACAGCATTATAAAAAAGGGGATGTTTTTGGCTGTTACCAGCTATAAAAACAAGTAAAGTAAAGTTAGAAGGGAAAAGTTTTTCTCGATTTCCGTTTGTTATGTACATATATCACTTTCTTGTGCAAGCTCCCAAATATAATATATCATATTTTAATTGCATACTCTTCTGTAACTATGTTCAAAGTTCAGTATATCTTGATGGGCATCAAGGATATGCACCCTCAGGGACATCCAGCAGGTCATTTAGCCATAGCTTTTCACCAAGTTACTCAACCAGTTCCACATAATTAGTTGCCTCAAGACCCCTGACGCACCGAAACAAAACTCTTTTTGCTTTTTAATAAGCTTTCAGGGAATTTTGAACACTATTATTTTCCTGATTTCTGATCTAAACAAAGACACCAGGTTTCACCTTTGCCTAAGAGAGTTTTGAAAAAACTTTCGATACTTGAAGGCTGCAGAACTTTTGTTAAAAGCTTTAACAGACTGCTTAATGAGACCTAGTTTTAAATGCAACGAAGAAAGCAACACTTTTTGAGGGTCTCTAAATTTCTCATGCGGTATGCCTACTGTTTCCAAAAGAGAGAGAGAGATGACATGAAAACTTGGTAAAACCTCCCTGCAAAAATGCTACCATTTTGAAGTCTTCAATCTCTTCCCAGCCATAGTTATTATAATTCAAAGCTTGTAGAAGAGCCTGGCACTGTTGTAGTCTTTTGAGATATACAAAATGATCCATTGGAAGGGATGGAAGCTTATTACAATTGTGGAGAAGTACAGCTATTGATACTTCTTGAAGAGCTGTCAATGAGGAGCCTAGTCTCATTAGGAATGCATGCAATTACAATTGCATCAAACAGACCAGATACATAATTGCAGGAGCATAACCCATCTTGATAAGTAAGGAATATTGAGAGATGTTTATGGCGTTTTCTTTGGCTTGTCACTTGCACATTTTCGTCCATTAAATGGCACTCTTTGAGCCTGGAAATCAAAAGCTCAACATTTGACTTCAACAAGCTAAGATCTCTGATAAGGTCATTGAAATCTCTTTTGTTTAGATAGTATGGATTTCTCTCAAAAGCCATATCTCTGAAACTGTAGTCTTTTTTTTCACTATCTTTATAAGCTTCTGAATTGTTGCTTTTTTCTGAGGGTGGCTTATTACTTTCTGGAATGATAGGTACAAAAAGATCAGCACTGTATGATAGTGGTGTAATAGGAAATAGCAGGTGCATTTTTGCCACTTTGGCGTTTGGAAGGGTCCACCATGCAGATGTAACAGTTGCTTGAATGGTCAGTGAGCTTATGCCAAATCGTGAGGATGGCAAATTTAATAGCTCTTCTTTGCCCTCTATACCATCTGGTACAAGTAAAAAATATATATTTTATTATTCTTTTGTCTTAAAAAAACAAAATAGCTTAAATACTTGTGACATTTAATATTTTACTTTTTACAACAAACAGTGTTTTGAAGTGTTCACAAGCAAAATGAGGTTGCATGCTAAAGTATGCTTTGTAAAATTCACACATTCTCATAGATGCTGTCACACCTAAATTCTTTGCTTATGTTTTGATGAACTGTCCATAGATATAACGTATTGCATCTGGAGAATGATTGCAGCCTCATTTCTCTTTTAATGCATTCACTATAGGAGCTAGAGTTGATATGATAGCACAGCTGTAAATCCCTGTATAAATATTTCTGAAGTAATATTCCAGAATATTCCAGAAGGTTCTAGAAGTTTGCAGGTGCGTGTTCTAGCAATTTTGCAACATTCCTGAAACTTCATAAAGTTTTACTAAATTCTATAAATTTCTCATTAAATCTAGAATGTTTCGAGAGGTTACCTTAAAACAAATATTAGTTTACACAATTGCAATTGCGATTTGCTATCTCGCATTGAAAGAAATTAAAGCCTACAGCCTTTGATATATTAGGATCATTTTCTAAATGGACAAATTTAGAAATTTAGTGCCCCACCTACAAAAGCATAGTTTTCGTCTCAAAGGATATTTACCTATTTACTTTAGTTACGAACAACTGGAAAATAACACTTTTAACACAGGAACAAGAAAAAAAGTGAATTTTTTACATATATAATCAAAGTGGCGGGTGATAAACAGAATCCATCCAAATGTGAGCAGTTGCTGGCCTTGACTGAAAGAAAATGGAGAAATATGAGTCAAGATGTCACAAATTTGGTCTCCAGCAGGCAAAATCGAATTGAAGCAGTCATGAAAAACAAGGGACATCATTTTAAATATTGACTGCGCGCATCAATTGACTGTATTTATTAATAGAATGGGTATTGTCTCTCAATTTTTGTCTATTTCACCTTCAAATTATGATGCAAACATACTAGAACAAAATGCAAGGTTTGATTAGTTCTATTAAGTTTCTTATATGGAAAAATAGGGAGGCTCAAAACTTTTGGCCATAAACGCAATCTCGTGGATGCCCTTTATAGAGGTATATTGACTGCTGGCTACAGTGATTGGTTGACGACTCGGACCTTCAAAAGAAGATTAGACGAGTAAATTGGGGTAGGGGGTGATGCTTTTCATTTTTGTTTTTGAGACTTGTTCATATTCTAATATGGAATAATTATAAATTTTAGTCGCATGATTATTTTTTTAAATAATTGATTGGTAATGACCTCGAGGCGATATTTAACATATAATTCCCTGGATGCTCTTCATAGAGGGATGTTGTGGGTCTGAATGCAGAACGTAGATGATTCCTTCCCCCTCATCTAATAAGCCTTGGTGGCTTTTGTCATCCATGAAATGATGTTAACTATGGAAGTATGAAAAGGGGCGCAGAGAGGAATGGAACACCCTCGTGTTGAGTAAGATATAATATTGGTTATGGATTAGTCGGATGGGAGATTCGTAAGCTGAAGCAGGATCGCCACTGGTACTTAGAGCTGAGAAACTAACACCAACGAGGGCATCTCAGCCTTAAAGACTAGAAGGAAAGATTTGTACGAAGGGGTGAAGTTAGGGGAAGGGAAAACTGCGAGCATTGCGGCCGGGAGTGCCCCACCAATAATTGCAGCAATAATAATAATAACATCAATAATAATACAAATATTACCAGGATGATGGTAATAAAGAGAGGTAATGAATGGTCTTTGTGGCGCCGCCTCACCTCTTCACAGCGGGGAGGAGGAGGCTGGACGTATGCTTGACGGCGTCGACGCATTGGCGCCGGACCTTGCGGATCTTTTCCCTCAATTCCGGCCCATCCTTCGACGACCCCACGCAGATGAGGAGGTCCCGAAACTGCGCCACCTGGCTGTTGATCTCGGACACGAGCTGTAAAGGGCGAAAAGGCAAGCATTAAATCAGGCACGCTTATCTAGGCAATGCTAAGGCAAAGGTTATTTAAACTAGGGCAAAGTTACTTCGGAGAGTTTGTTATCAAAGGTCGTAAGCAGCGGGGGTATCTACGATGGAGGCCTTGGAAAGAAATTTTTATATGGGGAAGGGAAATGTGTATTAGCTGCATAGAATTAGTAAAATATTATTTTAAAATGTAAAGTTGTAGGGAGGTACGTAACTCTCTTTAGCCTGCCTCAGTTCAGGAATGACCACGGGTTATTTTACGTGGCCACATAAAAGAGAGATATGGCGTGAAATTAATTATATGGTTATGGGAACTAACAGAGCGCGTAAGGTAATTTATTGGTAAGGGAAGTGTGTGGTCGTCTCTCTGTCCCTCATATTAGTGTGTAATAGCTTTAATACTAGAGATTGATATTTATGCTATGCTTTAGGTTTATCTTGTTTTTGTCCCTCGCACCTTCCTTCAATGGATTGTAAGCTTTAGTTGAAGAGTGTTTGATGCAAAATGAAAGACAAGATTTATTAAACAAAATAAATTTGAAGCTAATATATTTTCTCAAAATATTTTCCCTCTAAGTGATTACACTCCTGAAGACGGTATTTCCACATTCCTAGTCAACCCTTGAAGAATTCTGCGCTTTTCAAATTCCACTACACCCAAACTTCATCTTTTTCTTCATCTATCGACTCAAATTTTAGTAGTTTATTTTTTAAATTTGGGTACGACAACGAACTCTGAAGGAGCAAGATCCCGACTCTAAGGGGGTAGGGGTATATATACCACCAGAATTCTAGCATGTCACCGTTGCTTCCTTTGAAGAAAGCGCCGGAGTATTTTCATGGTGGAAACATACCATCCTGTGATTCTCCTTGTCTCCTTCACTGATGCAGTCTTTAATTTACTCGATTCTCCCTCATAATAAATCGGCCTCATCGTCCTTTTTATTTCAAGAAAGTCAATTAAGATTACTCCATTGTCATCCCACAAAACTGTGGTCATGAAATTTGTTGGGTCTCCGGCTTGATATTGACTGACCCCGAAGAACCTCTTGCAAACCAAAGCTCCGATTTAAGTTTTATCTCTGGATCGAATTGATGAATCTCATCATTCATTTCCAGGAAATAATCATGGTCGATTTCAATTCTGGTCAAAACGGTCGAAGAAAGATCAGCACGTCGAACAATCTGATCTTCGTGCAAGGCTTTCAACACCCAACGAGTATGCTGAACCATGTATGTTAAAATATTTAATTTTCAAAGTTTTCCGTAAAAGAAAGAATGTAAAGCAGAGTACAAATCACTCTAATAACGTTTGCATTTCAATTATTTATTATTAAATTCACCCATTTTTTGGGGACAAAAATGAGAGAGTACTGTACCTCAGGAAAAGAATTGGTTTTTATTTCACTAGTTACTGTTGTCTTGAGTAAACCTAGATGCTAAATTTATAGAAAGAGTAATTTATTTTTTTATTAAAAACATCGCAAATAAAGAAACATTAAAATTAATAGCAGCAAATAAAATTGTTTCCAGAGCTTTAAATTATTTTGTATATTTAATTAGTATTTGGAAACAAAATTACAAAAAGATATATAGAAAAAAACAATAAATTTAAAAAAAAACTATTTAAAAAAAGTTAAGTGCGTGAAATTAAATATTTGTCCAATATAGTAAAACGGTAGTTTTTGCAAATTCCTAAAAATTAGCGTAGTCGTAGCGCCTAATCTATTACAAACCTAGTCCATAAAATTAATATCTCTAAGCTTTGGCTCTATTAAATAAGATAGGTATATAGATTTGGCGTAATTGAAAATAGATTTGGCACAATTGAAAATAGATTTGGCACCACTGCAAATAGATTTGGTAATTTTGTGTGTGTCGATTGGTGACAGAGTAAGTTTTTCCCAAACTTGTTGAGTGTAATGCAGCTTTTCTGCATTCATAATTAATTAGACCTAGGAGAATCTATTTGTAATTTCTTAACCCGTTCAAAGTGAAAGCAATTACGAGTGAAATGAAAAAACAAAAATTATATAAATATCGTAAATTTAATAATGAGTAGAATTAAAGCTACTTTTTCAAGCTCTAAAAAGGTAAAGAACTGTATGTCATATGTACTGAATTTGTTGCCACTTTTAAACAGTACAATTTGAAGCGCCATCATCAATTGAAACATGTCAATATGTATGATAAATTGTTAGATAAAAAAAAGAAATATCCTGAAGTGGAAAATGCGTTAGAAAAGCAAAATATAATTTTTTAAAGTATTTTAAAACATATTCAACTTAACAAAGTAAGTTACATCATTAATTAAAATATTGCCAAACATAACAAGCCATTTTATGATGGCGAATTTATTAAGCAATACCTAGTTGAGAGTTCAGCCTTAATTTGTCCAGAAAAAAAGATCAGTTTGAAAAAATATGTATCTTTCGTCGTATTGTTGGAAGGCGACTCACAAAAATCGCAGAGAATTTTCAAGGACAACTAAAAAATGAAACAATAATTTTGATTTCTTCTCTTTGGCCCTTGATGAAAGTTGTGACACCAAAGGCTGTGCGCCACTTTTGATGTTTATTAGAGGAATTTCAAGTAATTTTGAATTAACAGAGGAATTAGCAGCTTTGTAACCTATGAAAAGAAAAAACAACAGGAGAAGATTTATTGAGAGAAGTAGAGAAATGTTTTGCAAACTTAGATTTAGATTTGAAAAAATCGTGAGTATTACTACCGATGGGTGTCCAAGTCTCACAGGTAAAAATAAAGTCTTACTGTGAAGAATTCAAGATAAATTGTATAAAAGAAATCCAGGTCAAATATGTTTATGGAATGCATTTTGAAGTAAAACCATTTCTAACAAAATTATTTCTTATTAATCAGGAAATTAAACATAAGAAACTTTTCATCTTAAAGCATTCCAAATGGTTGAAGTTCCTGTTGAAAATTTTGGAAAATATAGTTTCAGTTGAAAAATGTACACATTAAATTTTCTAAAAGATTTAATAATTTTTCGTCGTTAGAAGGTGACGTTTGCATGTCAGCTGACTCATTACATTTTCATGTTAATGAAGCTTTCCCTGAAACTTGAACTGATCGAGCTTACGAATGATTTTAAGAATTATCATAAAATAAAATTTTATGCCGCTCTCAATGATTTAAGCAAATTTAATCTAAAGCCGTTTGCTAAAAAAATTACTTGTTCATTTAAGGTCGAAGTGCATTTGCGAGGAAACTTTTTCCATCATGAAGAATGCCAAATCTAAATTAAGAAGCTCACTGACGAATTTAAATCTCTTTTAAGAATTTATACTTCTGAAAAACATCACGATTTAAAATCTCTAGCAGCCTTCAAGAAAGAGCACCCCTCTCACTAAAGACTAAAACTAGTATTCTCAACATCAAAATCAGACGCTCCAAATATTGCAAATAATGTCCTTTAATTCACATCCTCACCGGGTGGAGCAAGAGGGGAGAAGATCCCTTGTCGTCCCTTCCAGGCTCCTCGGTGCTCTCCTTCCCACGGTCCCACCACGTTCGATAAGGTCAGAGGGAGAAAGAGCGACAGGGGTGTAGAAAGTGAATAACAGAAGATGGAAAAAAAGCAAAAAGGAAAGTTTAGTAGGAGAGAAGAATTAGATCTCAGATAGCTTGGGATAGAAGGATAAAATAAAATAACTCAATATTGTTTAAATCTACTGATTAAAGTGGAATTCAAACCACGACATGCTTTACCATTTTTCTACCTTTCACCTGTTTCTCTACTAGTACCTACTGGTAACTGCTGCAACGTTGTCGGGTGAACCACCCAATCTCTGTTTTCTTTTATTCATTCTTTCATTCTACTTTGTAAGGGAGCATTCATGCCGTTATGTTTATGTGGTGTTGCGCTACTCTCTTTTTTATGTTTTCTGCTGTTTTCAAGTTTTACATTTGAGCACTTCTCTTTTTTTTCTTCTCGTTTTCTTTATGAGAATGAACTACTATTGCCACAATTAGTCATGTCACACTTTACACTGAATTTTGTCAAGAATGACAATTTAGTGTAATATTAGGTGATAATAAATGGAGTGTTTGTGGTCTATTTTGTTGCAAATAAACTAAATATGACATTTACCAATAAATTTTAATTTTTTAATTTTTTTACGTTATTGACGTATTTCAAAGAGGAAAGTCAAAGCATTTTGAAATTGTTTTGCTTCAAAACAGGGTTGCTAAATTTACCCCAACTTTCCTTTCCCTAGAATAATTAAATTGATTCAATCTTTAATCATCGACATCACAAGAATATTCACATTAATATTTGGCTCTTTATATTTTTATCACTGTAGTTAATTTTCCAATCTGTGTTATAAAAAATATTATTACTTGGCACCACAGCACAACAAACTCTAGTGACCCTCATCCAAAACTTTTCGATGATGTATGGAGCTTAAATAATTTGATCATAGTTAACTTACTTATGTCTGAAATACATAATACTTTTAATTCACGTTTCCTTCCATATCCCATCATCAAAGGAAGGATACTCACCCGAAAGAAATCAGGAAATAAAATTCACTACTAGCAATGTATTTGCATTCATATTCAGTCGGTAGCTTAATAGTATCACAGGTACTATTTTACTACAATCACGTATTTAAGGTAGGTAGTATACTTATGGAACCCTTCTAGAAAATTTTTAATTAGGAACAAGCGAGTGTTTCCCTCTCTATATTAACATAAATAGATCTAGGGCTCATCTCGGAAGATCTATTTTAGAATCCTCCACACAGGGTGGTCACTGCTCTGATATTGATCTTTCCACTTGTCTTCGCCCTCACAAATTCTAAATCTCCTTTCCACATCTTTTTGGCCACTTTATCACTATTGGTTTTCGCTTTTTTTCAATAAATAAATTAAATATGAATAACAAATTTGGAAGCGCATGGAAATAACCTTCGGGAATATATGTTCCCTTTTGAACATTCAGGCGATCGTAACTCAGCCGCGATGAACGTTAACATTTAATGAGCGAATGAAGTTTCTCATCGTCAATGAAAACCCGAATTCCCAACAGGATCGCGTTTCGAAGGCTACTTTAGCGAACCAGCACTTAGGTATTGCCCATCAACGGTGTTGTTATTGTCGCATATCAAAGGTCGGGTCCAATTTATTGCAAAATTGCATGTATGAATGCAAATGCTTAACATTGTTCAATGGCAATTCTATATGGTTTTACGTATGTATGTGAGTGAAAATACTAAAACTGGTTCAATGGGAAATTCTCTATGGTTTTATTATTACAGTTTTTAATGAATGAAAGACCATAAGGGAGTAATATGAGAAAAGCTGTAGCATGTGTCTGAAGATATGCCTTAAGCCATGCAGTTATAGAACGAGTATAATAATTGATTGATTTACTCAACCTCTTAATTATTGAATTCTTAATTTTAATTTGTAATTATATTCCTATTATCTTTCTTTCTTGGTGATGTTGTAAAGTAAACTGCAATGTACGTAGTGATGGGATGTGGTTAGCATAGCAATAAGGAGTAGCCACACCTTCACACCGCACCGAACACGCCCGGGAACGCTCCTTATCAATGCTAAGCAGGTGACTGTATCCAATACTGTATAACGAAAGCAAAAGTTATATAACGAAAGCAAATGCTATATAACGTAATAAAATGCTGTATAACGAAAGCAAATGATTTTTAACGATAGAAAAGACTGACTAACGAAAGCAAAGGCTATAAAATGAAATCAAATGCTGTATAACGAAAACGAATACTGTATAACGGAAGTAAATACTCATCACTACGTACATTGCAGTTTACTTTACAACATCACAAAGAAAGAAAGATAATAGGAATATATTTAAAAATTAAAATTAAGTGCTAAATAACGAAATTAAATGCTCTATAAGGAAAGCAAATGTTGCATAGCGAAAGAAAATGCTGATTAATTTATTTATTAAAATTATACGATGAAAATTTAAGGGACTAAAGCTGCCGACCCTTTATGAGGATGGCAACTAAACTGGAGGAGTTGGACAGCTCTCCCGAATAATAATAATAACAGTTCCCAAATTCAACGTGTCCATACGTTGGTCATAATAACCCCCCAAATCATGGCAATGAGTCTACTGAGAGGAGGAAGGCGGGGTACTCTTAAATATCAATGACATCGTAAGTGTGGGGAGAGGGGGGGGGGGGTCGATGACTCATCAGACCATGAAAGACTTATGGAATCGACTCCTAGACATATAATCGGAGTCTATTTGTTCCAGGTATATAATCGAACTCTATTACGGGTTTATTGGCGTGAATCTAACCCAATTGCCGGAGATGTTTCGAGGTGGAATGAGCCTTTAATTGCTTAGGGTTTCAGTGGCCGTGGATGGAGGAAGACGAATCGCTCATTTGATCTTATCCAGTAATTCAGGAGATGCTGAGGTAATTTGGAGGAATTATTATTAATTATTATTTTTTTATAATTTTAAGATATGTTGATCGTAATTTAGACAAAAAAAGGAAATTAGGTTGAAGTATTTAAGATTATGTGTAGGCTATGTGGTTTCTATGGTAACGGGAATTGGGTTAATTCATTTAACGGTTGGTTCATTTAATACTATGTGGTCTCTATTGTTCTGCAAATTCAGTTGATTCATTTAACGTTATGCGTAGGCTGTGCGATCATTATGATATTTATAAGATATGTTTAAAACAAGAGGTTCTCTGAAACCCATCTCTGTTGTCGCTATGGTGACAGCCAAAGCGGTTTGGATATTTAAACGTTTTCTTTACTCTTAGGCGCGCTGAATTCTGGAGCGTTCGGTTATGCAAACACACTCTAATTTTGTAATATATTATAAAATGTTTACAAAGACAAGCGGGAATTTTTCTTGATTAAACAGTCAATTGACTGCAGCTAGCGGGAATGGAGAGCTTGGAGGTGGACGGTGAAAATGACAGGTGGAGCGAAGGTGGCAGCGAGTGTTGAGGCGATGGAAACGCGATCCATGATTCGCATCTCTCTCTCAGTGGCACTAAAATCGGCTTGCGTGAGTTGCAGCTGCCAGTTGTCGCATCATGAGATTTGTTTAGCCATGTTTTCGTTTCTTTTATGAAATCTTTATTGATGCATTCCAGCACATAGGTTTTATTAGAGGTCTGATAATTGGCTTCTCTAAGGTTTGCCCGTCTCTTGGGTAAAATATTCAAAAGTGTTAAGAGTTTCGTGATGTTAAATGAATCAAGATTTGCTTTGAATATTACATGCATCTAAGATGGTATATATTGGTACATTGTCACACGGTAGTATTCTTTTGGCGACTACAATTTGGATCTTCTTTTCTTATTGGTACTTCTTATTTAATATTCAAATGCTGAGTGATGTCATTACCTAACATAAGAGAATTTACTTTCTCAAATATACCGCAGAACATTTCATTGGCCGTCTCTCTGCTCTATTTAGATCATTTATGCAATTTCTTGCAAAGTGCAGAAATAGGTTATGTCAAGTGCAGGATTTATTCGTACTAAAGAGCTTAGGGGATATTAAGATGCATGACATGCCAAAAGCATTTGGCCAATTTTAATTTCATTTACTAATTAAAAGTTTTCAGCTGACACCTTTGTCTCTCTAGATAGAAAACGCTTTTCTAAGAGGTTCTCAGAAATTCTTGAAGATCATAATGGAGTGACGTAAATTAGTGATTTCCATTTCATCTATTTGGACTACTTTGTTTTTGGAAATACTTAAGCTGACTTCTTTAGAAAAGTTTCCCATTCGGGACAATTAAAAAAGACCTATTCTCAATTTCAATGATTGCTTAGAGAGATAAAGGGGATCTGCAAATCTTTGTAATTTGAGTAATATACTAAATGGAAAAAAAATCACATTTTATTTCCGAAAAAATGAATGCCATTTTTTTTTCAAATTGAATACCGCTGATTTGTAAATTAAATGAAGAAAAAAACATATTTTTCCTTATGAATTTAATGAAATGAAATGTGCCAGTGCAGTAATTTATTAATAAACTCAGGTGTGTGTAAAATTTAAACTGTGGTTTGTAAAATAGTCCGCCATGCACTAAAATGGATCTAAAAGGTGAGATAACCGATAACCAAATGTGACTCCAAAAAATTGAGTCATGCTTCGACTTTCCTCCACAAATGCAATTTTGAAAATTGATATCATTATAACTCAAATTTGAGCAAATAATAAAGTCCAGCCGTAAACAAAAGTTTTCAGCACCTGTCTTATTCCTTGGACATGTCTATGGATATGTTAATGAAAGTTTGCATGCATGTGTCCAATGAATCTGGAAAGCAAAATCAAAGTAGAATCTTCTTTTCTATTGATATTTATGTAATCCTGCCATTAGTATGTGGTAGGTTACAGTCAGAATGTCTTCATATAACACATTATATTTGTTGATTAATATGACATTCCAAGTCGGCAGGATATGATAATGATATGATAATGGCGAAAACGCTCAACTATACGGTGGAGGAAAGAAGTCTGATACGCATGCTGCACGAGGACGGTTTCAACTGACGATAAATCGTCCGGAGAGTTGGCGGATCACAATCCGGTGTTTCAGAAATGTTGAAGAGGATCCGAGAAATTGGGAAAATCCAAGACCGACCCTGGATTTTCGTAAGAAAACCGCAGTCCAGTTGCAACATGCATGAACAAAGAGCAACCAGGTTAATACATTTGTCAGAAAAGTCCGTTGCAGACTGCTTTTACAAGACCTGAAGTCATGTAAAGCCCGCCAGAAGCCGTTAATTAACCTTCCGTAGAAGCAACGTCGACTGGCGTGGGCACGTGCTCACCACATCGGGCCTATGCCTCAATGGGGGCGTGTCTTATATTTTGACGAGTGCGCGTTCCAGTTGTTCTTGACCCCAGGCAACGCTAGTGTCTGTAGGAGACCAGCGTGACAGTGGAATCGATAATGCATTGTGCCAACAGTAAAACATGGGGGCCACTCTGAAATGATATGGGACTGCATGTCAAATTCATCACACCATGAATTTAGAAAAGTACCAGGCTGTCTTAGGCCCGAGACATCTCCATAAATGCCCAAAATGTGATTTTCTAGTAGGAAAATGCCCCGTTTCACATGTAAGCATCTACCGTACATTGTTTCCGGGACAACAATATCACGGCAATGGACTGGCCATCTCTGTCTCCGGGTAAAAATAGACGGAATGCCCTGGGGTCAGTTGCTGTTCTAAGATGCGGTATAGCCGCAAGTTTGATGCTCTAAGACGCAACCGACCCCAACTTCAACGTTAAATATATCCGCTAGACCGAATATTATAACAGTGCCCCCTCTGAGTGAGATTTTAAGATGCTCACTTAAATGTAATCTTGTCCTTTTAATCTTTCCCTGCAATCATGTTAATGCAATTTTGTTTTTGCAATCTTGTTTCCTTAACCTTGTTTTATGTCATCTCTTCCTTCCAATTTTGGTCTTGGTCTACAACTCAGGTTACATCACGCCCCCTCCCCTCCCGATTCCTTTGAAAGACAGGCATTAAATGGACTAGAACTAAAGGGCATTTGAAGAGCACCCTGTTGTGTAGTTTGGAGTATATCTATAGTCCATTACATATCAAATTTAAAGCGCAATAGCAATGAGGCCACACCACGCTGAAAGTATGTAAAGAGAAATCTGTAAATAAAGAAGTAAAAGTAGAGGAAGTGATAAAGTGTGATAGATATATAGCAGCACATTTTCATGTGGGTATTTGTGTGGGAAGGGCAAACAAAGTGCTGGGGATGGAAGTACACAATTCTATCTAGATGTCAGCTGCAGAAAAAAAATGATCATGCTACAACCGACATCTTGCGGGTGGCATATCTAGAGAAACTCCAGATTATGCCACAAACAGCGAACCTTTGGGTGGCAATTGGGTGGCAATTTGTTCCAGCCTGTCGTTCTTTCCCTGCGTATCAAGGACCAACTCCCAGTTGTCCGGAAAAATGAACCGGTCCATACAGGCAAAGTCAAAAGGGTCTTTCTTGGAAGTACCAAAACTTACGAGGGGCCCCCAATAAGTTTTGTGAATCGGTAGGGCAAAACAGAAGAAGGGGGATGGCTGTTTGTGAAGGTGTTAGGACAGGTTATGACAAGTCAGGACCTGCAGCCGCACGCTCCTGCTTCGTCTATTTAAGAAGCAGTAGCTGATCGCAGATCGTCAGTCACAAATTTTTCAACAATGGAGAAGGTTGAGCACTGCGCAGTGATCAAATTTTTGACTAAGGAAGGCAAGAATGAAAAAGAGATCCATGAACGCATGGTTGCAGTATACACCGACACCGCCCCTTCCTATGCAACCATTACTTGCTGGAATACGGAGTTCCGCCATGGTCGTGAGTCCCTTGAAGAAGACCCCCGTCCAGGACGCCCGTCAGACGTCAACAACGAGGACAATGTAGCCCGTATGGAGAGGATGATCCTCGAAAATCGACGGGTGAAGGTCGAAGAAATCGAGCGAGAACTTGGAATATCACATGGAAGTGTTATCAACATCATCCACGACAATTTGGCTATGACCAAGGTCTCTGCCCGTTGGGTCCCTAGAAACCTCACGCTCCATGATCGACTTCAACATCATCGGATTTGAGGAACTCAACCATCTCCCCTACAGTCTAGATCTGGCCCCTAGTGACAACTTTTTATTCCTCCAGCTCAAGGCTGCACTGCGTGGACGCCGGTTTGGGGACGATGAAGATGTCGAGCTCGCCGTCCAGGAGTGGATTGAACAGCAGTCGGGAGATTTCTGGTTGTTGGAAATTCGAAGCCTCAGGGACAATTCCTTATATCCAAATTGCAAAACCAATTGACCGCCCTTCGTAAATGGTAAAAGCTTTGCTACTACACAGCCTCAATAAGAAGTATATTTTATCAACCGGGTTAAGACTTTCATTAGGGCAACGGTTTCATGTTGTGGATTGGAGGAAATTGGAAAAAAGAACAGCAACTCGCCAAGTGTAGGTTTCAGTTAGGAGACTTAAACCACCTTAACCAAAAGGTTTGGGAGATGGTGTTTAATTGGCATAACCAAGTAGGAATTTTAAAATAAAAACACTAGGGAAGAATGTTCAAATAACTACGATAGAGGGAGCATGTTCAAATAACTACAATAGGTTGTGGATGTTCAAATAACTAGATTAGAGGGAGGAGGTTCTAATAACTACACCAGAGGAGGATACTAAAATAACTACACTAGGGGAGGATGTTAAATTAACTACACTAGGGGAGGATTAGAAAATAACTACATCAGGACAGAATGCTAAAATACCTATACTAGGGGAAAGATGGTAAAATAACTACACTAGGGGAGGATATTATAATAACTACACGGGAAGGATGATAAAAAACTACATAAGGCAGGATGTTAAAACAAATATCCTAAGGGTGAATGTTAAAAAACAACACTATGGGAGGATATTAAAATAACTACACTAAGGGAAGATGTAAAAATAACTACACTAGGGCGGATGTTATAATAACTACAATAGGGGAGGATATTAAAATAACTACACTAGGGGAGAATGTTAAAAGAATTAAACTAAGGGAGCATGTTAAAATAAATACACTAGGGAGTGGATGTTAAAATAACTACACCAGGGGAGGATGTTAAATTAAATACACTAGGGGAAAATTAGAAAATAACTACATTAGAGGCAGGATGCTAAAATACCTATACTAGGGGAAGGATGTTAAAATAACTACACTAGAAGAGGATGCTAAAATAACTACACTAGGGGAGGATATTATAATAACTACACGGGAAAGGATGATAAAAAACTACATAAGGCAGGATGTTAAAACAAATATCCTAGGGTTGAATGTTAAAAAACAACACTAGGGGAGGATATTAGAATAACTACACTAGGGGAGGATGTAAAAATAACTACACTCGGGCGGATGTTATAATAACTACAATAGGGGAGGATATTAAAATAACTACACTAGATGAGAATGTTAAAAGAATTACACTAAGGGAGCATGTTGAAATAAATACACTAGGGAGGGGATGTTAAAATAACTAAACCAGGGGAGGATGTTAAATTAACTACACTAGGGAAGGATTAGGAAATAACTACATCAGGGGCAGGATGCTAAAATACCTATACTAGGGGGAGGATGTTAAAATAACTACACTAGAAGAGGATGCTAAAATAACTACACTAGGGGAGGATGTTAACATATTACACTATCGGACGATGTTAAAATAACTACACGAAAGGGAGGATGCTAAAATAACTACGCCAGGGAGGATGTTAAAAGAAATAAATAAGGAGGAGGATGTTAAAATAATTACACTAGGGGAATATGTGAAAATAACTACACCGCGTGAGGATGTTAATAAAACTACACTAGGCGAGGATGTTAAAATAAATATCATAGGGTTGAATGTTCAAAATCTACACTAGGGGAGGATGTTCAAATAAATATCCTAGGGTTAAATGGTTAAAATTTACACTAGGGAAGGATGTTAAAAGAAATACACTAAGAGAGGATGTTCTAATAACTAGCCAAGGGGGAGGACGTCATAATTCCTAAACCAGGAGGAGGATGTTAAAACAACTAGTACTGGGGGAGGATGCTAAATAATTACACTAGGGGAGAATATTAAAATAACTAAACTAGAGAAGGATGTTAAAATATCTACTCTAGGAGAGGATGCTAAAATAACTACACGAAAGGGAGGATGCTAAAATAACTACACTGGGGAGGATGTTTAAAGAAATACATTAGGTGGAGGATACTAAAATAATTACACTGGGCGAAGATGTTAAAGTAACTAAACTGCGGAAGGATGTTACTAAAATTACACTAGGGGAGGATGTCAAAATAATATCCTAGGGTTGAATGTTCAAACTCTACACTAGGGAGGATGTTAAAATAAATACGCCAGGGGAGGATGTAAAAATACCTACACTAGGGAGGATGTTATAATAACTATACTAGGTTAGGATATTAAAATAACTACACTAGGGGAGAATGTTAAAAGAATTACACTAGGGGAGCATGTTAAAATAACTACACTAAGTGAGGATGTTGAAATAACTACACCATGGATAGGATACTAAAATAACTACATTAGGGGTGAATGTTAAATAATTGCACTAGAGAAGGATGTTAAAATAAAACACTAGGGAGAGATTGTTAAAATAACTACACTATAGAAAGATGTTAAAATAACTACACTAGGGGAGGATGTTAAAATTATTACACTAGGGGAGGATGTTAAAATAACTCACTAGGGGAGGATGTTAAAATAACTACAAGAAAGGGAGTATACTAAAATAACTACACTGGGGAGGATATTAAAAGAAATACATTAGGTGGAAGATGCTAAAATAATTACACTAAGGAAAGATGTTAAAATAACTACACTGCGGAAGGATGTTAATAAAACTACACTAGATAAGGATGTTAAAATAAATATCCTAGGGGAGAATGTCCAAAATCTACACTAGGGGAGGATGTTAAAATAACTACCCTAGGGGAGAATGATCAAATGTCTAGATTAGGCGAGGGTACTAATATAACTACACTCGGGGGAGGATGTTAAAATAACTGCACTATGACATGATGTTAAAATAACTACACTAGGAGAGATGTTGAGATAACCACATTAGTGAAAGGATGTTGAAAAACTACCTTAGGTGCCAGATGTAAATAACTACACTCAGTAAACATTTTAATTTTACGACACTAGGGGATAATTTTAAAATCCCTACACTGGGGGAGGCTGATAAATAACTACACTGGGGGACGATGTTGAAATAACTACACAACGGGAGGAGGTTAAATTAACTACACTAGGGGTAGGTGTTAAAATAACTATAATGGGAGAGGATGTTAAACTAACTACACTCGGGCAGGATGTTAAAATAACTACATTAGGGGAGGATGCTAAAATAACTACACTAGAAGAGAATGTTAAAATAACTACACTAGAGGGAGGATGCTAAAATAACTACACTACGGAGGATGTTAAAATAAATACTCTTCCGGAGATTGTTCAAATAACCACATTAGGGTAGATGTTAAAATAGTTAACCTAGTAGGAGGATGTTAAAATAACTATACTAGGAGAGGATGTTAAAATAAACACACTATGGAGCATGTTAAAATAACTACAATAGGGGAGCATGTTCAATTCAATACTCTAGGGGAAGAATGTTCAAATAACTACACTAGGGGACGATGTTCGAATAACTACGCTGGGGGAGAGTGTTCAAATAACTACACTAGGGGAGGATGTTTAAATACAGTAAGAGAGGATGTTCAAATACACTGAGAGAGGATGTTCAAATATACTGAGAGAAGATGTTCAAATATCTACACTAGTGGGAGGATGCTCCATTAACTACACTAGGGAAGGATGTTCAAATATCTACCTTGGGGGAGGTTGTTCAAATAACTACAGGAGGGTGAGGTTCTTCAATTAATTACCCAATGGTGAGGATCTAAAAATACCTACATTAGAGACTAGGCAGTTAATGTGACCCAACTAACCTATTATTTATCAATAAAATGAAAATTACCTATGGTTTGCTTCCCTTTCCACGGTATTTTGATTATGTTCACTATTGTAAACATAAGTAATTTTAGGTTACGCATTTTTGACACGGACAAATCTGCTTCTCTCTTCTTGACATAATCAGAATCTCCATCTACTCCGAAACATTGAGGTCAGTTCTTGTGTGGTACTTAACGCATCTTATAGTGAATCCAGTTTTTTGGAGCTTTCATTCAAGCGAAGATCTGTACTTTGGTTTGGCTCAGCAAAATAACAAGCATCTCCCCGTTTTTTGCCCTCATATTCAAGGGGTAAGTAAACATATGATAAAGGATTTTTTTATAGTCCAACCTAAAGCATTAATACTAGCAACTTATACAAGAGAGCTTTATTTAAATTATCTTCTTTGTGGCCCTTCTTCTTATTATCGGCCTCCACCCATGCCAACATTTCCTGTATATATTTAATTTCATTTGCATTTTCTATTTTTTGGGGGGTTTAATTTTTATATAGCTTTTTTAAATGAAAACGTGGCGTTTTTTTATTTCAAACTTAATTGGATTTTTGAATTTACGAAGAAGAGGCCACCACTTCATATGGAGAATATGGAGATAAGGAGATAAAAGACATTTCTCTTGGGTTGTACTTTTTCACTCGCTCACATATATACATATATTATATATATATATATATATATATATATATATATATATATATATATATATATATATATATATATATATATATATATATGGTGTCGCAAAAAAAGGAAACCGACTTTTAAATCAATATATCTCTGAAAATATTAAATCTAGATAGTTTCTAAAAACTTAATTTTGTTTGTCTTTTTTTGTGCATCTATGTTGAAAGTTTTATAAACTTACATCTATAATTATAAATTGTCTAAAGCCTAGGCTTAGCCTAGCCTTAGCCTACTAGGGTTACCAAGATTATTAGCCTAGTTCCTGCTAGACGTTGTTGGAGAATCGCCACCAGTCAATTTAAGCCTTCATTTTTATTCATTCTTCAAGCACCCTAAAATGCAACTTACAAGTGAACGACGAGCTTTTGTGGTCACAAATTATTTAAGGACTAGAAGCTTTAAACAAGTTTAACAACTTTTTGAACAACGCTTTCCGGATAGAGTTTCCCCAACCATAAAAACCACCCGGACAAATGTTAATAAGTACAAGACTGAAGGAACCAGTTTAAATTTAAGCAAAAATCGATCGGGTCGCAGGAGAACAGAACGGACACAAGAAAACATTAATCTTGTTCAAGAAAAGTTTATTCAAGATCGAAGAATATCAGTCAGAAAGAATGGTTTGAACATCAGTAAGGATACGTTTCACCGAATCATTAAACGCGATTTGAAATGGTATCCTTACAAAATGCATGTAAGGCAAGAACACTTTGAACAAGATTTACCTCGCCTAAATTTTGCCAACTCGTTTCTGCAAAGAAATGTTCGCTCCTTGGAAAACATTATAATCGGCGATGAAGCTGCATTTCATATGAATGGAAGAGTCAAAAATCATAACATTCGCCAGTATGCGCCACAAAGCAATCCTCCAAATTTTAACTTTAATGCAGGCATATCCAGGAAAAGGTTTCTGTGTCGGTTGGAATGTGTGGAAACGAAAACGGAAGTCTTGTGGGCCCTTTTTTCTACGACAATAACTTGACTGGGGATGGATACCTGAACCTAATTAAAGAAAGGATAGTTCCTGAACTGCGTCAAATTTATGGAAACAGATTTAATCGGCTGTGATGGATTAAAGATAGCGCTCCAGCACATAGAACACGTGATGTGCGGGAATTGCTTAGGGGCATTTATAATACCGGCATTATTGCATTGAACCATCCAATTGAGTGACCACCCAGATCTGCGGACCTTGTGATTTTTTTTTGTGGGTCCATCTCAAGTTTATTAAAGGAAAATCATGATTTAGTTAAAAGAATTATGGCAGAAATGCGAAGAGGGATGCAAGTATGTCTAGAAAGAAATGGAGGCCATACCGAAGGAAACGGATATTAGCCTCTTACATTATAAATAATAATTAACTATGTTTTGTAATAAATATTCGAAATTAAATTGTATTATTTTCTGCTCCCTTCTACTAAATGGTTTTGAAATATGTCTATTTGAAGTTTGATTCTGTATTTTACCTGCTTGCGCAAGTACACTTTTTATGTCTTTCATCTACTTCATTGCAGAATTTACAGTTATAGATGTAGGTTTATAAAATTCCAAGACAGATGCACGAAAGGTAGACAAACAAAATTATTTTTTTAGAAACTATCTAGATTTAATACTTTCAGAGATATATTGATTTAAAAGTCGGTTTCCTTTTTTTTGCGACAACCTGTATATATATATATATATATATATATATATATATATATATATATATATATATATATATATATATATATATACATACATATATAAGAGAACTAAGGCAACAGAAACAGATGCTTTCTTTTAATTAATTATTACACCACCGTTTCGAGGACCAGCCTCATCAGCAGAGCACTGAAAATAAGACAAGGACATCTAATTTATTTAGGCCAGTACAATACGTCTCTAATTTTTAATCAGACATTTTAAATCTTGTCTTTGCAAAAGTAATAATAAAGGGGAAAGCATTTATCGAGTAACGAGAAACGGAAAAAAATAAATTTGGTCATTTTGGTAGGGAGGAAGTGGGGGGGGGGGGTAGATTTAAAAATGTATAAAGATTCAAGGATGTGTTTTTTGGTCGTAAAGGCTATTTGCAAAGGAAAGTAATGAGAATTGGTCAATATTTACCTGAAAATTACAAGGTGTTTATATATATATATATATATATATATATATATATATATATATATATATATATACATACAATGCAGTGTGTGCAGTACAGTTAATGAACGCCAAAGCAAGTGTTTTTATCTAATAGATCAATCTAAGATCGTATAAAGAACTGTATCAATTTAGTATTTTAACCTCCATTTTTGCCGTTATGTCTAATGTGGCTGTAAAAATGAAGGTTAAAATACTCAAATGATACCTTTTCTTTGGGAAGAAAGGGCTGTTAAATTGGTCTATTTTATTCAATCACTTGCTTAGCCTGGATGAATAGCGTTCCCCAGGCCTGCCCGAAACAGTGTGAAGTGTGAAGGTGAATACTGGAATTATATGCATTAATGTATAGAGAGTTATCAATGAAATTTGGCCATATACAGTATCATACTGGTCACCTTAAGTGGTAAATTCGAAAAAAACTTTAGTGATAATGAACTGACATCTTCAACCTTCACATTATTTTCTTCTAAGACACGAAGAAGCCATTCTACTGATCCCTGTAGGAACGACGGTCATTATAGGTGGCTTTGGCACTTTTCATGTCTAAAATAGCGTGAAAATGATCTCTAGGGATAAGAATACGGTCGGTTTAGTGCTTTTGTAACAGTTTTTGTGTTTCCTTATAAAAAGAGTGGCAGTATGAGATCCTGCGAGACGCGCTTTAGCTTTACTTCGCATATGACCGCTTAGATATGCAAATTTCTGCGCTTTGGAAATCTTCCTGGTTATGGACAGAATAACAAAACATATGATCCAAAGTATTCCAGGACCTCACTCAAAAGTAGGGAGAGAAACAGTCGGGAGTTTAACTCTAGTGATCTTTTGCTTTTCAGGGGTCGATATACAGTCGAATTCACTTACCCCTAACTCCGAATGGTCATATTCTGAAAAATCCATAATTTAGGTTACATACAGACATGCACAAATAGCTCTATCGAGTTCCTCCTTATCTAAATTCCATTACTCCACATCGTGTAATATACTTCATCTGAAAATAAAAGCTCCTGTAATTCTTTTATTACTCTTTTGTCTTTTTATCCCTCCGTAATCTTAGACAACACCTGACCGTCAGTGGAATCAATATTAGATGGAAAAAAAGTCCTGACAGAGTCGTAATATTCTTTATGGGACCTTTGCTGATATGTTTCCATTACTGATATGTTACTGAAACTTCACAATGTTGTATAAAATAGTAGATAAAAGGTAAGCAAGATACAGTCAATTAAAGGAGGACTAAGATACTATTAACTCACTTGAGGGCAAGAAAACTAAGCAGCAACAAGCTGGTTTGAAACACCCGCAAAAAAACCAGCGTTCCTTCGTGGTTCTAAGTTGGCAATGGAAGAATTTGCGATTCACTGAGTAACACGGATTTATGGAAATTATACACACATGAAGTTTGCATCAGAAGTTTAAATACACCCAGCGGTACTGAATAATTTATTAGTTCGCATGCACTTTTCTAGAAAAAGTGAACGCCAGATCGTTTAAAACACGCGATACGTGATCCAACCTGTGCTTGTATCTATTTACCTTCATATATATATATATATATATATATATATATATATATATATATATATATATATATATATATATATAGTGGAAGAATAAGGAGAGAGAAAAGGAATCCCCACACCTTGACTTTCCCAGTTCGCTGTTGACTGCTCTAAATTCGCCTGCCCTATATACTGCGAAAATTAGAACAATGGAAAGACCATTAAAGGGGCATCGCAACTTCCCGCTATGGACCCTTATCGCGACCCAAGGCAATTAAAGAAGTCTGTTGGCGATGAATATCTCTCCCCGTCTAGATAATTGCGGAATATATATATGAGACTTCGGAGTTCACATGCAGATTGTGTCTGAAGACGCTATCCAGTACGTTAGCCGTAACGCCTTCCTTAGTCGAAAGGGAATCGACTACATTTTCGTCCAGAGAAGAATTGAGTGATTGTCGACGAGCGAAAGAAGAGCTAGTCGTCACTCAGTGTTGTTTGTGGAGATAGTTTTAAGCGCGCTTCAACCCTTCTCACCATGTCTTCGGATTTTAATGGTCGGAAAAGCCATCCCCGAAGCATCCTCCGTTTGCCTCTTAAGGATAAGAGGCCCCCCATCTTCAATTTCCCGAAGTTGGATTGAGCGTCCCGTGAGACGCCCACAAGTTCAAGATCGAATTTACCTCCCTGGTCCTACTCGCCGCACATCAAGGAAAAAGGGATTTAACCTTCGCTTTGTCACGCTCCTCTCACCTTTACAGCGTCAAACCTCAAGGACCCCCTTTGCTCTAGAACCTGCATAATTGTAAAATCATTTCTTAATTAATTATCTCTCGGTTCAAACTTAATTGATAGTGTTAATCATCTTAGCCGTAAACCATCAATATTTAATTGCATTGCCATTTAACTTGCCCTATAAGTATATATAGTCTTTAGACCTATTGAAGTATATTTTTGTAGCCGTGTTTGAATATTCCTTGGCCTAGCAACTGTGTATTTAAAGCACTCTTAGAGACATCCCCAGCTGGAGCCTTAATTTCGGTCGGCCAGTAGGCCAGTGTGCGTATAAACGGCGTACATCTGGTCATACCAGGACATATATATTTAGGATAAATAAGCAGGCTACATTTACGAATGACATTATAAATATATACAAACATAAGAATTTTTTAGAAAAGTTATCAGATTTTTATATATATGTTCAAATATTTCTATTATCTCCCTTTTTTACAACGAAGACACCCAAAACTAATTAATAACAGTTTTATTTTAAAAACAAAAATATATTTACCATTCCCTAATAGTTAAAAGCCCTGCTTTTTATAATTTGAATATTACCACCTCTGCTGCTTCCCATTTCCCATATTATTAATTCATAAATATCTGATAAATTCTCTAAAATATTCTTGTTTGTATATATTTATAATGTCATATACTTGAGAATGGGTTCCTACCCGAAACATCGGTGCCAAGAAGTTAAAATATAATAATGAACTTCCTAAATGTAGTCTGCTTATTTATCATAAAAATACGTATACGCCTGGCAACACGCAACCCCTCTGCTCTATTAGATATAAATATGGCCAGCCAACAGTTTCCCTCTATAGAAGATATGAATCAACTCTCCTCAAACGTGATAAAGCTGAAGCAAACCTTCAATTACTTGAAATCTGTCGCCTCAAGAAACGTTCTCCAACTTAATATACTTTAAGTTTTGTCGAAATTCTCTCTACCATTCGCATTTTTATAAAGAATCTCTCACCTACCTCCTAGCCAACGAAATCAACTTCAAATCAAAACTAAAGGAACGTCATCAGGAATCTCTACCTCAGCAGCTTACTTCTCAATTAAAAAATAAAGTATCCCTAATTGACTACATTTCATTGCTTACCCTTGCCCAACGTACGGTAAAAGCATACATATCCAAAGTAAAACGGACTCACGCACGCAAACTCGAACGAATGCACCTCTCTTCTTCAGAAAAGGTAGTGTTTAACTTATCTGACCACCAGATAACTTCACAAGAGCTACTACTACTACTACTAGCATTCGGACTAGACTTTTGTAGACCCCCAACTTCCCTGAACAAAATTGAATTTCTCTTCACATTTGAGACGCTATTGCAACGAATTAAAGCCTTACCCATACAAGACCTATTTAAAACCGCACAACTGAGGATTTCTAACATCGGCCACGAATTTTTTCACAAGCTGAAACGTTTTCGTACAATCCCTTTATATTTCCATAAAAATGATATGACCCTGTTACGAGAACTATCTTCAAAAGATAACCTTATCATTACCCGCCCTGACAAAGGTAGAGGTGTAGTTATAATGAACAAAGTAGAATATACACGAAAAATGCACATGATTTTAGATGACCGATCCAAATTTGGTCCCGTCCAAGAAGACCCGCTGAAACCTTCCCTCCGACTTGAAGACCAAGTCAATAATAGGTTCTTCTTTCAGTCAAAAAATCGCACGCTCTTGACGAAGAGACCTACAAAAAGCTCCACTCTACAGACTACACCTTCGGCCAACTCTATGGTTTCCCTAAAATCCTAAGCCTAATGTACCCCTTCGACCTATTCTAGCAACCTATAACCTCTCTAATTATAAAACCGCCAAATTCATTAACCCTCATTGCCACAAACCAATACACTATCAACTATTCTATACACCTTGAAGAAGAAATTAAAAAATAAAATTCCAACTTTGGTAATTGTTCAGACTATGGCCGGATGTGATTCTAGCTATTCTTTTGGCTATTTGTAGTGTTTTTCTGATATCCCACTGACCAATCACAGATCTTTATTCAGCTCCGTCATTGACCAATCAGAAGCTTTATTTTTTTTAAGTAGTTTGTGTTTTTAATACTGCTAATAAGTAAATATTTCTTTGATTTTCTATTTTTTTTATGTAGTTGCTTATTTATCTCATTTGTTACAAGAAGTTACAAGGAAACAGAGTACCCTAGGAGACCTTACGGTCCATTCAAAGAGGGCACCTTTGGACTAGCAATCGAGCGGGCACATGGCTGCTCAATTGTTTTGCGTCCCTAAACGGCCACTTTTCAAGACTTTGTCTAGTCTTGACTTGAACTGCTCAACAGATTCACTGTTGACAACTTCCACTGGAAGTGCGTTCCACTTACCGCAGATACTGTAGGTGAAAAAATTTCCACACAGATTGCGGTTGTAACGCTTCAGTTCAAGTTTGAAGCCGTGATTGCGCGTTCTGTTTTCACTCAGTGTATTCTTTAGTGCTTTTAATACTAGTAATAAGTAAGTTTTTCTTTGATTTTCTATTTTTTTATGTAGTTGCTTATCTATCTCATTTGTATTCTTTTTACAAAACAAACTATTCAGTAATAATGTTTTTATTACGATAAATTTTCCCTTCAAGAAACACACATTCTCGAAATCGGATATATCGAAGCGACTGTACCTTTCCATCTACGCTTGACATGTTTAAACTCCAATCAACGCTGATTCGCGCCATTTAAGTGTATCAGTGATCACTGATCGATGAGTTCAGTTCAGTTCACTTTGGAAAATCTCTTTAAAGTCCACATTCTCTAAGATTATCAACAAAAGAATAGGTACAAGGAACGCACCTTCAAGAAGAAGGCTCCCCATGAATCCCCAAGAACGATAAACTCACGAGGGAGAAAACCATGCAAATCATATACGCCGATATCGGAGTAATCCTACTGAGACTAAAGGACCAATATAATGGATACATTGCACTCTGTGACACAGATGACCTAGACCTCCTCTTAAGTGAAGACACAGCAAATAAACTGGCAAAAAATGGACTCGCATCTCACACACCCTCAAACGTCACAACAAAGGGATCGGTAGTCTGTCGACGCCTCGATCCATGGGTCAGAGCACATTTAGCCGCCCAGTTAAAAACAGAATTAGAAAAAGAAAAAAACTGGGCTACCATCGAAGACGTTGTGAAATTTAAAAATCAGAATGGTGAAGACCATACACACGTCTTTCAAAGTCATTTTTAGAACCACCGAAATGGCAAAGAGAGCTACAGAACACGGCCTCCTTGCATTCTACACGAATATATCTCCCGACCAGATTGAAAGAGAAACGTTCGTCTCTGTCCATATGTTTTTCACCTGCTACGCCCTGGATCAGCACACGACAAAGGAATGTCCATATAAAGGCAAAGCTTGCTCTGAATGTGCAGGTAATGACCATCGCTGGGACCAGTGAAATAATCGAAAAAAAGGAAAGAAAAGGAATACTACTTATGCTGCTGCAACAGAAGGAGGAACAACAAGGGCACCTGCACCACAAACCATGAAAGTAAACATAGAAGGAAATATGCGACCAGATCTCCTACTCTATTATACACGCGCATTTCGTAAACATCGCAAAATAGTCTAGTCAAAGTAGCCAACATCCCTAAAATAATTGCAAGAAATTGTTTTATGGTGTTTATTTGTTCTTTAATGTGTGAAAAACAATACAGCAAAAGTTTACTAAAATTGGATTACCAGAAATGGGTCAAAATGGCGTCATACAAATATGGCGACCAATGCTTCATATTTCCATATTTCAAATTTTCTCTTCATCATTTGATACTGGATCTTGACGTGTGTTATAACAATGGCCATTTTAGCATTGTCCACATCCTCGGGAACAATCTAGTCCATGCTTTCGGCAAGTACAACGGAGTGTGTTGCAAACACCGGAACAGCTGCAACGAATCATTTTCAGGAGTGTTTTTAGGGCGGGTGCAGTGTCCGTCACCACTGGAACTAGACTGTTGGTTTGTAGGCTCCACCCCCATTTAGTGACATCAATATCCTCACCCTTGCTAAATATCAAAATTATTCTATTCGTCCAAGGGCAATGCTGGTGTTTGAACTGTAACTCACTGCCGCGATTACTTGTCCAAAAAACATAGAGAAGGCAAAAATTCGGGGGGAGGGGAGGAGGGTTTAAGCAACAAATACGTGTATCTCCTAGACATTGTCGTATGTATTCCAAATCTGCAAAACTTTCAGTCTGGTTTCATTAATTTTTGAGTTCTAGAGAAGCAAACATTTTTCGTGCGAGAATATATATATATATATATATATATATATATATATATATATATATATATATATATATATATATATATATAAGAATTGTTAAAATTCCATAGCCAAAGAGGCATTGTTAAACTTCTTCAGAACTTTGGCCTTTGCTTTTCCTTTTCCTTTTCCATTTTTTTGACAATCTTTCTAGTTGCTTTTATGATTTATTCGTCGGATGTTTCTTCCTTGATTTCCTGGTCAGTGTCCATTTGGTTTTGTTCTTGATTTTCTGTTTTATTTTTCTGTTCAGTGGGTTTCATATTGGTGTTGCATATCTCACTTGAGAGTGGGTTCTCGGGGAACCACATTTTCTTAAGGCCATTTATTTCAAGCATTGTATTTAGCTACGTCGCATACGATCCAGGGTTTTAGTCCAGTCAAACTATGACCTGAACCCCTCTCACCCCAAACAAATTGCAAGAAATTTTTTATTGCATTATTTTGCTGTTTCAAGTGAAATAACGATACGACAAAAGTTTACCAAAATTGGGTTAACGAAAATTGGTCAAAATGATGTTATACAAAGATGGCTGCCTCTGCCACTAAAAACACATAATTATCCAGTTAGGAAGGCGGTTAGCTCTTTCGTACTTTGATAAGTGTTCATTTAAGTGAAGAAGTGACTTTGGAAAAGTCTACAAAACAATAACTCCATTTTTCTGGGCTCTCAAAAGGATTATAGGCGCAGTCATAATGTCGTGACGTCATCCTGCAATGACGTCAATTTGGTTGGTACATGCACTGTGTTAAGTTATTGTTTTCATTCAGTCATTCAAGATTTTAGATTTTACTAACACTAATTTCTTTTGCATTTCAGAGCAAGAAAAGATGGCAAGTCGAGGAAATTGTCCTTTATGTGGCAATGAGATAGATGATGAAAAGGGGTCTAAAGGAATCAACAAGGCCAGCATCGACAGAGGAGACAATATTGTGGTAGCTACTGGTACCGAGGTGCATAAAAGATGCAGAGTGAGCTATATTAACAAGAAGCAAATATACTTCCTCAAGAAAGCCAAGCTACAACCACTCCAACCTGTCAAAAGGAGTGCGCGTGTTTCTGTCGCACCTTTCAACAGTAAATTGCGCTGTTTGCCATGTGGCAATGAGATAATAAAATCCCTCGCTAGTGCCGATTTTTATGAATTCAGCTGTGTCAAAACAGATTCATTCGTAGAGATAACCCTCTCACATTGTAAGGATCGTAATAATGACTGGACATTCACTGCTCGTGGTAGAATAGAGTATTTCGGAAAAGACCTTCACGCTGCTTATTATGTGTACCATCGGTCATGTGACATCAATTTTCGCACGAAACGGGGCATTCATTTGCAGTACAGAGATGTTCCAACTGAAAAGAAGCCACGAAAGGTTGAAAGACAGAAGGACTCTGACCAAGAGAAAGCCAGGGAGGCAAGTCTACCGAACAATTCTTAGACGCTGGCTTGAAGATCTGAAGATTGTTGAACTGACTGACGTTGATGAAAAGGAATACCGGTTCACGAAATCTTCCCGTGACAACATCAAGTTTGATCCTCTGCTATTCCTTGAAGCTGCTAATCAAAAGATTGACCTACTGTGGGAGATGCCCCTACGCTTCAAACAACCTGCGCCAAACTAAAATGGCATGATTCATCTGTTGCATAGAGACTGTAGTCATCCAGGGCAGTCTTATGTGGTATTCCTTCCAATCATTGACATGTATTCTGTGGACAAGTCATGCATCTTCTCCACCCTTCAGTACCTTTGCAAAATTGCAATATTCACGTAGGCATTATACATTTTTAGAGGAGTAACATTTAATTTACAATATAATATTAATTGGGGATAGATCAGGTTTTGAAAGGTATAGTCCAGTTCTTTCAGATCTACCCATAGGCTCCTTGAACCCGGAGGAAAACGTAAGCCATGTTGCCCCCACATATGATACAGTGCTACTGCACGTACAACGAAAAACGTCTATAATTTTAGATTGCATTCATGCTTTACTCCCGCTTCATGGAGCCTATGGGTAGATCTGAAAGAACTGGACTATACCTTTCAAAACCTGATCCATCCCCAATTCGAAACCATCTGTCACAATGTGGCTCTAGGGCTGCACTCGAGAAATTCACGATACTCAATGCGGTAAGAAACATCTCTGACCTTTACCTGCTAGAATCAATTTATATTACAAAACTTCAACCCAGTCTAAATAATAACTCATTATATGTCCCCATTATCTGTACTCATTAAAAACATGCTAATTTGTTAAATTTTACACTGTTTTTTTTAGGGGAGGGGGGTGCAAAAATAAAATCCACTGTCAATTATTTTCCTTCCTATTTTTTAGAAATTCTCTCGTTGGTTTAGCTTGTTTTTTCCTCCATATTTCTAATGTAATCGAATAGTCTCAAATTTAATATTCATGTTTCACAATTTTATTACATGTGTTGACTCTTTATGTATACATTTAAGTCTGTATTTTGTATTCTTTCTTTAGCACTGATGATGGGATTAGTAATAATCCTGAAACGTTTGAAATAAATGTTACGAGGCATCTACGGCTCTGTCCCGATCATCTTGTTTATACTTCGCTTGAAGTTTGCGTGCATCAATTCGTTTGCCACATACACATATGTATATATATATATATATATATATATATATATATATATATATATATATATATATATATATATATGGGAATTATTATGATCGTTTATATACATAGAGTCTTTTTGCAAACGAGTAGCTGACTTTAAACTTTATGTTCATTAAATAGTTCCAGGGCTTTTTAGGAGATTTTGTTATTCTCCTGAATTTTGTAGTACATATAAGCAGGAAATAGAATTCGGACAAAGAACATAGGGAAAGCGTAAGGCAGGTTATGCATTTTGAGGCGCCGAGATTAGGTAGGGAGAGATATTCTAGTGAATAAACATATGTGTATTAATTTATACAATCATATGCATGTATAGAGACAATGCAATAGAGAAAACTGTTGCAAGAATTGTAAGAAAGTACAAATTAACAGCGAATGACAGTTAATATTCTAAGAAAGGTTGATACTATTAAGAACGATAAAATTAGGTTTGGCTCCAGCTAGAATTAATAACTCAGACGAGGGTCAAGCGACTTGTGCAGCCAAATGGCCTAATTATACAGTTCCCAGATCAGAAAGAAGCCATATATTCCTAAAAATATATGTTTACGCAAGGTTCTCGCTTGCAAAGTGGCACGTTTATCATGATAAATATTTTTGAAATAAAGGAATATGGAATGACAAAACGAAAATAGAAATAATGAACTCTAATTGCAGAAGACACGTTTTGCGGAAAACCGGTGAAATACTTTTATCGGAAAACAGTATTACAACCATAAAATATGGTGGGGGAAAGATTTACTGCTAATAGTACACAACACTTGTTAAAATCAATGTGATAGATAGAAAAGAAGAGTATTTGGGCATTACGAAAGAAACCTACCATCAGTAAGAAAACTGGGTAGGCAGTTTTGCTTTCAACTGGATAAAGATACAAAACATACGGTACCTCCCCCCCCCAAAAAAAAGAATCTCAATTAATAACGACGAGTTGTGCATATGATGTAAAGTGGGAAGAGATTTATTTTTGGAAAAATGTTGCGGAGGTTACGTGGCAAATATCAATTATTACTTTTCCTATGTGAAAAATAAGCCTTTGTTCTGTGTTCAGTTTTATAATGTTGCCGAAATAAATTCATTCGCAATACGAAACAATTCGATTACAATATCTTCATACATATAAAATTCAAAGATTGTGCGTATTATTGCTGCAAAAACGGGATAGCTGGGAGATATAGAAATTCACTCATTTATGGACCTTGTTTCTGTGGAATTACTATTTATTTTCCACCAAAAACCTTTTTCTTTGTTAAGGAAATTTAGCATTTAATTTTCTCTAGACGCAAATATATATTTTTTTCTTCTACTTTTTTCATTCTTGTTTTTACCTTCTCTTTAATTAGGGTCTTTTAGAAGGCAGTTTGGTACCCAGGTGGCACGGTATAGACCTGGGGGTGACAGAGGAAAGAAACCAGGTGATGCTATCCGGGACGCAAAATTGAGGACCAAACCTTAATTTTATATGGTTTTAGTTTATTATTATTATTTGTAACCTTTGAAAAATCAATGTTGTAAAAAAAAAAATCTCGACATTTATACTGCCTGAAACCAAAATCCTTAAATTTTAATAAAGAAACTAAGATTGCAACGAATGAAAGGAGATCGATCACTCGTCTATCAGATAAGGCGTTAGATTACCAACGTCAAGGTATTCCAAAGCACTGCAAACACTCTTCTTACCTGTCTTCCACACTGGCTGTGTCGAGACAAAAAAGAACACTTCGCCAGGAAGGTTTCCTCCTATTTTTGGTTCTCCGCACCCGTCTCTGCTGCATGAGTGATCGTGCCTTCTCTGCAGTTGACCCTAAGTTGTGGAATGGTCTGCCTCCTGCCCTACGCCACCCTTCCTTCTCCTGCGCTTTCAAGCGGGCTCTGAAAACTCACATTTTCTGTCAGTCATCGGGGGAACGGCCCGCATCCGCGGCATCAAAGAAGGAGACCAACATCAAAGAGGGTCAATTAAAATGAAGGAGGGCCAATGATCTTATATTTTTACCACCTCACCGTAAACTTTAGGTGATCTACTAACTTAAATGAATGTGGTAATTAAATGGCGTAAGGCCCGGTGATTATGGTACATAGGTTCCATAACAGAGAGAGGTATAGCTGAGGAATCGTTATTTAGTGTCAGTTTAAATGTTTTTCTATATAACGATTCCTCAGAATGTTCGTGCAGATAACATTTGCAAATTATTTATAGGGTTGGCGTTTGTTATTTTATTCCCTTGTCT
This sequence comes from Ceratothoa steindachneri, assembly GCA_963969495.1. NCBI lineage: Eukaryota > Metazoa > Arthropoda > Malacostraca > Isopoda > Cymothoidae > Ceratothoa > Ceratothoa steindachneri. The sequence goes on from OZ018319.1 coordinate 145,197,285, forward strand.
ACTATTGGAGATAGTTCTTTTTAGTCGTGTACAGTCGACTCTAAAGGATAGTATGTCTGTCCGTAGCTTGTCCGGTCGGATGGTCACCATTTTACTTCCCAATAAGTTCTTTGGGCAATAACATCATAATTATTCGGCTGATTCTAACGAAATTTGAAACTCTTGTGTTGTTTTAAATTCTCTTTTGACTGATATGATTGCAAAGGTTCTCCTAAGGTTAGTCTTGGAATTATTGAAAGTTTTGAAGGTCGTAAGATCATAAATCAGAATAAGTGAGAGCACGCGACTTAGGTCTGTGGACCTTGTTTACATTAAATACGATTAGTTCTGTGATCTATTCCCATATCGGGTGAGAAGCGCCTCGATAGATATAACAATGCTGTCAATCTATGAGGCCGAAGAACATCCTGGACATAAGAATTGGTATACGACACCACTGCGTAAATATTTGAGGACACAGATGTGTACAGAGAAAAAAGCCTTGAATAATTCTGTTAATAATGAAAACAAATTGACATTGTCATTGTTAAAAAATATTGTTTAAACAGTTTTGAGACTTTATCTTTACAAAACATTAATAATAATTATTTCAGGAGATATGAAATAGTGATTAGTTTTGGAACAGTTATTATTTCGGTTTTAAGTAACGATATACATATATCAGTTAACTTTTTGGTTAATAATTTTATCTATGTATAGTGTAGGGTAACTAGTATTAGCGAAATATGCTTGTAGTTTATTAAATTATATAATTAAATGTGAATTCAATCCTAAGTAGGGCTATACATATGATAGCCTTTGTATAACAAAGGTTTGTTGCAACAAGTTTATATTTAGCGTGGCAAGAGCTAAACAAATTTAGCACTGATCCACTGAACCACAATGGACGAAAGAGGAAATTAAATCTGAAATGAGCACACCCACGCCTACAAGGGTGAGGTCTCGGGTTCGAATATCGAAGGAGGCAGCTTTGTTTTTTCTCTATCTCTCTCTCTCTCTCTCTCTCTCTCTCTCTCTCTATATATATATATATATATATATATATATATATATATATATATATATATATATATATATATATATATATATATACTAAAGAGCACAATAAGAGAACGATTTTCCTCTATTAAAATATTTTCATATATATGATGAGTAGGTAAAGTAAATTCTTATGGTACATAAAGGTACATATACATTTAATATATTTTATGTAGAGTTCATTTGATAAAATCGTATATTAAATAAGTTTTACTAAATAAACTAACAAAATAAAATATATAAGAGAAAGATCATTCACAGAATCGCTTAACAAGCAAATACACTAGAGACAAATCAAGATTTAACAACGATCAAACTTAAAATACTTAAATAAATTGTTTAAGCCTTTGTTTTCTATTACTTCAGCGCAACGATGACCACAGGTCCTCACTAATTTCTAAGAAAATTCTGGTGTTATTTTGTTTCATTCTTGCTCAATTTTTGTCCCTGAATCCATGACAATTTGAACGCTGCTGGTTTCGCACTTTGTCTCCAATGCTCTTCCAGAGGCTCTCATTTGGGTTCCGATCCGGGCTCTCAGAATGCCAGTTCATTATTTCGATATCTTCTTCTTGTTCCAAATAGTATTTTACTCGCTTTGAAGTATGAAATGGTGTGTTGTCCTGCATAAATACTGCTGGCTGGTTCAGAGTTCCTGGGAGTGAATGTATAATATGTTATTATACGAGGTTTAGGTACACGTTTGTATTTACTGTTCCAGTTATTCGCACTAACTGACTAACTCCTTCAGACGAAAGCATCCCCCATACCATGACGCTGCCTCCTCCATACTTGGTAGAATTTTTAACACATTTAGGGTTAAGTCTGTCACCTGAAGAGCGTTTAACAAACCATCGTCCGTGAAATGAATTCACTCCCAATCTTAATCTTCCAAACATCATGAGCTTCTGCATATTCGAGCCTCGCCTTCTAGTCCTTCTTACTGATTATTGATTTGGTTGCAGGAGAACGAGCTTTTGAACCAGTTGAATTGAGACGACGGGACACTGTGAAACGTCTCACTTTTTAGCTATAATTGGGCTCAATTTTTCAGAAATTCCTGCTGCACCCTTAAAGGGATCCTTCATAGAAAATCACATAATAACTCTTGTCTTTTCGGAGGGTGATTATGCGGTGTCGAACGACGTTTGTGGGAGATTTATAGTTTTTTTTCATTGTATAACTTCAGAACGCGCGAAATCAGACTCTCGGACCTCCCTACCTCTCCAGAAATCTCTGCAGAGTAAAACAATAGCTGTTTTACAGTTCTTTCCTACTGAACAAAATGTTGGCATATGATTTCATGAAACTTATAGAATGTTCCTGAAAAAATCGTCATCTTATTTTGCCCGTTTTATATATATATATATATATATATATATATATATATATATATATATATATATATATATATATATATATATAATGTTTATCTCTCATGAGCGCGTAAGAATGATGAACTAAATCCAGCATACCGCAAGAAAGAGAAAAATGGAATAATTGTTTCTTTGAAAAAGTGTTATTTCCTAATTCGAAAAATCAGTACTGGGGTTAGATTCGAACCAAGCACACTGAGACAGCGAGCACAACTTTTGATTTCGATTAAAACAAGCCATTAGCTACTTAGATACGCGGAAGAACAAAAAATCTTTCGAATAGACAAGCTTTTAAGGCACGCTTCGCCATGTCGATCGGGACTATGAAAGAGAGAGAAATTAATTGGGAATTCAAAGGACAAAGGAGAAATTGAGGTAAACGCGCGGTGAATATACAATGTATATCTCATGAGAGCGGTATAATGAGAAAATAAATCCAGCATCCAGCAAAAAAAGAGAAAAACGAAATAATTTAATTCTTCGGAAAATTATTATTTCATAATTCGAAAAATCCGTACGGGGTGAAATTCGAACTAAGCGCACTGAGGCAGCGAGCAACCGCTTTGATCTCTATTGAGATCAAAGTGGTTGCTGCACAGAAAAATATATTTCTTTTTTCTCTTTCTTGTGGTATGCTGGATTTATACACACATACAAATATACTCTAGATAACCTCTGGTTATCTAGACCAGTGATCTACCGCGGAGATAACGAGACCAATGCCATTAGAAACATTTCCTCCCAAATAAACCTTTCCGTTCGCTTTTCCAAAGAATACCACTCAAATGAAACTGTGCCTGCATGATGGTATATGTTGATACAACAAGTATCAAAATATACTATCCTGTAGGCACAGTTTCATTTGAGCGGTGGTCTTTTTTTTGTGGCTTTTCTCGGTGTCATCTCCTTCAAGATCTCTGTTTTCCTGTTTCTGTTTAACATTAGACACACATTTCCTTTATCAGGCTTCTTAAATCTAAACCTTTTCTTAATGAATATGGACGGCAATGAGGAATAACCCACCAAATAACAGTTTGAGCACCTGCTAAAACTTTAGGACTTAAGCATCTGCCACAAGACGTCATCTGAAGGCAATGAGGAAGATTAGCGAATTAAAAAAGTGGGTTTAAAATGAATTGAATGTAACTGAGAAATTCTAACGTCTTTAAGTCCGTTCATCACATGTGCAAGGCAGAAGAATGATCCATTTTTTAAGAGAATTGTTATCTTTAAGATTGCAAAAGAAATAAAATGACCAAGATTGAAAAAGTAATTATACTAAAACAGTAATGAAGGGGAGTCAAAAAATAAAACTGAAATTATGAGAAATCTAAATTATAGAAAAATATTCAATAAAAAACTAATAAAGAAGAGTGAAAATATTAAAAGGCCAAAATTAACAAGCTATACTACACTGAAGAAGGTAAACCCCACTATTTAAATGAGCAATATTAAAAAGTACTCCTTGTCAAAAGACAATGTCAAGTAATATGACGATTAAAAGCTAAAAACAAGGATTTAACTGGCTAAAGAGTATTAAACGGACAAACTACTAAAAGTATCTATTTAGCCAGAAGAAGTAAAGCAATTATAACAAGAGAGCCTGGAAGAAAGGTAAAAGTGCTGGTTGGTAGGTGAATAAAAACAATTGGTTTGGTTGTCGATAGAGGTCGTTATAATTAAGAAATGTGAAAGGGAATAGCTATGTTCTGAAGCTTAAGTGTAGAGATTTGTTATTGTAGCAGTATGGCCTTTTTCTGATCACTCCACTCTTTGACACCACTTTTGTTTGTGTTATTCCTTATGGTAGTGATATACTTCTTTGATGAAGTAGGCTTTGATCTAAGAGTGCTAATTCGGTAGTTTTGTTCTTAAGGAAGTGCTAATTCAACACGTAAAGATAAGAGGAAACACAGGATTTATCCTAAAATAAACATATATTTTAAACGAAACACTTAACTATGACTAAAAAATGGTTATCACCTTTCTATCCTTGTTTCAATGCTAAACTCGACTATTCCGCTTGTCATCTAGGCCTTTCACAATGCCTGCTATGACAAAAATAAACAAATAGGCTACACGTAAACACACCAATTGCCGATTTGTATTTTTATCGCGACTCTATTTGATTAGCGTTAAACATTAAATTAACGTACGCTGGTCTACAATCAAATATGACCGAGGTTCTCGAACAATGGTTTATACTCCCTTTAAAACGTGAGACGTACTAAAATTCTACTATCGCAATATGAATATACAAGTTCTTTATAACTTACATGACAGGAGGTATTAGGGATTGCCGGATGTCGCTGGAGGGCTTATCTCTCGCTTTGAAGTGTTGAATTTCGTCGAAGAGGGATGGCTTGACGCCTCTTGGTGCCTGATTCTTCAACGTAATTAAAGAACGGGAGCTCCTTGGGGCTGGGTTCTTCTCCTCTTACTATTACGGAGCTTGAAATGTGAGAGTCACTCGAGTGTGAGCGGGTTTACTTTTCTTCAGTCAGACTTCTTCTCAGTCTGTAAAGGATTCTTCGGTATGGCACCGAGATACAGATTGACTATTTATGATAATACGGCCCGGGACGGGGGCATCGATTTTCTCAATCTGATCTTATCGTTTCTCACGGAAATAGTCTTGTATAGCTGAAGGATCGATCTTCACGAACTAACCCTTCTTCTGGCGTATCGAATTCTAATCTTCTTGTCTGGCTGAAGGATCGATCTTCACGAACTGATCCTTCTACTTTCGTATCGACTTCTAATCCTCTCTCTTTCTTTGCGGGGCTTATTTATAGGCGGATTGCCGCCCCATCTAAGGGGGAAGTGACCAGGCCACCGGGAGGGGAACGCGAATGGTCAGAGCGAGAAGTGCCTAGGTTGGCACTGGGGTGCCCAAGTCCGCTCGCTAATTAGAGATACTCTCAACCGCACCGCTACTTGGCGTGCCTTTTGACTAGCACAGCTTCTTTTTTTCATAACCACGGGTTTATGGGTCTCATAGGTAATTGGATCGCTAAAGCGTCGTTTAAGGGCCTTATGTCGTCGCCTTAAAACGGATGTTAGCTCCAACTGTCCAAAGCGGCGGGGAGATCAAACAGGGTAGGCAGTTACGGTTATTCGCCGGCTACCGTTCCCACGCTTCTCCTCATGGGGGGGCTTTAATGTACCTATACTCCTCCGGGATGCTTAATGTAGCCATTTCTCTAAAGTTATCTATGAGAACAATCATTTTTAATTATATTGTATAATTTCTAAAAGCAGAAGGACACTACCTAGATATAGTGTTCTTCCTGTGTGGTGGCTGATACCTATATGGAAGCAAATCCTCTCTTTTAATAAGCGAAGCGGACACCCAGAAAAGGTTCCTTGCGGACAAGGTCAAATAAATGAATATATATTAGCGTTTAATCATCTCAAGGGTGAGTATGAATTTTATGATAAACAAGCTTCCTATGGAAAGGGTGTTGACAAAAATGACATTGAAGTTAGTGTGAAAGAAGTATTTTGTGAGTAAATTTTGCAGTTCTGGTAAATAATTTGTTAAAGGGTCCAATTTCAATTACTGAATTCTTTTAATATTTTTAGGAACGTAACCTAAGGTACAAAGCCCGTATAAAAAGTTCAACACATAGATACCTTTCCCTTTTTTGATCATTGTCGGTGAAGCGATGTTAAATACTCAAATTTATAAATTAATAAAAAAAATAAAAGTGACTACAGTAGCATCCTTACTGTGACAAATGATTTTTTGCAGAATTCTATGATCAAATCATAGTCTATGAATATCGGTCACGTTCATTTCTTCACTTCGTTGTACATTATATTTATGTTGAGATTTGCGTCCGGAAAAAGATTTACCGGATTGATTAAAGTAATATTTGAACACGCTAAAATTTCTTTTGCCGCTAATTCAAGGCATTCATGAACGAACTAGAAGGTATAGCAGAGTACGACCAATGTCAAAAATTTCCTTTATTTCAACATCTTCATGGGGCCAAAAGGAGAAGAATAAGAGAAAAACACGAAAACAATGAATTGGTGTTAGGATTTATGAAACAAATGGAAATCGCTGACTTGTTACCTGATTCATGAAACAAAAGACAATCACTGCTGTTAATGGATTATTGAAACGGATGACAATCGCTAAGGTGTTAATGGATACATGATATAAATAACAAACGCTGACGTGTTAATGGATTCATGAAACAAAAGACAATCGCTGTGGTGTTAAGGAATTCATGAAATAAACGACAATCACTGAAGTGTTAATGGATTCATGAAATAAATGAAAATCTTTGACGTGTTACTGTACTCATGAAATGAATGATAATTTCTGACGTTTTACTGGATTCCTTAAAAAAATTACAATCACTGAAGTGTTACTGGATTCGTGAAAATATTACAATCACTAAAGTGTTACTGGATTCACGAAATGAATGAAAATTGATGACGTGTTACTGGATTCATGGAAAAATGACAATCGCTAACGTGTTAATGGATCTATGAAACAAATAGCCATCGCTGATGTGTTAATGTATTCATGAAAAAAAGACAATCGCTTACGTTTTAATGGATTCATAAAACAAATCACAATCGCTGATGTGTTAATGGATTCATGAAACAAAAGACAATCGGTGACTTGTTAACGGATTCATGATAAAAATGACAATCACTGACGTCATACTAGATTAATGAAACAAATGGCAATCGGTGACGTGTTACTGGATTCATGATACAGATACCAATGGCTGACGTGTTAATAGATTTATGAAACAAATGTCAATTGCTGGCGTGGAATTGGATTCATGAAACGAATCACAATCGCTGACGTAGGAATACATTCATGAAACTAATGTCAATCAATGACGTGTCAATGGATTCATGAAACAAAAGACAAACGCTGACGTATTAATGGATTAATGAAACAAAAGACAATCGCTGGCCTGTTGATGGATCAATGAAATAAATGGCGATCGGTGACATGATACAGTATTCTAGAAACGTATCACAACCGGTGATATGGTAATAGATTAATGAAAATGACAATGGCTGATCTGTCAATAGCTTCATCACACGAATGGCAATAGCTGAAACGTTACTGGATTCATGAAACAAATGACAATCGATGACGTTTTAATAGCTTAAAAAAAGTGGCATAAATTATATGCTTTTATTGACAATTCTATACTTCGACAAATAATATAATGCACTGAACATGAAGCACAACGTGTGCTCAAAGACACGAATTTGTCTATGGAGCTTTCTGAGTTTGGAGCTTTTATTGCAATATTATATATTCGTGGAGTAACTGAATCAAAGAATATAGAACTTCATTCCCTATGATCTGATCGCCGAGGTATCTTTTTCTATATGAAAATATAGTCAAGAGATCGTTTTTGTGAAGTTCTGAGATTTCTAAAATTTGATTATAATGCGACAAAAACAGCTTTAACACAGACAGACAAATTTGCTTAATATTTTTCGTGAGCAACAAATTAAAACTTGCTTGTCATGTTATAAAACTTCAGAAAATATAAAAATTAACGGACAGCTCTTCTCAGATAAAATTAGGTGTCCACATACTCAGTTTATAGGCATCAAGACCTCACAAATATAGGCAAATATTTTGGCTTGCAGATGAAAGATCTTCCAAATACCTAGTTAATGCGTCTCCTTATTTAGGGAAAGATCCGGCATGTCTAAATATTGAAAGATTAACTATGTTGTACTGAAAATCATTAAGCCATTTATAAACAGGAGGATTCAACTAATAAATGTAAAAAATAAAGCATTTATGTTTGTTTAGTTCTCACATTATATATGTTTTGATTTAATCTTTTATCTAAAGTTTTGTCTATTTGATCTATGAAATATTTTTTTCGAATCTTTGCATGGAATTTTCTTAATGCAACCATTTGTATTCTGAGGAGAGATTTTGCTCAATATTTTTTCCATTTTTGTGTGGTAGATAAAACGAGATTTAGGGCTAAATGCTTAAAATATTTTAAAAATTAAGTAAGTTTATAAACAAGGAGAGCATATTCGATCATCTAGGTGTACATATTTGTTTTATTTGTGTAATAGAAAGTTTTTTGGTCGATATAAAATATGAGTCGAAGATTTCTTCTGAATACATTAAATATCTCCCAATGTTTTTAATTGTGTCTATTTCAATCTGAAAGCATCAGGGTTGGTGACTTTTAAAGTACGGAGTTACATATCTAGATGAGAAGACTGATTTTTTTATGAATAGGCGAAAGGCTGAATAAAAATGAATTAATTGCGGCTAGTTTTCTATATACCTGAAGCAGTTTTCTTTTTGAATTAAGGTATTAAAAAATGGTATTTCTCGTTGGTCTTCTTTTTCTACTGTAAATTAAATAGAAGCTAATATAGTGTTTATGAATGAATGAAAGTCTTCTATATTATATTACATAGGCCGTGAACAGATTATATTATCTATCTAGCGGTACAATTGAACATGTAGTAATAGTGAAGTAAGATGTCTTTGCAGAAATTCATTTATAAATTTGAAAAGACTAAAAATTAAGCTTTGCTAACCATTGCCATTTTTAGAAAATATTTAGTGAACATAATTTGGCAATTCAAGAGGCATAATTTAATTAATTCTATTATAGTTTCGAGACTCAATTAAAAAATCTGTTTATCCAAGATTACCGGATATTGCAAAAGTGCTGTTACACTCGTTACAACGCTCTCAACAAAGGACACAATGATAGGTTTGATACGGTTAGACAAGTATTTATTGTTTTAACATATAAATATATGTTAAAATTAAAATATTAGTTGAATTATTTGCCCTCGGTGGCGATCACGCGATCCAGGCGAGACCTGAAAGCCGTGCACACATTACAGACGAAGTCCTTCCTCATTCTGGCGCACACGTGTTTAGCTCGTTAATGCTGCTCTAATAGACCTTGTAGTCCTTTCCCTAGACATGCGTTTACATGTTGTAGTACAGAGGAGTGAGGTTGGGCAACTGCAGCAGCAAAACTCCTTCGACCAGAATGACATGTTAGACCCCAACCAATCTTGCACAATCTTGACTGCGTGGACCGGGCACCGTCTTGCTGCAATACGTAGTTAATCGGCTTTATTCGTATCTTTCTTAGCCAGGTCAAGACTTTCTTGACCACGATATCCCTGTAATCAGCCGCGGCGAGCCTCTAACCGGCCGCGAACGCACCTTCGGTATATTCTCACCATTCGAAGCCACTACGCCGAGCATCAACACGGAGGCCAGGTACTTGGTCCTTGACATGTAGTGTACTTCATGGACGTCCTGTCTGATGCTTACCACGCGATTGCTCTGTCTGCTGATGACCAGACCTACCAAGAAGGTAATTTCATTAGAAAAAAATGAGAATTTGATTGCCATGATTCTTCAAGACATTGAGAAGGTGACGAGAGCGCTCTCGAATACGATGTGTGAGCAGAGGTCTTACCACGCACCTAAGGAAGTTATTGCTACCCTCCTCCTTGTAGGCCATGGCCACCGTGGCCACCAAGATGTCATTATTCGCGAGCGTGGTAAAATAGGCTTCGGAGCACTTTCCAAGGCCTTTTTCACAGCCAAACGTTCGACAACTTGAGATTTGCCTAAACGAGCTTGATCTTTGCAGGCTTCCCGTTCTTGAGCTTCTCCGTGACTCTGTGAAGGGTCATCGGTCTGACGTTGAACCGCTTGGGTATGTCGGACTTGTTGTGGTGCGCGTGCAGGAGAGCAGAGATCTCTATTCTTTTCACTTCCATCTTGACACACCTGCATTAATGGAAATGACGCGTACTGGGAAAGTAGAATTTTAAATTTGTTTGATGGAACTTTTTCTACCACATACTTAAACCTCTCGAAAGATAAAAAAAACCCCGAGTGAAACAGAACTTTCGCAAAGCCCGATATAATTTTTTAGAGTATGAATGAAACTGTATGTTTCATTAAGTCTACGTGGTTATAATTTCTTTAACTTTGTAGACGCAATTTCATTTTCTCACTTACATATCAAATAAAGTTTTTTCAGGATTTTGTACAACCTAATTAAGGTTCAGAGGTGGGTAGTCTAATTTCCCATTCCACCCTTTAAGGCAATGTATGTCCATCCTCCGGTTCATTCCTTGAAAAGGCCTTTAAGAATAAAGACGAAAGCGCTCGGAATCGTTTTTCACTTTTCTTTTGTAGGTGTATCTGCATCAGCTTGACCTAATTGAACAAATACAATTTTCTTCATACTTTAATATAATTATAGTCTTGTTAGATTTGATGTTACATGTCTTTTTAACAAAGCCTCGTGGATGATTTAATTAATTTTTTGCTTAATGATTTGGACAAACCAAGATAATGGGAGGACCGTCCACTAAACCTTCTTCCATCTCAGCTGTCCTATGCTCCTTGATACTTAAATCTATCTTTATAGCCTCATGACTTGAACAGCCCTATATTTAGTGAGGGGTAGAGGGTCCAGTACCCAAACCAACCCTCCCCTTGTCCGTTCATCCTCCCCGATCCTTGTAGAACAACACGTACCCAGGGGACTCACGGGAAATGTCCCTTATATCGGTGCCCAGTTTATTTTATTGTATGTTGGTTAATAGTGAAAGTAAATTTGTACTTTATTTCATTATGTGTTAGTTAACATTGCAAGTATTTCTTTAGTTTATTTCATTTAGTGATGCTTAATAGTAAAAGTAGTTATGTAGTTTATTTCATTGTATGATGCTTAATAGTTGAAGTAGTTATGTAGTTTATTTCATTGTATGATGCTTAATAATGGAAGTAGTTATGTAGTTTATTTCATTGTGTGATGCTTAATAGTGAAAGTAGTTATGTAGTTTATTTCATTGTGTGATGGTTACTAGTAGAAGTAGTTCTGTAGTTTATTTTATTGCGTGATGGTTACTAGTAGAAGTAGTTCTGTAGTTTATTTTATTGTGTGATGGTTAATAGTGGAAGTAGTTATGTAGTTTATTTCAATGTGTGTTCGTTCACGGTGCGTGAAATTTTGTATTTTATTTCATAGTGTTTTGGTAAATAGTGCAACTAGTTTTGTAGGTTCTTTCATTGTGTGTTGGTTAATAGATGCTTAATAGTGTTATTAATTTTGTAATTCATTTCATAGTGTGATGCTTCAAAGTGCTTGAAGTTTATTTCATTGTCTGTTTGTTAACACTTCAATTTATTTTCTAGTTTATTTCATTGTGTGTTGGTTAATTGTTTAAGTAATATTTTAGGGTTTTTTATTGTATGTTGTTAGCGGTGTAATTAGTTCTGTACTTTATTGTATTGCGTTTTGTTTAATAGTGGATGTATTTTTGTAGTTTAGTTGATTGTGTGTTAGTTAATGGAGCACGTAGTTTAGTAGTTTATTTAATTGTGTTGGTTAATTAGTACATGTAATTTGGAGTTTATTTCCCTGTTAGTTGCCTAATAGTTCAAGTAGTTTGATATTTTTGCCTCATTATCTGCTACTTTATACTTCAAATAATTTTTATATGTTTTCATTGATGTAGGATAATGTTGCACCTACTTTTATCGTACTATGTGATTGTTATGTTTCTACTACTTTGTAAAACTGCGTATTGATTAATAATGTGACTAGTTTTTCATTTTTATCATTGTATAATTAATTATGTAAATAGTTTTAAATTTGATCTCATTGTTTGTAGATTACACTGGGAAACACCCTGTATTTGGTGAATTGACAAAAGTACATTTTCCTACCTAATTCGAACATACTGAATTCTAAATCTGAAATGACATTCTCTCAAAATGCTACAGATTTTTCGTAATATCAATAACTATGATTATGCAATAATTTTCATTTTATCACGCCTATCATCATGCTCTGAAGTAATTTTGAATCATCCTTTTGCGTTATTTATAGTAAAGCAGGTGTTTTTGCACAAACATTTTATTGCATATGAGAAGAAACTTGAATTGCACATTAGGGTTACAAATAATGTAATCAAATAGATGCTAATTTATTAATGACCGTACATCAGGCTGGAGGACCTCTTCTTGATTTCAATCGGGCAAAAGTTGCGTTTGTAACTCTTTCTCTTCTAAGTCTTCTCTGGCTGATCTCTTCTAATCGTCCAGTAGTAGTCCGCCGTCATGTGTCTATCCCAGTGACCTTGGTAGGTCTCTTCCATCGTCATTAAATCCTAATGGAAGCTCTCCCCTTATTCGTTGCTCACGGCTCCCAGATTCCCTGGGAATCGGTCGAGGTGACTATTTAGGAAATACAGCTTCACACTCATGTTACATCCCAGATCACGATATGCTAAAACCATATTAGTAACCAGAGCCTCGTAGTTATGCGCTTTTTTGTTTCCCAAGAAGTTACGAACGGCAGAAAATGAGAGCCAGGTTGCCTTCTCTTTTTCATTCATGGTGTTCACGAATCTAGAATCACTCAAAAGTCTTCGGATTTGGGGACCATCAAATACGCCTGCTTTTATTTTTCGTATTACAAAGCAGGAAACGCCGATACTACGAGTATGTACTGAAAACAATCATTGTCAGTGCTCAACGCCTTGACATACTGCTTCATCAACCCCAGTTTGAGATAAGGTGGAGAGAAAACTATCTTCTCTCGACTTACGATTGGCTCATTAACAATGTTTGGCATTCCTGATTCCAAAGTTTCCCGAACTGGCCAATCTTCTGGGGACCCGTGTTTGTCACGGGCTCGACTGTTCCACATACAGATATAGTATGAAAACTTTGTATATCCCTTCTGCTGGCCAAGGAGGAAGTTGACCATCTATATATATATATATACTGCAAGTGTACCTCTGGCAGTGTGTGGGGAATCTATCACTAATGTCGTGAAACTTTGCCTATCTCCTTTAAATAAAGGTTCAAAGTGAAATAAGTTGAATGATCTTTTAACCAAATAGTTGAACAGTTACAACGAATTTTCTTACAATTCTAAAAGAGCTGATCAAATTCCACTGATGGTCTTGCATGTTTAAAAAACAATAGTAGATTTATGAAGCAAACAAAAGCAAATAAAAAGAACGGAAGATATATGGGGGGGTATATAAGTTACCAATTTATAGCGAGGTAATCAGTTTATAGCGGTGAGTTACCAATTTTACCAACTTATGGCGGGATGGTTATCAGTTTATATGAATGGGAAATTATCTGAATCCAAGGATGATTCTTCAAGGGTACTTTTATTGTTGGCTGGGCTTACCGAAGGCTTACGGGTAATCTAGGTAAAGAAGGACTTTGAGAAAGGACGTAGCACATATATACTTTTATTCTAATAAGGGCCTATTAAAGCGGTAAGCGGCACGTCAAAAAGTACTTTGCGGGCGACGAGCAGGTTTTCTTATTTAACGTAAAGCGTTGAATTCTGGAGCGACAAGACTTAGACGAATTAAAGGGGACTCCATGACGCTAAGATGAGAACGAATTAATCTTAACGTTTTACTGAATCGAACTTCTCCTATTCCAAAATAATTTTCATTTCCAGGGGGGCGTGGCCTTGACTCGTCTGCGGCACAAGTCTCAAAAAAACGGGCTCATTAGTTCCACACCCTGGTCGGAGTTACTGAACAGCTGTGTATTTAGAGTATACTTCATATTTCCAATAATTTTATCTTTATTCTATCTATGAACCGATTTTACAGATCTGTGTTTTAATTTCCTTCGGTTTGAATTTATGTTTAAGCCAGCTGCTTTGTTGACTCCTGTCTTCTGATAACTCTATCACAAGACGCGAATTATTTGTTTATTTGCTTCCTCTTATTGAAACAGGTCTTCAATTTGATAGCTTTCGTGTTCGTATATTTGTGCCTACCCACGTGCTACTTCCGTCGACTGCCTGTCACATTTTATTCATACAAATTTACATATATATATATATATATATATATATATATATATATATATATATATATATATATATATATATATATATATGAACAAGTATTGAATTCTGGAGCGACAATACTTAGGCGAATTAAAGGGGGCTCCATGACGCTACGATGAGAACGAATTAATCTTAATGTTTTAACTGAATCGATCTTCTTTTCCAAAATAATTTTCATTTCCAGGGGGGCGTGGCCTAGACTCATCTGCGCCACAAGCCTCCGTCGTTGGGCTCATTAGTTCAACCCCCTGGTCGGAGTTACTGAACAGCTGTGTATTCAGAGTATACTTACATATTTCAGATAATTCTATCTCTATTCTAGGAACCGATTTTACAGATCTGTGTTATAATTTCCTTTGGTTTGAATTTGTCTTTACCCAGCTGCTTCGTTGACTCCTGTCTTCTGATAGCTATCCCAAGACGCGAATTGTTTGTTTATGTGTTTCCTCTTATTGAAACAGGTCTCCAGTTTGATAGCTTTCGTGTTCGTATATTTATGCCTACCCGCATGCTACTTCCGACGACCGCTTGTCACATTTTATTCGTACAAATTAATATATATATATATATATATATATATATATATATATATATATATATATATATATATATATATATATATATTCTCCATTTCTGTATACAAATTAATATACACAAATTGACATATGTGTTTTCATCTACTTATTCCCATATTATACATAGTATTCCTGTTATTCACTTGAAAGGAAATTTATTCGGATTTGCTAAGTCCACCGAGAGTCCATTCTGTGGAATTTCTCGTTGAGCCTATTAATCCTGCAATTTTTTTTATCAAAAACCTACCTATTATATAACGTGAACCATTTTTCATTCATTATGACTCAGAATATCGGCGAATCGACAAAACTCATTGAGCTGTCAACCAAATATCTCCCGGATGCCACCCCAAAGCGAAATTAAGGTGTAATAATTGGGTTAAATAGCTTTAGAGGTTGTTGGTCCCATTCCAATATTCCGAAAGAAACAACATCCAATCACTTAGACCCGAGAGTTAATTGTTCGTTGTGCCTCCCTCAGTAAATGAATTGGTGTGTCCTTTATACTCGTATCTCGGATAAGTATAAATGGGACTCTTTCGAAGTCAGTTTCTTAGTTCTTGGTGTCGAAGGGCTTATAAAGCCAGGATTTGACTCATCCGCCGACTGAAAGTCCATGAATAGGCCAAACAGATGGAGCACAATCCTTAACTCTAACAGATAATATACAGCAATAATAATACTATTATTTGATGTATATTATTTATTGCCTCTGATGGGACTCATCTCATAGAACCATGAAACTAATTGAATTAATAGTCTTCACTTTGCTTTTTGTCCAAATACTTGGACTAATCTGCAATATTTTGGAAAACTAAATCAATCCACATAAACCAATTGAATTAAATCAGATGGGAATTTCTTTAATAAAATACCATCAGCAAAAACATACCATTAAAGGCTGTTGGATACATATCAATTTACCTGTCTTAGATTAGCCTACTGAGAAAGTTCTTTTCAGACATTTGGTTGACCTACCATTAGTTATTATTACATATCTTAGATTGGCCTATTGAAACTTTATTTTAGATATCTAGGGTTGGCCTATTGCTCGTTATTTTTACATCTTTTAGATTGGCATATTGACACAGTTTTTTTTAGATAGTTTAAGGTTTGCCTTATTGATAATTATTTTTACACGTCATAGATGACCTATTAAAATTTATTTGTAGATGTTAGATTGGCCTATCGCTACAGTAATTTTTGAAACTTTTTTAATAGCTATTTTAGATTGACTTATTTATAATTTGTCTAGATATTTTAGATTTTTCTATTGAATCTTCTTTTGAGATGTTAGGTTGGCCTATTGATACATTTTCCTTCCTGCCCCAGCTTTTGAGGTAGATAAAGTTTGCACTGACAGTTACTTTAATTTCTATTCTTTTCGGGGTTCCAACTTCTTATGTCTGTCTTTCTCTCATTCTTCCACATGTCTTGATAGACCCGACTTAGGGCACAAGAGGGCGTTAAGCTCTGTTGAAAGGAAGTCACATTAGAACAAAGGTGCCCATCTGGCGACTACCACCAGGGGTATAGTCGCCGACATTACTTAAGCAAGCACATTATTAAAGACAAATTAACAGTAAAAAGCAAAGAACAAACAAACGACAACAGAGGCGTGGTCAGGGGTCGTGGGGAGACCCGCTACCCCTAGGCGTTCGATAATAACTCTATAGAGTTGTGGAGGGATCCGTCAGGGGGCGGGGGAGGGGCGTTTGTATCCGCATTAAGCGATGCTGAGTGGTGTCATGTAGGAGTGACAGGTGTGCAAAGCTTCGGGATTCCAGATCAAGTTGTCGCCTTCAATGTCCTCGTAATTACTCTTTTCGTCCCTAATTATTTATTTCATTATTATCCTATTTTTATCTTTCCTTATTCTGTCTTATTATTTTTAATTTCCTTATTCGGTCTAATATTTCTCATTTGTTATTCTGTTATTATTTTTCCTCTTTCGTAATTGTCGTATTTTTTCTCTTTCGAATCCTGTCTTAGGAAAACATTAAATTAAACACAATCTTCACATTTCAACAACCAATTATCCTCCAACCGCCATTGCTACAAATGATCGTTATTTTCGTGCTAAAAAACTCTTTCAATGGCAAGTTTCTTGGGTTTCTTATTGATTTTCTTCAGTTTGTTATTAATTTCACTCTTCAAACTCATTTATCTGAGTTTTCGTTGCTCCGACACTCTCTCGTTTTTGTTCCCAGAGATTAATCGATATCTTGAGAAGAGCCTCTTGGTTGAAGCTCTCGGGTCTCCTGGGAAATTTTCTTTTAATCTTAAAGCTTTCCGATGGCAGCCACCTGCACGAAAGTAAAATCAACAAGAGCCTCTCATTTTTTTTAATTCTAATTCTGAAAGTGGTGAAGTTAGGGAAAGTTAAAACATATTGGCTTATAAGCAGAATCAAAGAGGAATAGGGGCCCTGAGAGAGAGAAAGAGAGAGCAACTCACCTGAAATTTGTACCATAATAATACAATTTATTATATTTCTATGTTGATTTAAGGGCATCACATAAGTAATGCGACACTGTTTTCGTGTTTATCATTATTCTGTGGATAGAAATAATCGAAAGTAGGTTTGTTTTCATTTTTGCCTAGTCTATTAAACTCTAAAGCCTAAGTACTTGTAAGTCTTGCCTAACCTAAGGCTTACATTTCGACATAGCTTAGTTGTCAGTTTCCGGGTTAGTAATTTTGTATTATTATTATTAATTTAATGTTCCTTATCGATAAATGATGAATATTATGGAAGTGTCAAGAGAGGACGACCAGTGGAATTTGATTAAAATCTTTTAAAAATAACTGCAAGAAAATCCAATTGTAACTGTTAAAAAATTGGCTTAGAAACTACATTTAATTCATTTCACTGCGCATCAAATTATTAATAGATTAGTCCTAGGGGCAAACAAATACCCCACCTGAAAGAGAGGTTGTGATTTATTGTGCTCAGTTAGACCGTTTACTTGCAGTACTTTAAGAAAAAGGCCAGTATTAATAAATAGAAAAAGAGAGCTCTTTCATCCATACAATGCAAGATCTCATATCGCACGAACTTAACAATTTCAATTTTTAACTAATGAATCCTCCTCCATGCCCAACCCACCCAACACAATCAGATTACAATTTTTTTAGGAGTTTAGCGAATCACCTGAAGAGAATGAAGATTTAAAACAAATGAAGATGTTAAAACAACCTTGAAGAACTTTTTAAATCAAAGCCAAATTATTTTTACGAACAGTAATGATAAGTTAGTAGATATAAACTATTGGTAGAAACTGTTAAAAATTCAATGAAAACATGAATAAGAATGAGACTTCCACCCCCACCTAAGTCAAGGCGAACGGATTGTTCTTAACATTCCGACAACCTTAAATGCATAGACCTGGAACTGTATCGTAAACACCCGGGGAGAAGTTAGTAGAAGAGCGAAGGAACCCCAAATGTACGAACTTTATGCGGACGAAGAATCAATTTAATCAAATAATAAAATATCACTTGAGAGAGAAAGAGAGAGGGAGAGAAGGAGGCAGAGAGAAAGAGAGAGGGAGTGGAGAGGGATGGAGAGAGATATGGGGAAGGGAAGGAAGGAGAGAGTGAGAGATGGAAATATAGATAGAAAGGGAGAAAGAGGAGAAGAAAGAGAGATGAAGAGAGAGTGAGAGGGAGAGAGGGAGGGGGGGAGAAGAAGAAGAAGAAGAAGAAGAAGAGAGAGAGAGAGAGAGAGAGAGAGAGAGAGAGATAGAGAGAGAGAGGGTGGAGGGAGAGAGATATGGGAAAGATAGAGAGAGTTACAAGGAGTTACAAGGAATTGAATTAAAAGGAAAAGAAGTACCTCAAAGGCTTTGCGGTTCATGCCGAAGAGGCACTTATTGGAAGATGAAACTTAGCTATACTAATTTAATCTAGATTCGACTATCACAATGGCACGCACTAAAAACTTTCTATCGCCACATTATGTTCTAAAGTATATGTTATCGAGTCGACTCTTGAACTGCTCGGCACTGTTCGACGTGTCACAGATGTTGTACGTGAAGAACTTTCGCACCGAAAGCGCATTGAATCTGGGCAACTCCACCTTCCACCCGTGATTTCGAGTCCCATTCGGGTTAAGGGTAAATTACTTCGTGTAGTCGACATTTTCCAAACCTTTCAAAATTTTGAAAATCCTATGAGACGACCGCTCAGTCTTCGAAGTTCGAGCGAAAAGAGGCCGAGCTCTCGCAGTCTTTTGTGTATGACTTGTTCTTTATCGATGGGATCAGTTTCGTGGCCATGGCTTGCACCTTTTCCAAACGATCGATGTCTTTTCGATAGTGAGGTGCCCGAACTGAACAGCATACTCCAGGTGAGGCCGCACCAGTGAGTTGTACAAGGGCAGATCAACCTTCTTGTTTCGAAAGCTGAATTGCCTCGTGATGTAACCCAGCAGGCACTGAGCCCTCTTCCCCACCTCTACGCACCGCTTCAAGAATTTGATATCGTTGCTAATCAGCACACCTAAGTCCTTCATCAGTTGATTCAAGACACATACCTTGTAGTTCGTAGTCTGACCGGGATTTCGCATAGCCGATGTGCATCACCTTGCAGGTGTCTGAGTCAAAAGTCATCTGCTACTTGTCAGACCACTCGTCGATCATCCGTGAGTCCTCTCTTAACTCCTTGATGTTTTCGGGAGTCACTACGCTCGCTCCAAGTTTTGTGTCGTCGGAAAATTTTGCGAGACGGCTCACCAGTCCTTCATCTATGTTGTTAATGTAGATGATGAATAATAGAGGGCCCAACAAGGATCCCTGAGGGACTCCGCTGGTTACTGACGAACATCAAGGGGCGTGGTCACCGATAGTAACCCTCTGTCGCCTGTCCGACAACTAACTTTCTAACCAGTTTGCGACCTTTTCTATAATTCCCAGGGTACGTACTTTCACCATCAGCCGACGGTGGGGGACTTTATCAAAAGCCTTTTGGAAATCCAAATGAAGTATGTCCACCATTCGACTTCTGTCAAACTCACTCATCATCCCGTGAAAGAATTCAAGCAAGTTCGTGAGGCATGAGGGCTTTCTTCGGAAGCCGTTCTGGGTGTCCCTCAACAGTCTGTAGGACTCTAGATGATCTGTTATTCTATCCACTATGATGCTTTCCAGTACTTTACCCAATATTGAAGTGAGACTTATGGGTCGGTAGTTTTCAGCGGTTCCACGGTTCCCTTTTTGTAGGTCAGGGTGACGTTGGCCATACGCCAATCCGTAGGGACTTCACTACTATCGAGTGATGCGTTGAAGATGTCAGAAAGATGGGTGCTCACCTGATCTTTCACCTCACGTAGCACTCTTGGCAGGAAGCCGTCAGGACCAGGGGATTTGCACGCAATCAACTAACCAAGCCTCCTGGCAACTTCTTCGGCAGTTGTAGTTATTTCTTCTAGCGCATCTAATCCAACATCTATCACTATCGGTGGGCTGGGTATCTCTCCGTCCCTTTCCCTCGTGAACACCGAGGAAAAGTAGTCGTTGAGTATGTTGGCTATTTCCATGTCTGAATACTGGAGGACGACGTCCACGTCCCTCAAAAGTCCGATGCGTTGGCGCACTGGTTTTCGGCTGTTCACGTACGCCAAGAACTCCTTAGGGTTCTCTTTAAAGAGAGAGGCCACACGAATTTCTTGGGTCTGCTTAGCCGTGCGCACTAGTCCCTTTACCATTCTAAAATGAGTCACGTAAGCTTCATGATGCACTGCATTTCTACTTCTCTTCCATATCCTGTCCGCTGTTTTTGTACCTTTAATAGCGGTAGAGATTTCTTGAGTAAACCACCTAGGCTGGATGCTCGCTAGTCTGACAGTCTTTGTTAGAACGAACTCAACCTAACACTTCTTCAAACGATTCTTGAATTCGTTCCATTTGGAGGTCGTCCTGTCCTCGTTAAATGGTTGTATCTGGCTAAGTGCGTCCGAAGTCTATCGAAGTCTGCACCTTTGAGATCCAACTTACCTGCTCGTTCTTTTCTACCTTACGTACAAGGGGCACGTACACGGAACTTGACCATGTTGTGGTCACTAGCACCCAGGCACTCATCCACTGACACGTGAGAGACGAGGTCATCCTCAGTGGTTAACATTAAATTCAGAAGGTTACTCCCTCTGGTAGGCTCGCAGACCCACTGAGTCAAAAAGTTGCTGTCAACAAAGATCACCAGCCAAGACGACTCTCTGTCGCCGGTTCGGTCACTCCAGTCGACTCGGCAGTTGAAGTCACTTATCAGCAGCGACGAGAGACCGTCTAAGAGATCGGACAGTGTTTGGTACAGGTCCAAATCCACCACCTCATCTGTCCGATGGGGAGGCCGGTGGGCCAATACGACCCTGTACATTGTATCGTTGACCTTGATGTGGACTCCTAACACTGCATGCCCTGGAACAGGTCTGCATTCAACGGGAGAGAAAATGGTCCCGTGCATACACAAGAACTCTGCCTCCTTCCCGGTCGGCGCGATCCTTATACAGGGTATTCGGAAAGTCCCTGTGCACTTACATATTTATTAACATAAATGTTTCAATATAGAATGCAGGAGGTAAATATGAATGACAATTATAAATTATGTTGAAAGTGACCCCCCTTGGCATCAATAAAGGCTTAGACCCTTCTTATTTTGTTTCTAAACACCGCTATCAGTTGCTCGCTTGAAATAGATTGAATGAATGTTGTTATTGCTGCTTGCAAGTCATTCAGCGTGCGCGGACGATCTCGATACCCTGCAGATTTTGCTGCTCCCCATAGATAAAAGTCTGGTGGATTCAGATCTGGTGAACGTGGGGGCCACACGTCCTTCGAAATAATGCGGTTTCCAAAGACTTCCTTTAATAAATTCATAGATCTGCCTGATGTGTGTGCAGTAGCACCATCCTGTTGAAACCATGAGTAATTGATTTTATCACTTGTCATCTGACCGATGAAGGGGTGAAGAATATCCGAACAAAAGCGCTTGCTGTTTATTGTGTTCATAAAGAAAATAGGGCCAACAATTCTACGTCTGGAAATCGCAACCCACACACCAACCTTCTTATCATGTAGGGGTGTTTCGTGCAAACTGTGAGGATTATCAGATGACCACAATCTTGAATTTTGCGAATTAACGTAACCTGAGAGAAGGAACCATGCTTCTTCGGTGAAAAGGTCACATCCAACACATCAGCCGTATCCTCGATAAATCGGTTAAACCATCTGCAATAGCGTAGTCGTTTCTCATGATCAGTAGTTTTAAGTTTTTGTACTGCCATTATTTTGTATGGGAAGAGCTTTAATTCCCTTCTGACGGCCTTATGAGCAGTTGCAACACCAATATCATTCTGTTGAGCTAATTTTCGTAATGATTTTGATGGACTCTGCAGCATTCTGTCAAAAAAGGCCAACAGTTTCTCCGTCGATAGCTTTGCTGGCCTTTCACAGCGTTCGGCATCATATACTGATCTTTTCCCCGAAACTTATCAACAAGGTTACGAACTGCGTCGCGATGTGGAACAGGTGTATCTGGGAATTTTTCAGCAAACCGCTGTCGCACCACATCTGTGTATCTACCACCCTTTCGGAATACGTGTTCGACGAGCCATACACGTTCTTGAGTTATTAAAACCATATTGGGGTCGAAATCTGAAATATAAAAAAAGATTATTAGAAAAGTGCACAGTGACTTTCCGAACACCCTGTAAAAGGTCGCGTAACCGGGTACTCCAAACTCGCCTATGAAGTCCCTGGTGTCTGCACGAACCCACGACTCAGTGATGGCCACTATGTCAAGCTTCTCGGATGCCATACGTGCTCTGAGCTCGCAGAACATGTTCCTTATCGAGCGGGCATTTAAAAGAAGCACTTTTAGGGGGCGTTCACTAGCCCTACTGCCGCCTCCACTTCCACGTTCCCCGACTGTTCGTCGGGCGCACTCTCCTTCGACGCTGGATTCGGAGGCTGGCCGTCACCCATCTTCACCCTTTCCCTCGTACCAAAGGAGAGATTGTCTTCTGGGTGTTCGAGATAGGCTGCAGAGGTTGCTACATCAAAGAAATCTCCCACCTGGGTTCCGGTCAGCCGTGCCCCTCGACCAAACCTCTCCACTCAGTACAAACACGGCGGATAAGCTCACGCAGCACTTCTCTCCCACAAATAGACAGGTGGGTACCGTCATTAGTGAATAGTCCGGACCGGCCGCAGGACTCGTCGAACGGGTTGAAAAAACCTACAGCCATCTCTGACAGGATCTTGTCGAGTCTCCAGTTGATGTTTAGAGCCGGCGCCGGCCTCGGAGGTTCTCTAGGCCTCTTTGCTCCTCTTCCAGCAGCAGTGAAACCATCGTGGCACAACCCTTGGGCACCAGCGACGCTAGAACCCTCGACACTCGGGGGAGGTGCATTGTTATCCTTGTTTTTCTTCTTTTCCTTCTTTCTCTTCTTCCTCTTCTTAACTTCTCTACTCAGCTGGCGTGGCATTGCCAATGCAGTGTTCGCTTCTTGAGTGAGAGGTTCGTCGGCGGAACCACCCACGTCGGTGGGAGGCTCATCTAGGTCTCGAGCTGATTCAGTCTCTGATCTTAAAGCCAATTCTGCCATCCTGTCCTAGAAACAGCGAATCTGACGCGCGTGTTCCGATTGCTGGCAGTGTAATTTCCTCCCAGTTTTCTAGATTTTTCCTCGGATAATCTATAGAGATCTTTGAGTTCCTTGCAATAAGCCACTGCTTCTTGAACTTCGCATTTCAGGATGCAATTGGTGCATATACTTCTCGGGTGGCATTTAGAATAACATCCCTCCGGGAAGTCCACGTACCACTTGTCCTTTTGGCATATCGCACAGGTGTACTTTAGAGCAGCAGGTCCTTTCTTTCCATTCATGTTGAATACTTTATATCACTAATAACTTTGCGACCAATCAATAAGTAAAAAAATGGAAGAGTTGGTGAGTTCGCCCCGCGTGAGTCGCTCCTGCCTATCGATCGGAGACGTTTTCAGATCTTTCAGAAGGCACGCACCTTTTGATGCTGTTCATCCGACTGAATCGTTCAAGCCCGGCGTGCCGTGGCTCCCAACCAAGCAGCACTGACGGCCTCCGAAGGGAGGCATCAATTTAACACCAAGTGAACAGCCGAACATGCCCCGTACTAAATTCTACTAGTTCCCTTCAGGGCGGCCAGGGTCTCGGTATAGCGTTCAATGGATATCCCGCCACACCAAGAGACTCGACCCAAGGCTTTTTATTGGCCTGGCAGCCAACCTGGTAAGAAGGCCCGTCACCTCGGACCGTTGATAACAGAGGCACCCCTCAACGGTAACTGGGAATGGTCAGTAATTACACGCCAGGGAAGGCGTTAACGGGGCACATGCCCTCATCCCATTCATCGCGCCCCAGCGCCTAGGACCCCTCTAGTCTGAGTCTCTCGCAACCAGTAAGCGTCGATTGGCGTTGTTTTTATAGGTTCCAAAGCCTCCCTTCTGACTCATGAGGTAGCCGTCAAGTCCTTAAATAATAGATGGAAGGTTAAAAAGTGGAGCTAATAGGATAGTCGAAGTTTTTTTTTTAAAGATGGGTAACAGAGAGAGAAAAAGCCTACCAGAGCACATGATTGCCGAGGAGAAGACAGACGCAATTTGTCTGGAACCTCATTCCCGACCGATTCGACAAGGGTAACCCTACTCGGGATGCCACAAAAGGTGCCCCCGATGACATAACTTTCTCTCCACGGCAAGGAGGCGCCCGTGAGAGAGATAAAAAGAGATAGAGGACGACAATGAGAGATGGACGGAGAGTAAGAGAGAGTGATAGATAAGAGAGATAGGGAGGGAGCGAGAAAGAGGGAGGGAGGAAGCGAGAGAGAGAGAGAAAGAGAGAACGAGAGAGAGATAGAAAGAGAGAGAGAGAGAGAGAGCGAGAGAGAAAAGGCGAGAGAGAAATAGAAAAGAGAGAGAGAAGAAGAAGAACAGAGATATAGAGTGATAGAGAGATAATATATAAGGAGAGATAAATAAAGAGCGAGAGAATATGTGTGAAAGAGCGAGATAATGTGTGCGTGTGAGACAATGTGTGTGTGTGAGAGATAATGCAGTGTGTGTGAGAGAGAAAGAGAAAAAATGTGTGAGAGAGACAGACAGAGAGATAAATAGAGAGAAGAGAAGGAGAGAGGGAATTGAGAGTGAGGGAAAGTGAAAGAGAGTATGAGAGAGAGAAGAGAGCTGGAAGGAGGGATGAAGAGAACGAGGGAGGGAGGGAGAGGAGGAGGGACGGAGGGAGGGAGAGAAGAAGGGAGGGAGGGAGAGAAGAAGGGAGGGAGGGAAGTAGAAAGAGAGGGAGGAAGAAGAGAGAAAGAGAGAGAGTTTGTGGATGGAATGGAATAATGAAACAAGACAATGACCCCCCCCCCCCCCCTCCCTCCCAACAGTTGGGGAGAAAACCATAAATCATAGATATCGAGTCCACCAAGACAGCACCTGGAAATCAGCCACTGTTCCATTATTCACGCGACCCGACGTTGTGTTCAGGATTCTTCTCACGTTTTCGTTTTCTGTATTTATTTTGTTATTTATCTGTCAGTTTGTTTGGACACGATCTCAGACAATATTATTTAACAAATGAACTATTTTCACGAAGTAGAAAAAAGTACAAGGTGAACAGGAGGACAAATATCGCATATCAATAAAATCGCACTATCGTAAACGATTGTGACGGCACAATCGAAGTACCATTAATCTAGTAGTAAATAGTGTGACGCTGTAGGGAGCGTCTTATATAATAGGTAGGTTCTTGGCACCAAAATTGCAGGAGGATTAATAGACTCAACGAGAAACTCCACAAAATGGACGCTCGGTGGACTTAGCAAATCCGATTAAATTGCCTTACATGCGAATAACAGGAATACGTGCATAATATGAAAATAAGTAAATGAAAACACATAAGTCAATTTGTGTATATTAATTAGTATACAGAAATGGAGAATATATATATTTATATATATGTATATATATATATATATATATATATATATATATATATATATATATATATATATATATATATATATATATATATATATATATATATATATATATATATATATATATATAGAGAGAGAGAGAGAGAGAGAGAGAGAGAGAGAGAGAGAGAGAGAGAGAGAGCGGACGGGTTGAGCGTTGCCAGGCGTATACGTATTTTTAGGATATATAAGCAGGTTAAATTTAGGAAGTTCATTACTATATTAAAACTTCTTGGTACCGACGTTTCGGGTAGGAACCCATTCTCAAGGATGTGAGATTATAAAAATATACAAACATAAGAATTTTTTAGATAATTTATCAGATATTTATAAATTAACTACATGGGAAATGGGAAGCAGCAGAGGATCGACGCAGCGCACACTACATACCCGTATTTACGCACATTTAGGCATCAGCAATAGAACAGGAGCCCCGCTCACTACTCCCGAATTCTCCCCTATCCGAATACACTACGAAAACAGACATCCACACCATAAACCAAACTTAAATAATTTTTCAATTAAAGACACAGCAAACAACGAAAATCAACTACGTACACTGGAATCTCTTTATATTAGATTTAAAACCACCACTTTAAACTCTGACACAAGCTCATTTCCACTTTTACTACAACTATAATCATCCACAAATTAAACACGCCAAATCCACTCCCCCAAAACAACCCCTATCTTTCAAATATTTCTATTATCTCCCCTTTTTACAATGAAGACACCCCAAACTAATTAATCTCATTTTTATTTAAAAACAAAAACATATTTCCTATTCCCTAATAGTTAAAAGCCCTCCATTTTTATAATTTGAATAACTTATCTAAAAAATTCTTATGTTTGTATATATTTATAATCTCACATCCTTGAGAATTTAACCTGCTTATGTATCCTAAAAATACGTATATATATATATATATATATATATATATATATATGAAAATTAACCCACAGGAAAATGAAAAGTTGAATCCAACCACTTTCGAACTATATTTAAAAGTTCAATTTCAAGGAATAGCATGAAAACGGAGAAGGCAACCTTATATAGGGAAAAAGATACGAAGGGAACGCTCGTCACATAATACAAACTAATGGAAAAACATTGGTTTTTACTATGTGTCGGGCGTTCCCTTTGTATCTTTGTACCCTATATAAGGTTGTCTTCTCCATTTTCATGCTATTCCTTGAAAATGAACTTGCAAATATAGTTCGAAAGTGCTTGGATTTATCTTTTCATTTTCCTGTGGGTTAATGTTCATATTATTGCTTTCCTCACGTGCCACTTTGTGAGTTTTTCATTATATATATATATATATATATATATATATATATATATATATATATATATATATATATAGGTCCAGCCAAAGGAAATTATACCACATATTTGTAAATTAGGGTCATAGAATACAGTTAAAATTATCTGAAATATGTAAATATATTGTAATAATACACAGCAATTCACTAATTATAGCGTTTGTAAAGGAATTAAAAAGGATAGAACCAAATTGTGAAATAAATTATGTATCATGGTATCAATTTGTATATATATATATATATATATATATATATATATATATATATATATATATATATATATATATATATATATATATATATATGTAATTGTATTGTTTGGCAGAATATAGCATTATGAATAGGCCCGTTTAAGGCAAAGATGTATGTACTTATGTAAATATCGAAGTCCTGTGCATATGTTAAGTTGATGTCAGATTTTAGGTGTACCAGAAATATGTATTTGATAGGTATCTACCTATTTATTTATTATGCACAATTCTCTCGATAACTCCATTACTGGCAGAGGAGTACTGTAGGGAGCGTGTTATATAATAAGTAGGCTCCTGGCACCAAAATTGCAGGATTAATAGTCCACAAATCGGCGCTCGGTGTACTTAGCAAATCCGATTAAATTGCCTTTCATGTGAATAACAGGAATACTGTGCATAGTATGAGAATAATTAGATGAAAACCTATTTATCAATTTGTGTATATTAATTTTTATTCAGAAATGGAGAATATATATATATATATATATATATATATATATATATATATATATATATATATATATATATATATATATTATATATATATATATATATATATATGTATATATATATATATATATATATATATATATATATATATATATATATATATATATATATATATATATATATATATATTTAGTGACGCGCGGGTAGGCACAATAATACATACACGGAAGATATCAAATTGGATACTTGTGTCAACAAGAGGAAACGCATAAACAAACAATTCGCGTCTTGGGATAAAGTTATCAGAAGACGGGAGTCTACGAAGCAGCTAGGTAAACACAAATCCCAGCCAAAGGAAATTATAATACAGAACTCTAAAATCAGTTCATAGAATAGAGTAAAAATTATCTGAGATATGTAAGTATATTGTAATACACAGCTGTTGAGTAACTCCACCCAGGGGATGGAGCTAATGAGCCCAACGACGGAGGGTTGTCCCGCAGGTGAGTCTAGGCCACGTCCCATGGAAATGAAACCGTACATATAGGCGAGGAATGATAAGAATTGTGATGCTTATTAAGAATTCCCATATTAGCGTTCCAGAACCCTCTTTAATTCGCCACGTCTTGTCGCTCTAGAATTCAATACTTGGCGTCGAATATGAAAACCTACTTGTCGCCCACAAAGTATCTTTTGACGTGGCGCTTGTCTCTTTAATAGGCCCTTATTAGAATTAAAGTATATTTTTGTTACGTCCTTTCTCAAAGTCCTTCTTTACCTCGATTACCAGTAAACCTTCGGTAATCCCAGCCAACTATAAGAATACCTGTTAAGAATCATCTTTAGAGTCAGGTAATTCATTCAACTTTCACCTATAAACTGGTATCCAACCCGCCAAATAACCCAATGTCCCCATAACGTCACATTTTGGAGAAATCGGCCATTATTTTGCATTATTTATTTTTATTGGGAATTTATGTCTAGGGTCAATGCACCTAAAAATTGGGTTTTATAGTATTTAAAATTATCTTGGGAATTTAATTCCTTTGCGAAGTAAAAGAAATACAGGATTGAAGCATAAGTTAGTTTGTCCATAACCCTATATTTTAAGAATTAGATTTTTTGAAGGTTTGAATAAGATTTTTTCTTTTAGTTCGCTTGTCACCTAAGTAGATTTAAATTTTTTATCAAAGTTATTTCTAATAATTCCTCTATAAGAATAAGCATAAGAATAATAATAATAAAGATGAAAATGAAGAAGATGAAGAAGAAGATTAAGATGAAGAAGAAGAAGAAAAGGGTGTTCAGGGTGTTAAAATAAAGAGTCTATAAAGGGGATTAAAAAAGGCGGTTAGGATTAGCAAATAAGGCCGTAGGCCACACCCCCGCAGGGGTGCCTGTGTAACCAAGCTCTTCCTGTTAAGGAAGAGAACAGCGGCTTGTTAATATATAATTTAGAATTGTCATAGGAAACACATTACATTATGAAACCTCAATTAATGTTGTACTATTACTATTATTACTCTCATTACTTCTACTATTATTTATGAGCATGGCCAAAACTTTGCATACTAATAAGAACTATAAATTCTACTTAATAAAACACAAAATTGAATATTTATTTTAATCCGGATTTAACACTATACACTTGTTTGTCGTGGATGGAGAGTTTACCCCAGTTCTGCCCGATCAAGACTGAAGCTGTCAACTTATTGTTATACTAAATTAATAATTATGAATTTAAATGTCATAATATTAATATTATCAAGTATTTCTTGAACGCTATTTTGAAGGGAAATTTTGGCTTATTCTAGAAAGGACCAATACCAACAAATTACTCCATAAGCATCCCGACTTACGAACAAATTTGCCTATAAACATTCCCTCCTACGAATAAAACTCAAAACTACGAACTAAATACTTTGTATCCTTTTACTAATGGAAAAATGGAGTTAAACTAACGAGACCGAGAGAAATTCCTTTATTTTATTAAAAACCAAAAACCAACGCGGGAATATCAGCCCGACACATTTTGAAAAGCACTTCAACGATATTTTGTTTATATAAAATTAAAGAGAAGACCAACGAGGGCATCTTGGACAGAAGGTTTGTAAGAAAAAAAATCTGTACAGAAATTGCTGAAAGTGGATAAAATGTGTGGAAGATGAGGCATACCCACCTGCGGTAATCGGGGACGGAAGGGCACGCAATCCGTCAGATATACTTGGCCCCCCTCAATGTGAGGAAGAAGTAACCGAAGTGTTGGAGTTATGGGGACGATAACTGTGTGGAAGGTAAATAGCTCGAGTAACTAAAAGAGAAGACTTCTCGGGGAGAAAAGGTTGGGATGGTGCGCAACTCTCATGCACCTATGCACCTTACATTTCCACCCTTTGATGTGCGTCACAAAAGTTTAATTGAAAATTAAGTGAGTGTATGAGAGAGGATGCTTGTCAGGTTGTGAAATAGCGGATACAAAGAAGAGTGCACATACCTGTACTCAATCGAGTACTCCCCATTAAAGGCAGAAAAGTTGCGCGACCTTTTGCTTTTTAGCACCTCCATTAGTTACCTTCGTCAGCTACTTGGTTATTTAACATCCATACAGTTACATTTACTTTATTTAACCTAAAAACTGGTTTTCAAAAGCTTTCAAGCCGAGTTGGACTTGTTGGTTTTCGCTTTTTTGTTTAGAATAAAATCTCTGATGTTTTAGGAGAAGTCAACTATCGCCAACCAGTTCATGCATAACCACTGTAACTATAACTAGCCTTCTACATGTATTTTGTGTATAGTGATATTTAATACTTCCATTTGATACTTATCAATGTAGTTATTACTCTACTTTCATTTTATACTTATCCACTGCAACCATAATTACTCTACTTCCACTAGATACTTCCATTTGATAATGTTTGGTGTAGCTATTACTAATCTTTTAGTTCCTTTCGATATTTCATTTTGGTACTCATCCACTGCATTTATAATTAATCTTCTACTTCCATTCAATGCTTTCATTTGATACTGTAGTCATAATTACTATTCTACTTCATTTCGATAATACAATTTGATATTTATCCCCTATAACTATAATTACTCCTCTACTTCCACTAGATACTTCCACTTGATAATATCCAGTGTATCTATAATATTAATTCTCTACCTCCCTTCGATACTTCAATTTGATACTTCTATACTGTATCTATAATTACTCATCTACCTCCATTAGATACCTCTTTTTTGATACCTATCCTCTGTAGCTATAATTCGTTCTCTACTTCTTTTAGATGGCAATTCACTGTAAGAATTCCTCATCTACTTGCATTCACCCGCTTCCTTCCTTCGCTGCAATGTTGTCGCATGGGTATTGGGTACAGGAAGGTTGCATCTCTCGATAGGATGGGTGGAGACGAAGGGCAACCAAAAGCTGAATCAAAGAAGGCATTCCATCATTGTCAAGATTAATGCGTTTGAACGTACAAATTAGGAAGCGTTGGTACAGGCTCTGAAATGCCAAGTATTTCTTAATTTGAAATGCAGGTCAGCTAAAGGGGATCTCCTAAGGAAAAGTCCGAATGATTACGCTAAATAGATAGAGGTATGACCACACTTTGATAGAGCCAACGGAAATTTACATCCATAAAGTGGAAACCAACACAACATTTTCTCTCCTGCCATTGTCAGTAGTGAAAAAAGTACAAAAATGATCAACTTTCCAATAGGAGTGTTGTTATTCGCTACGACTGATCAAAGCTAAAAAGCTTCATTTTTCGGTTTTCCAGAAAAAGGCGAAAGTTTTACTTTCTATAAAAGACGACTGGGTCGGTAGGGAGCCTATTTTCATTTACTTTTCTAAGCCTTTAAGACCTTTTATGCCTTTGTATCACACCTTAGAAAACTAGGGGCTGGAGAGACCTGGCAACGGGAGAGCAGAAAGATATGGTTACCACATATTCTATAGATTTGAAATTCTCTGCTTGTGACTTCGCGTTATTTAGGAAAAATAAAAATTCGCTTTCACAAAGTAAGTATGTATAAATGGAAAGTTGATAGAAAGAGAAGAAATCGATTGAACAAACAAAAATAAGAATAAATTCAGTCAAAAAAGACCTCGGAGGTAGATTCTTTTGCAGTGAATTTAAAGCACAATAGCAACGAGGACTCGTCAGCAAGGAGAGATCTATAAACAAAGTAGTGAAGAGGGAGGAAGTGAAGATGTGAGGAGGACATAGAGCCGCAGGTCCTCCTGCAGGCATTGAGACCGGAAGGGCGCACAATTGCGGCTACTGGGTCTTGTAGGCTGTAACACTGCAAACTGGGGCTGGGGGGTGGGGACCCTAACCCTCCTGCACCCCCTTGCGTAGAGAAATAAGATGAGAAGTTTGAAAGAGGGGAAAAATGTAGGGTAAAGTAAAAATAACTAGGAGAAATAAACTCAGGTCTCCAAGCCCGGGAAAACGGACTGGCTCTTCAGATACAGGGTGAAACAGGCTAGACAGTGTACCCCCCTTCTGGAGCCTTGGGGATAGAGTTACCAAATGGTGACACAGTGCACGGTGAATATGTTTGGTGTGTGATAATTGAAAAGGATTCTTAACGTGCCAATGATTTTGTTGAGTTGGACTTTGTGGAAATGATTCGCTTGTCTCGGTTTGATTTAAGAGACGATTTTGTATCGACAGCAGAATCACGTACCAAAGGCCGGCGCTGGAAGAGAAAAGCTCTTGGAGTTTATAATTCTCCCCAAAAATTTGAGGGGGGGGGGAAGGTCACTTTTTTACATTTTTATGATTTTGAATCGCAGCAGCACCTGCTGCTTCCGTAGGGAGGGGGGCTAAGGGGCTGTAGCCCCACCAAATTTCAAACTCTCTTATAAGCCATATTTGTATTCTGCTATTCAGAAAAAGTTATGTAATAATATAAAATATATATAAATATTTTTTAAACCGTTGCAATCGAACGTTATTTATATGATACATGTCTAAAATAGAAATACATCTAAAATTCAGTATTGTACCTTAGCTGAAGTCCCAAAACTGCAATAAAGCACAATTCATAATTTTCTGATGTGTGGAAAAGAAATTCGAATCTGAGAGAGTTAGTTCTCACTCCTGAGTTAGTTACTCTTATTTATTATCAATGTTGTGCAAGATAACCATTATTAATCATCAATGCCCTTTCTTCTGATTACTCAGAGGCAGGAATTCAGCTTAGTCCCCCTAAATTTTTATCTTGGATCCGCCACTGCTCCCAAATCCTAAAACTTAAGCAGCCGTCCTTCCATCCTTAGGGACGCTGTCGTACACCTCTCTTTGGAGTCAATTTGGTTCCATCTCCAGCCTCGATCCTGAAACCCCCACTCTCAGGGGTTTCTACATAAGTGTCCCTAATTAAGAGGTGCTTTTATAACAGGTTTCAGCATATGTATTGCTATACTCATACATAAGGGTAGATAGCTTCATAGGTTTGTACATAAAGCGTAATATAATCATAGTTCTTGCATAAGGGGAAGATAAATTGATAGGTTTGTACATAAGGAGTAATATACTCATAGTTCGTACGTAAGGAGAAGATAAACTTATAGGTACAATCTTAAAAGTTTCATTGATGTGTCCTGGGGTCCGACTAGAGATTGACAGAATTGATAAATGAAAAAAAAAACAATCGAATTTCACGAAATATAATATAGAAAGTCACAATTTCTCAAAATTTCACATCATACCAATACATCAGAGCTCGCAATTTTACAAATTTCCCCTTTAATTTCAGTACATTATTTCATATCACAAATTCCTCTATGAAATTCCAAGATGTAACAACACAAGAAAGTGTCTATTTCAAAACAGTTCACAATTTAAAAAAAATATAATTCCATAAAATTTCACATTTAAAAAATACTTTAATTTCATAAATTTCCAAAATTTTAAGATTATTAGTTTTACAAAACCACATAATTTTAAAATGCAACAACTCGCTAATTTACAATTTCTTCTACACTTCCAATTAAAAGCTTCGCCATTTTACCTCATTTCATAGTGTCGCCAAATTTCATAATTTCAACGGCTCTCATTAAATTTCACACAAAAAACTTAATTTCTATTAATTTCCTGTAGAGGAAGGCTTAATAAGATATTTTGTTTGCTTTCAATTGGAGGATGTCAAATTTGTTGTTTTTAGGGCGTGACATTATTAGGAGGCTAGAATATGGCCCACGCTTCTGTAGAGGCGACTCCCTTCGAATTTAGAGGCAATAGGAGTAAGGGGGGTATGGGGTTACGATGACGTGACCCTAATTTCAACTCTGATACTACCCCAAATAGATGGTTTTAAATGGAAAATTAGTTTTCTTCAGGGACTTCCCCCACCATACCTACCTCTAATGGTAGAAATTAAGCCTCTATTTTCAAGGCATGGTAACTTTTACGTCACCATTTATTTATTAATATATATATATATATATATATATATATATATATATATATATATATATATTTAATTACAACGTATTTTTGAAGTTAAAATAGCTTAAAATTGTTTAATAAGAGAATTTTCGGGAAAAAATGCTTGCATGATATTAAAAAAAATTATGGTCTTAAGAATAGGAAAAAGTGTTAATATTAAAATTATGGAGAGTTCAATCATTTTTAGTCACGGGCGACTCTATATCTCATTATGTCACGAAGGCATAAATAAGTTGTTTCATTATCGAGATATTTAACGAACCCAAATTTACTCCCAATGGCTTCTCGACATGTTATAAAGAATTTTGCACAACAGACAATTTTGAGACTTTTTTAAAAATGGAATTAAAAATATTAAAACGGAAATTGATTCTCTAGCGGCAGTACCATCAGACCATTATACAAGATAGTGCTAATTGCGAAGCGAAGGATGTTGAGCTAATTAATATCAGAGTTCATGAAAGAACTGAAAAAGTATAACTACCTAAGAAAGCTTATCGGTTTTTTTTAACATAAAAACCTAGTTTAAACACTATGAAGATACTCATGAAAAAGAAAACAATTTGCAACTTTTGTTTGATGCATTTCTCATGATAAAAGCAACGAGCGTTAAAGCCGAGAGATCGTTTCCAGCAGCAGGTCATTTTTTCTCCAAAATACGCGCAAGAATGGCCAAGAATACATTAAATGCCCTTTGATTTTCGCGCTGCTACTTTATAAAAAAAGAATATATCTTAAATATTATACGTGCATTTTTTTCTTAGGGTAAATCTTTATTAGTTTTTTCAGTAAAAAAAACAACTCTTAATTTATTTTTTTAGCGAAGGTTATATGTTTTGTTATGGTATGCATTAGTTTTACCTGTATATCTGTTACTCATTAAAGGATGTGTTATACAGTTTTATTTTTGATTAACCTCTTGTTGTGTTTTTAATTTTTTTGTTGTTAAAACCGGTTTTCAAAAATTGGCTCGTTGAAAACCGGTTTTAAAAATTCCGGTTATTTAGCATAGTACCCACTACATTGAAGTTGACCTGGTTTCCTACGTGGGGACGGAGATTGAAGGGATCTTCTTTTCCTTTAAAAGGTCACTCTAAAAGGTCATCTCACTTACCATTTTATTTTATTTTTACCTTTGATTATCTTATTCTCTTCATTCTCCTTTCACACTTAAAGGGGAAAGAGATACATAAGGAAAACAAGGACCGAGGGAAATGGCAAATCTAAAATTTCCCCTTAATCTGAACTTCAAGAACATTTGGGAAACAAAGACTCCCAAATACACTCCAGAGGATTATCTTACACACTGATGTCACTCACGCTATTATGGGAGGTAAATGCTCTATTTCAGGGGGTGAAGCAAACCACATCACTCCTCAATATAGAGTAGTTCAGAAGTTGGATTTGTAACATAAGTAACAAGTTTCCTTACATAGTACAGGCACAAGCACTGCCCCTGGCACTCAAAAGCTTGTATTCGAATCCCCCTTCCTGGGGTGTATAATTCAGAAGATGGGCTCTGGTTGATAGAGTCGTGCCCTGAAGAGGAATTAAGCCTCCCCTAGAATTGTTAAGGGGGAAATATATAGGAATATTTAGGGTATACGTGTATGTGAGATATGAGGTAAAAGATATGGAGAAATATGGGCAAAAAGGATGATGCGGGAAATAGAGGGTTAAAAGATAAAGAGGGAACATATGGAGAAATATGACGCAAAAATAAAATAAAATATGGGTTTAAAATATATGGAGAAAATATGGGATATTAGGGAAAAATAAGGAGTCGAGGATATATGGAGAGAAGATAAATGAGTAAATGGATACAGGAAAAAGCCTATCATGGTGGAAATAAGTTTGGGTGAGAGTGAGAATATTTCCGTGGATGAGTGGTAGAAATAATGAGTGAGGGACCCAATTTGGCGCCGCTTCCTCACCGACACCAGGAAATGAGATGGCGGAGCGTGTGGAGTTGAGGAGAACATCTCATCAGGAGAAAGAGAGAGAGAGAGAGAGAGAGAGAGAGAGAGAGAGAGAGAGAGAGAGAGAGAGAGGGAGAGAGATATCATCACTAACTCTATAATTTAAGCAGTGGATGTTTTTGAGTATTTTAATAATAATTTCATCTTAGTTTGGTTATGACTTATGTTTTTTAGCAAAGTTATTTCGAATAATTTTTTAAAACCCAAAGAATTACAAATGGTGAAGTTCAGAAAATTTATCTTTATATATCTTCTCTATCTCTATATTTTAGCAACGTGATATTTTGAAAGGGGTGAAATTTAGTTCCTTTTTAAAATTATTATAATTGGCGAAGTTCAGAAAATTTATAAAAATTTAACCATGGCTTCTTTTTTTAGATTTTAAATTTTAATAGCGAAGCTATTGCCTGGTATATATATATTTAGAGAGAGAGAGTTGTTCACTCGCTCAAACAAATGCATGCGTGCATGCGAATGTTCGCACGTCTGTGTATATACGTGTGTTTTCGTGAGCGCTTATCTTTACGAATATGTTAGTCTGTGTATTTACATCTAGGTGTAGTGAGTGTGCATATGTACGTATGTGTGAGCGTGCAGGCATATATGTGCATGACTGCACATACGTGTGGAATTATGTGCACATGTGTGAGCGCGGGTGTATATATGTTTGTAGCTAGGTATAGATGTGTGAGTATCCACACATCTGGGCGTAAGAGTGTAAATATGTACGTATTTGTGAGGGAGTTGAGTTTATCTGTGCGTAAATGTGGTGAGTGTAAATTTGCAGGAATTTGCCAATGAACGTATTTGCGGTGTGTGTACACTTTTGTGTGTATTTATTTTTGTATACACTTTTTGTATGTGAGGGTCTTCTCATGAATGAGTTAGTTTCTACGTGTATGAAGAGTATATGGTCGTATCTGTTGTGTGTGCGTGCTTTTAGAATATTGTGTGTGTGTTTGTGTGTTCCAGACCCGAGGGTATATGGCGGACAGAGTGAATTTCTTCTTTAAAGAGAAGCAACGAGCGCATCTTCACCTGAACGTTTTTCTAAAAAAAGTGTAGTGGCAAAGTGAAAATGTAAGGGTAACAAAGCCTCAGGAACGAGGGAGGAGACTACTTAGGGAGCTCGGATCAGGGAATGAAAAAAAACAAAGAAAATGAAATAATGAAAAAAGAAAGAAAGAAATAAAAAGGAAAAATCAATCAAAGAGAGAAAGAAACGGAAAATATAAGAATTAAAAAATATCGAATAATGCTCATCTCCTTTATTATCATTGGGTGACACTTTAATCAGAATAGCGAAATTATTGTTGAGACAATTAATCAGTCTCAAGAAATCGATGTTGACCCACGTACTTAATGTGGTGAAATTAGTTGTGACGCTCAATGAGGTCAAACTTGTAAATTATTGATGACGCAATGTCAAATGGGCCAAATCAAGAGAATGGCGACACACGTTAGCACATTGTTTAAATCAGTGGTTGCACACATAATCAGAATAGGAAAATTGGTGGAGGCACATTCTATTTAATTGTTGAAATAAACGTGGCTAAATCAGGGATGACAATCTAAAACGAAAAATTATATTTCATGTCTTCAAATTTAATGATTTGCTTTCAGTTATAATTACTCTATTTTATTCCAGTGATTCTAAAAAAGTGATTCACTGCTTCTTCTATTGAAACGAGTATTATGTACGCGTATTGATTCTAAATCATTCACTCATTATAATAATTCATTCAGTTCTTCTAAATTCTGCATTAATTCACTCATTCTAAATCATTAATCATTCATTCACTCATTCTAAATTATGCATTTATTCACTCATTCTAAATCATGAATCATTCATTCACTCATTATAAATCATTCACTTATTCTAAATCATCTATTCATTCTAAATCATTCAATCATTCTAAATCGATTTTAAATTGTTTTATTGATCCTGGATGAATCATTTATTTTGTTTTGAACGCGATTTTAGCGACCTAACGCAGCCAGCGACCACTGGCAAGTCCATAATGGCGACATTTGGCAACCTCACGCTGTTCGAGGCCTACCTAATCTGGACGTACGGGAGAGGAGAATTAAAATTATTAATTATAAACGCCATCGATACCATCCTCGCTCCACGCGATGTGCCAGCTTTCATTTCATCTCTAAGAAGCTCTCCATCCACGCGAGCTGAACGGCCCTCTAACTTGAGGCAACCAAGAAGAATTCCAATTTTACCCTGTCAATAAAAAATATAGCTGTAAGCGTATATGCATCACCCCTCTCTCAAGTCTGCATCAAGCAACTTCACCGATAAAAAGTGAACAGAATTCTACACGTACTTATAATGACTCATTAACAAGAAAACAACCAGCAGTTCTCTATTGCAAACACGGAACTGTTTTCACCGATTTAATTGTCCCAATATTTACCAAGTAGGGCGAAACACTGGCTCCGTCTCCGCGAACTGGCATTTGAGGCATAAAAGGCCTCGTTCACTAAGACCAAATCTGGCCAAAGAACTTCGGGGTAAAAGCTCGTTCCGAAGTGAGTCTTAGTTTCCGATCACGCTCTCAGCTCGGTTTGGCCCTTTCTCGACGGGAGATCGGGTCAGTGAGTCAGCTAGGTGGTGTTGCTATCAGCAGAAGTTCAAAGGTGAGTCTCATCGCTGCCTGTCACCCTGTGGCTTCCGTGGGAAAGGAAGCCAAGGGCTATCTTCTACTGTTTCATTCCTCTCTCACCCGACCACTGACCGCAATATCAAGGCAACATGGCTCCTTCGGACGCTCAAAAGACTACAAAGTTCATTCTGCTTCGTGCTTCACCATTAATGCCACAACAGAAAGTACTTTTTCCGGTCAAAATCCGCGCCAGATTTCTTTTAAATGACAAACAGAATTACTTACACGGCAGCTTACCGCAAAAAATTCATTCTTTCCCTGACTGGGTTGGCACCTTTGACACCTGGGAGAAAGGGCATTATAGTGGGGTTGGTGTTAGTTACAAATTCATGGGGGTATCAGCATTTATAATATACGCACAGGGTATCGACACTTACATAAGGTGAATTAAGTATCTGACTCCAAAGATGATTTTTTCACTATGTTCATATATTGACTGGGCTTACCGAAGGCTTCAGGGTAATCGAGGTAAAGAAGGACGTTGCAAAATATACTTATTATAATATTGGCCTATTAACGGGGTAAGCGGCACGTCACAAACTTACTTTACGGGCGCCTAACTGTCTATATATATTCAACGCGAAATATTAAATTCTGGAGCGACAAGTCTTGGTGAATTTAAAAGGAGGAACGTGAACGACATAATCTTCTTAACGATAGTAATCTAATAATCTTAATAATACAATAATCATACTAACTGAGCTGCGACGACTATATCATTATATGCTTATTTTATAGAGGGGGTGGCCTAGAATCATCGTTCTTCATCCCAAATGTCGAGCTACCGAAAGACGTGTAAGTCGAATTACTTGCATATCTCAAGTTTTATCAATATAACAGGATACGCTTGTCGCCGCTTTGTGATACAATTCCTTTTGGTCAACGGGTGTATGTATTTACCTAGGTGCTTCGTAGACTTTCGTCTTTTAATAAATCTATTTTGAGACAGGAAATGTTTGTTTATCGGTAGTCTTATTGACACAGGTTTTTCTGACCTTTCGCGCGTTCGTACATTCATGTGCCCTGCGCTCACTTCCAACTTCCAACGGTCGCTTGCCTTCTATATATATATGAAAATAAAACCACTGTGGAGAAGCGTAGTAGTTTATTATCTAGATACAAGTGTAGGCATGGAGTTTGTCATGCCAGCCTCAGTCGAACACTAAGAATACATGCCGTCACACCAAACGTACAATATATATATAGTTTACAGAGATCCACTTGGAGTTCCTAATCAGAGGTCATGAATTTAGGTTCATTAAGGATATCTTTTAAGATTATATCTTTGACGTACGGGTTGCATTTAGATTGCCCCTCCGAAAGGTTAAAGTTGGGGATTTCATCTATAAGGGTGGATTCAATGTCCTTTCCTCGATGTTAAAATTGTGAGAGTAAATAACCGACCTACATTCTCTGTATACCGTAAAACCACTTATTCAAATTCTTACATCCATTTTTACTCTTGTCATGATTTAAAAATTAAAAAAAGCCATTGTAATGTCTATGTTTTTGAGAGGTTCTAGAAAATGTGACCCATGTTTCTTGTCCGATGAAATTACTTTCATCACCTGTACATTTATAGAACTAAAATATCCCCTCCATATCATCAATGAATGCTTATCCAAGGCCAAGTCAAACTCCTATTGCCCTAAAAGTAGGAACCCAGATACTAAAAGAAACCACCTCTCCCTTCCATTTTCTCCATTACTGAAAGGTTTAAATAGTATCCTTTCCCCTAACCACACCACTTTTAAATACCCTTCGACCATTAAAAAATCATTCCCTACCACCAAACCTATAGAAGGAACAACGAAGCAGGATTCTATTTAATCCCCTGTAAAGAAATTAACTGCCCTTTATTTTACATAGGCGAAACAGGAAGAAACCTGGATAAGAGAATATAAGAACACATAAAAGACATTAGACGGGGAAACAGAGCCTCCACTCTTTTCTTGCATAGCAACAACTTTAATCACTCGATAGACTTCCCACAGGCCAAACTAATCTACCCATGTAAAGACTTCCGCAAAAGAAAGGTCATTGAATCCACCCTTATAGATAAAATCTCCAACTTTAACCTTTCGGAGGGGCAATCTAAATGCAGCCCCTAAGTCAAAGATCTAATCTTAAAAGATATTCTTAATGAACTTAAATTCACGCCCCCTAATTAGGAACTCCAATTGGATCTCTGTAAACTATATATATATATATATATATATATATATATATATATATATATATATATATATATATATATATATATTGTACGTTCGGTGTGACGACATGTATTCTTAGTGTTCGACGGAGGCTGGCATGACAAACTCCATGCTGAAACTGGTCTCGAGATAATAAACTACTACGCTCCTCCACAGTGTTTTTTTTTCATATTTGGAATCTGTCATTGGATTTAACAATTGTTCTCATATATATATATATATATATATATATATATATATATATATATATATATATATGTATATATATATATATATATATATATATACATTAACATATATATTTACATTGATTATTTTTATATATAAATTCATAAACGCAAATTAATCAATACATTCTCATTTTCTTATTCCGACTTTAGACATATTATTTTATATGTGTGGAGTATGCTGGGGTTTAATAAGACCACCATTTTGTGGAGGTTATCGCTGAGCCTATTGAATCCTGCAATTTGGTGCCGTTGCTTATCTATTAATTAATCCAATCACCACAGTATTCCCCTGCCAGTAATGGAGTTAGTGAGAAAACAGCGTATAACATTACATAAGTATATACACATGAAATACTTATTTTTTTGCACAATTAATATCTGACACCATTTATAATATACTCACAGGGCATTGACACTTACATAAATACATGCCTGTTCTAAAATGGGCTTCTTTATGCCATTTTCTGCCATATAATACCAAAATAATAATATATAATAGATTTATATACAATTTATCAACAATTTTGTCCTATTCTTCGTTAGATTTCTACATAATTATAATTACGACACTTAACAAACACATAATAAGGCATGTAATGAAGCTATAGAGGTCAACGAGGCGTGTATATACATATTTATGCCTCTTCCTCTTTCATTAAATATGTCACTACAATATTGCCTACACAAGGATTAGAAATACATGGGAAAAGAGCGAATGCATAAATGAACAATTGAGCTAGCCACCAGCCTGCCTTGTTGACGGGCCATATTGGAACACTTCAAAGTAATCTGTGCCATTTCCACTACCCCATTCGTGGACGGGCGGTACGCCACGGTTTGGAGACGATGAAAACCAACGAGGACAGAGAGTTCCTTGAATTGTTCTGATTCGAATTGAGCGCCTCTGTCCGTTACTACTTGAAGCAAGACAACAAATCTGGAAATCCACCCGTCTAGGAAAGCTAACTCAACCGTTGTGTCACTTATGTCCGGGATCGGTAGCGCTTCGATCCATCTAGTCTCTCGGTCAATGCATTTTAGTAAATACCGATTGTGTGAGAGGTAGGATTGTCCAGGCAGTGTATACGGTGGGATTGGTCCAACTATATTGATATGGACAGTTTTGAACCTTGAATATGGAATATCAATGGGCAAGATCGGGGATTTCATTGGCGATTAATCTTGGAAGATTGACAAGTGAGGCATTTCCTCGTCCAGGAGGAAATATCCCTGCCCATACTAGGCCAGAAATATCAAGATTTAATGAGACGAAGTGAAGCCTTGATTCCAGGGTCTGACAGATTATGTAATTGATCGAATATAGTTCTCCTGCATGCCAAAGGGACAAACAGTCGTGGGCATCTTGATGTAAATTAACACCAAAGCTGAACTTCTTCAAGAAAAGGATAAGATTTTAGTCGCGAGTGAAGTTCCTTCGTTTCCTTGTCATTATCCTGCGCTGCCGCCAATGTTCGGAGGTCAAAAGAGTCAATTTGGACCGAAATGAATTTCCTTGAAAGGCAGTCAGCGACTACATTGTCCTGACCACGCACGTAAGCGATATCACTGACGTACACTAGAATGGCTGTCCAATAGCGTTGTTGCTTGTCTGTTTTAGCACTTAATGGCGATGCAAAAGCTGATACTAAAGGATTCTGATCAGTGCACAAAGTAACGTGGCGACCTTCAATCAAGTGCCTGAAGTGGATGACAGCAAGATACGCCGCTAGGAGCTCTTTGTCTTAGGTGGAGTATGTTTGCTGCGTCCTGCTTAGCTTGCTCTGAAGAGAATGCCATCGGCTTTGAAGATCCATCAACCATTTGGTGCAGGGCAGCAACTGCCGCGTATTGGGAGAAGTCCGTCACCAGCTGGTATGGCGAATCATTGGGCAGCGGGTGATAGAGTTTAACGGAGCCGATTAAGGCTAATTTGGTATTTTCAAATGCTCCTTGTGCCTCATCATGCCACACGATCTTTCGAGCCTTTGGTAGCAGGCGTACAAGCTCGGTCAAAAGGGCTGCAATCGTGGCCAAGTTAGGAATCATTCAGCAGTAGTATCCTAATCTGCCTAAATATCTTCAAAGCTTCTTGTAGTCCTTTGGTAACGGTATGTCTCCAATTTCCTCCACTTTCTTCGCTGATGGGCAAATTCCTTCCACCGAAATGTGATGCCTTAAAAAATCTATTTCATCATTCACCAGCTCGCACTTCTCCAGGGATATTCTCAGACCGTTTTCAACCAGGAATTTAAAGACTTGCTCTAAATGCTTCAGGTGGTCGTCCATATTGTGTCTATATATCAGGATGTTATCTATATACACAAAAACAAACCCTAATCCTCGAAATAGGTTGTCCTTGTGCCGTTGGAAAGTGCAGCTTTTAGTTCGGAGACCGAATGGGAGCTTAACGCACTCCCACAAACCAAATGTGGTTGTGACCGCAGTTATCTCGATGTCTGCCTGGTTCATAGGGATTTGATGATATCCTTTTGCCATGTGGGTGGTTCGTAACACTTTTAATTCGCGATAGCGGATACCTGTCGGGCTTTGTGATCGCATTGAACGCTCGGAAATCGCCGACCACCCTGTACTCACCGAGCGACTTCTTTGGAACCATGTGAATTGGCGAAGCTCATGGTGAATTTGACGGGTGCACGATCCCCCCCTTCAATAGTGTTTCGAAAGTTGCTTTAGCAACCTGTAGTTTCTCTATTGAAAGAGGCCTCAGCCTTGCGAATGTCTTGAGTTCGGCGATGGCAGGAGGGCCGAGCGAATGCGGGTCCGTACAGAGCCTCATATTTTTCCAATATGGCTCTACAATGGGGCGGCAGGTGCTGAAGA
The DNA here is from genome assembly GCA_963969495.1 of Ceratothoa steindachneri. NCBI lineage: Eukaryota > Metazoa > Arthropoda > Malacostraca > Isopoda > Cymothoidae > Ceratothoa > Ceratothoa steindachneri. Next base: position 145,241,618 of record OZ018319.1, read on the forward strand.
TCATGAAGAATTAAGGCTACCACAGGTTCTTCACATAATTTCACTTCCGATACAAGTTTAGTTTGTTTGTCTATTAGTATGCCGCGCGCAAAATCTACTAAAAGATTATAGTGCCTTAAAAAGTTAATCCCTAATAACGATGAAGTTGTATACGCGAGTGCAGATGAGCACCTAAGTGATCGGCAAAGACTGAGGATCAATATGTCTGTGTGAACCTAGCCTTGTACTTTTACTTTCTCGCCATTAGCCGTTGAAATATTTATACTAGATTCGCCCAATTCACCCGATTTCACCAATTTAGCCGGAATTATCGATACACTTGCCCCCGTGTCGATTAAGAAATCATATTTATTATTACACACTTTAGCAGCAACGGTGAAAACAGACGGCATACTAGCAGCCGCGCTTGCAATGGCATGCCTGCCTAGTTTTTCGCCGGGGCTGGCGAAGATGGCCTGGAAGAAGGTTGCATCTGGACCTTCTCTTTTCTCTTGGGCCACTTGCACCAGGGTTCGCAGAATTTCGCTTTTCTCCCAAAGAATTCATGTAAGCGGCAAACTACAGATCTTTTTTTTGAAGGGTCTCCATCCTCCTGGTATATTATGCGTACTGTAATCACTATTATTTTATATAGAACTGGGACGATTCCCATTAGGATACGCCCCTTTGGTCACTGACCACCGAATTATTTATATATTTATCACTCGTATCTTCATTTGTATACGGCATAAACGCGTCGGATAGGGAAACAGCACTGCGACCTATCGACTCACTACTAGTATTTATATTAAGGCACTGCGCAAAGCCAAATGTCATCAATTCATCAGCCAGTTTTCCTAATTGTGCAAGGGGGAGTTCTTTCTGAGTGGCAATTATGGGCGTGATGTTAACCGGTAGAGACTGAATGAATTTGTACCTTACAATTTCTTCACCTACTCTTACCTGCAGGGCAATCCTTCGTAATTTGTCAAAATTGGTCGAGGGGCGGCCTGTGATGGTGAGGGATGCTATGAGCTTATCAAAAAGTTTGGGTTTGGGCTTCTCGAAAAGCCCAATAACTTCCGCCCTCAAAGTAGGCTAATTTTGGTCTGATAAAATTATCGCCGGAAGACGATCGACAGTCTCAGAAAGAAGTCAGACTAATACGTGGAAAAAATTATTCTTCTCTTTTTTAATTCCGGAGATGTGAATTTGGGCGTCCACAATTTTGAACCAAGTTGGGACTGCTGTGTCATTAAAGATGGGCGGCTTGATGTTGGCAGCGTTTACGAACTCCTATTCACCTTGTCCTTTCTGAAGATGGCTTGTTGCATCCATTTCTTCTATACCTTCACTCTCTGGTTTAAACGAAGGGTCACAAATTATAGAGGGGTTTGGAAACCCCTATGAATGGGTACCCCCTTTAAATTCCAATTTATAGGGGGGAATTACCAATTTATGAGGGTACCCAACTTATATGAAGGTGAATGATGTATCTGACTCCAAAGATGATTTCTTCACTGTGTTCTTATTTTGACTGGGCTTACCGAAGGGTAATCGAGGTAAAGATTTAAATAAATATATATTATTCTTCCCGTTATAAAAAGCGGTGGCAAGACCTCATTAAAAATATGCGTGTCTGAAATTTTAGCAATGTTATGAATACATTCCAATAACCCAAATTTCTGGGACGAAGGACTTTGTATTTGCTGCTACCGCTCCTTAAATAAATTTACCAAATTAAAATTGCTTTTCTTTTGTCTACGTAAAAGCGTCGAACAACGTTCTAAATTATTCTCTTATTTTCTGTCGCTTAGAATACTCTGAAAAATTGCATTTCGTCATTTCCATTTAAACATCTGCCTGAGAAATCTTTCGTTTGTTGGCTGCAACTTAAAACAATCACTAGAAAGAGAGCGTTAGATTTTTACTGCAGCTTAAAGCAATTCCTAGAAACAGGAACGTTGTATTTTTGGCTTCAACTTACGGCAGTGACCAGAAGCAGTGAGCTTTATTTTTGTAATTGAGGTTCTGTTCGAGAATTTATTGACTCTTGCCTTTATGAAATTTCCATCCATTTGGCAGAAATTGCGTCTATAGGTTTTAATTCAATTATTTCCATTAAATTTAGCCTTAATTAAGCTCGTAAATTGAGAAGTTGCATTATCAATTGAATTATTAAGCAGAGTATATTTTTGGTTACGGCAAGATTAAGGTTACTCAAACTGTTGTTTCCCAGGTATGGCTTTTGTTTCATAGATGAATTGTTTTTATTCTTTGAGTTCTGCAAGAAGTTATTATAATCTGTATACCAAGGGAAAAGTGTAGGTTTATTACATGTAGGTTTGGGAGTAACTATTGAATTCCTCCAGATCAGTTCATGCCACTTACTTCCCAATATTTTTGTGTTTTTTGAACAGGACCTTAACCGGTCTATTCTGGTTATTTATTTATTTCTGTATTTATTGAACCTTTGTACATTTCGTATAGAAAGAAAATATTTTGCGTAGCTTTTGACAAGGAGTGAGCTGATTAGATTTGAACCGTCCTGCTAAATGCTTAAATTTCTTTGTTTGTTTGACTTTTGTTTAATGTGCGTGAACCCATAGTGTCCTAGGCACTTAAATTTTTGTGATCAATTTCTTTGGAAATCGAGACCATTGAGGATCCGACAGGTAATTAGGCGCTTTTAAAATATAATATGGTGATTTGAATTTTTTAATACTTAATTACATTTGGTTTACGGTGCAGTGTTTAGGGCATGTAAGGAAAAGGGAAGATAAGAAGAATATTCCCTTCATTTTTTCCATGAATTCTTTCCCTCTCTCTGTCTTCTAAGTACAATTCCACGTGGAGTAATCTCTGAACCCAAAGAAAAACAAAGAGGAAAGAATTTGAATACCCGTCAGCTGCCTTATATGTTCAGTTAATTAAGTTGGGCGTGCTAAAAGCTTTTACCTCATCGACGAAACGTTAATCTCGGTAGTCGGGAAGCTGTAGCCGAAAGTTTGCCCACCCACATCGTAAAAGCCATTAAGACTTGGATCAGGCGACAAACGCTAATCCTTATGGCCGCCGGAAGGGGTCAGCCAGTCGTCTGAGTCTGCCAACGAGGAGAAACAACAAAAAAAAAATGGCCGTCATATAAATACCCTGGGTTTTCGAATATCTGAAGATTGAGTTTGAGAACGCATTGCCTTCGGATCAGATCGTGTGTATGTTTCCCCAAGTCCCTGGTATTCGCTTATACCATCGAGGTTGGATCTTACCAGGCATATCCATCTCTTTTATGAAAGCCTACTCTGTTCAGAGCAAGCCTCGAATCGTTTTCGTCCCCGAAGGATTAGCCATGATTCCTCTCGTATCATCTTTAACCCCCCCCTCCCCTCCTCAAGGATCTCCAGTTTCTCGTGTGAGACTTCGCGCCGAGCCTCGTAGAGTCTCGATTTTTGGAGGCTGCACTTCTCTGGAGCAGAGGTGTCATCGTCCTGCTTCAAGGAGGATCGTGACCTCATCTTATCGCCCCCTCCCTCCCTTCATCCTCGTCACCGTCAGGATATTCGGCCGAGAGTCACGTCCATTGTCATTTTCCCACGCCGACTCGCTTAAGGATTTTCCTTCCTCGAGGTGGCCCCATTAAGGTAAAACGACCCTTGCTTGTATCTCCCGTTAATCGACACACTTTCCGACATATAAATATTCACTCTGTATAACAGATTTATAGTATCCCCTTTAAAAGCTGATTAATGAGTAATTAACGTTACCCGATTACCAATTGATAAATATTATTTCATAATTGTCCTTATTTACATTACCTATATTTCCAGTATGTATATATATCTTAACTAGTGACTTATGAAATTATATTTGGGTTTTCACTCTTTAAATATATCCTTGAACTGCAACTTGGTAAACTCATTAAACGCTATTGGCCCCTGTAGTAAATCGCACTCTTATTACTCGTAATTAACGGATTACTCTTACGAAGTAAACGTACTTGTACGCAGCGAAGGACGCGTACGTACATTAGAGGATATATGTATACATAACTGTATACGAGTATATACCTGTTTTCGTGGCTTTTATCTCTTTCCTCCCAACAATATATATATATATATATATATATATATATATATATATATATATATATATATATATATATATATGTAGGAGTCTAAATACATACATGTATTAGTACGTACATAAATACACCGACACAGCTGCGTGTCCCCCCCACCCTTATTCCAAATTCACCTTTTCGCATCGAATTCCCTTCACCCCTTTTCGCGCCTTTGAGATAACTGAATTCGCGGCTGGCCACACAGGACAATGTCTGCCTCAAAAGACACCTACCAGCCGATGAAGGCCCAAGTTTCTTCGCGCCGTCATAAACCTGCGACTTGAGACAAGGAAAACTCGGATGGTGCCAAGGTGTGAATGTTTGGCATGTCCTGGCGGCAGACGAAAGGTCTTTTCGCGCGACGATAAGAATTTAATGAGAATCCGGTGCTCTCTCTCGATTTTAGCTCTTGAGAGAAATAAAAGGGAAAATTCTCCCTGGCGTCGGGCAGAAGATCTTGGACCTACATTGTGTGTGGAGCTAGTCCCACGAAGGAAACAGTTCGCCCGTTGCAAGGAAGAAACTTCGGGGAACTTGTTGTTGCCGTCACGGTACTTGTAGGTGCTAAACTTCTCGCAGACAGCCGCCCTTCAGAGTCAGAGGTTACACAGGACCTCCCTCTGCGGCTTACCCTAGACGCAGCTAGGTAATCATTTTTGGCTACTCACTCCAGATGCCATTAATCGGAACGGACACTTCGAGGAGAAGAATTCCGATTTGAGTCACAGTTTGACTCACCTTTGCGATCCGGCCTAGGATCATTATATTAGGATTACCTTCACATTCGGTAACCTCGGACGAACGAGCTAAGTGCGAACATTGTCAGAAGAAGAAGACATTTACCGTCATTCTCCAAATACTTACGAACTCCAAAGTATCGTTGAAGTGAATTATTCCCTCCCCTAACTTCACCAGTTTAATCGTTAACTAGAATTTCCACCCCGAGCTTATAACCTTGAATATTAAAAGTGATTAATTCAGTGCTTAATTACTGGATATTATTCAATTTATTCTGTCGGGTGAAATTAAGACGCAAGCACCCTAGTAGGTAGATTTCAAGTGTAATCCCCACGACATTATATAGACTTACCAATTCAGTACGAAGATTAATCCTATTTTATACATAAGAGTATATATGCTATTTCATATTTCCAATTTATGTATAATAAAGTTTATTTTTGTATCTGTGTGTTTTAACTATTTTGGACGATCCTTTGGCAATTGATAAGCAATTGACTCGACTCAATTCTCAATATTACATAAGTTCACTCATGACTGGCTTTTATTAATTGAAAACACACTCAGGGGATCATTATCTTAATTTTGTTCAAAAGAGAAGCACCGAGGTTATTCTTATTCACCAGAAGTGGCTACGGTAGGTGTATTGGCTACACTTCACCCCACTTTACCTTGATGCTGGATTAAAATAGATGTCAAGGCAGTGGGACTGGGATTACCACTCACTAACCCTCGACAATATATATATATATATATATATATATATATATATATATATATATATATATATATATATATATATATGTATTGTTTAGGGAGGTGACCTTATTCCTCGACATAGTAAGATAGGGCTTACTCTATTTTCATTCTACCCTATTAGTTCCCAGTTATCTTTCTCTTTTGAAACAAACCAGTGCATTTTAACCTTCACATTAGGTCAGCTGAAATACTAAATGAAGTAATTCGCATTTTTTCTTTGCATATATTTGAGTATAATTAGTATTTTTTATTAAGAGTATGTAGAAATATTTATTTATGTATAAATTTGCCTAATGCCTTAAGCTTCCCCCTTCCTATCTACATATCTCCCTTACTTTACTTAAAGGGAAGAAGGATATTGAGTAAAGTTAAACTTGCTTACTCCGGCTTCATTTAAATGTATCATCACCAATGAGAAGTTTTGGTTATGTGAATACATTCCTTTTATGGCCAAGGTAATCTAATAGTTGTCCAGACGTCGCGCCATAATTTTTAATCTACTGAATCGTCTTGATATATCGATCTGGTGCAGCTAAAAACTGCTGGCAACCTCACCACGTATGAAGCCATTTAGTGGCATTGCGAAGAGATGCAAATCATATATCATGTTTTAATCGCCTTGCCACTCGCTCAACACTCCCTCGCTCCGCACCAAGTGCCAGCTTTCACCTTCAACCTCCAAACTATCCATTTCATGCGAGCTGCAGCCACTTGACTGTTGCAATCAAGAAGAATTCCTACCTGACCTTGTTAATAATAAATAAAATATTACACAATTCGAGTGTGTTTGTATAACCAACTGCTCCACCAGACCTTATTGATTATTGTTTGCCGTTACCTTTTCCAAGATTAGAGATTTTTTTCACACCAAGACTTGATCATTGTGCTCGTTATATTGTATTTTTATATTGGGTTTGTTGTTTTTTTTTAGTACCGCCCTCACACGACTTAATTAGTAGTTTATTTTATCGCCTCAGTTTAATATTTTAAATTCGACATAATCAAATTTATAGCAAATTATATTCTTCCCAACCTGATAACTTTCGTATTGAGAGCATCAAGTTCACTTTATTTTAGCAGCTTAAAACCAGAGCTGGGCGTTGCGGCAACGACTTGCGACTTTGCGACTTTGTCGCACTATGAATTTCGAAGTCGCAAAGTCGAAAGTCACAAAAGTTTGGAAAAAGTGGGACTAAGCAAAGTCACAACGCCAATTTTACGCGACTTTGAACAGGAGCAAAGACGATATTTTTGAAAGAAATAGCCGCAGTTGTTTTATATATGTTTTTTTTCTGCCTTATAAAAACATGTTTCTGTTATCGCGGTAAAGTTTACTTTTTAATTTACCGGAGTCGCACCGGGAAAAACAGTCGCAGTCACAAGTCTCACGGGGGAGGGGGGGTTAAAAATAGAGTCGCAAAGTCGCAGTCGTACCAGATCCGGCGGCAAAATCGCACCTGAAAAATTAAAGTTGCGCCCAGTTCTGCTTAAAACGTTCACAGCATGAACAGTGTATTCCCATTATCTCTTTTAAGGCGATATGATTTATATCCTGCTAACATTGGGCTCGCCCTTACTCCAGTGTCAAATATGCGACTGTTCAGTTTAGTATTTGCATTCGTCTTACTTCACTAGATAAGTTATTGCGAACTAAATTCATCTTTCAAATACAAATATTTAAATTAATCCTTGTCTATATATCACTGGGGTATATCAAACGGCAATTTAAATTACACAACAGAGAGATCTGCCTTTTCTTGTATAATTCATTAGTACGGTCACATTTGGAATACTGTGTAAAAGTATGGTCACCTTCCTTCGGGAAAGAGGTCCAGAGGCTGGAGAAGGTCTAGGTTAGGTTAACGAATTTAATAGAATCAATCAGACACAAAAGCTATGAAACAAGTCTGGTAGCCCTCAACATGTTTTTACTGGAGACAAAAAGACTATAGTAGTAATGTGACACAAATGCCAAGTCAGCCATTTCTACTACTGAATACGAGAACAACTAATCTCCGTTTACCGAATCTTAAACGGAATCGATGATATGGATTAAGGAAGCTATTCACAAGTAATGAAAATCCAACGCGTGGAAATGGGTGGAAATTAGTGGCTAAAAGATTCTCCACGAACGCTAGTACAAATTACTTTTCGTATCAGATAGTCAACGCATAGTCCAAACATGTTGTGAAAAGTGCAAGCGTCGATATGTTTAAAAATAGGTCAGACAAAATCATACGTACTCTATCGCTTTAGAACAGTGGCGGGCAATCCTTTCAGAGTGAGGGCCAGATGAGACTTTTGGGAGCAGGCCGCGGGTCGGAGTGACAAACGAAATCCCTAAAGTGACCATATATATATATATATATATATATATATATATATATATATATACTACATATAATACATTTTACAAAACTTTATTGAAAACCACAAATCAGTGGAACATTTGGTGCTACTTGCCATTAAGAAGTGTTTCAATGTCTGGCTTGATGGATGAGGTAGACAACAAAAGAATGTCATTGAGGTGGCGGTCCGAGAGTTGGGAGAGAAAGTGAGAATTCGTGTACTTTATTTTGGAGAAGAGCTGTTCGCAACAGTAGGTGCTCACAAACATAACCACGATACGTTGAACATGCGCAATGTATTTTGGAAAATTGCTAGAAGGGACGACGAGGTCGCGGAAGGAGGACAGCGGAGAAGAGGTGCGGAACTTTGCCTTTAGTTCATCACTGCACTGCAGCTCCACCAACTCCATCTGCAGGGGGGCAGGGGCGTCGTCCACTGGGAAATCAAAAGGGGCGGTTAAAAGCTTGAAGTCTGCAGCCAGCCGCCTGACTCTTGCGAAACGCGAGGCAAATTCCTCCCGCAGAGAGGCGACGACACTAACGCAAGTGTCCAGGTCCACGTCGTCAGGGGCACAAGCAGCAAGATGAGGAAAATGCACAAACTGACCAATAGACAACTGAGCCTCCCACAAGCGCAGCTTAACCTCGAAGGCGGTTATGTGCGCGTGCATGTCTGTCACGAGAATGGTATGCTTGCACCTATATTTCAGTAAGGATTCATCGCAGCGGAAAAAGTCCTGAGCATTTTTTTGTTTAGAATTGCCTCCTCTACAATTTTGGTCTATATCAAATTTTTTGTATCTTTCAGGGAAATGCATTTTTGTCTCATTTTTTACCCATTTCCACTGCTAGACGTAAGGCTCATGCCCCTCTCCCTCTACGAGTCTACTGAGACAGATGCTATTTGGCAGAAATTTTTACTTTTTTTGGTGGGGGTTTCGCGGGCCGGATTGCAATATTAATGCCGAGCAAGGTGGCGCGCCAGACGCTAGGCATTCGCGGGCCGAAGGTTGTCCACCCCGCCCCTTCTTTAGAAAATTACGGTAAAGATATTGAGTAACTCGTATTGATGGAAATAGGTAAACAAATATGGAAATTTTCTCGAGTGGGCCGTAAGGCATTTGAGGTTTCCATACTTCCTTGTAACTTCTTGTAACTATTTACTCTACTCATAGGAATTCTTCAATGTATATGTTGCAAGATGATGTCCCCCCCCCCGCTTCCCTCCGATAGAAATTTCAGATTGGTTATATAAACTGTATTTAAATTAGGTGTAATATGTAAAATTGACACCACCTCCGAGTCACCTATAGATCTTCTTAGTACCATTAATGACTTATGTAATTCTTTACTTATATCTGTTTGAATCAAGGACTGATCATGAGTCCATATCGCCTGGTTCACGCGCTGGCTCAAAATACCGAATCTTTTTAATCGTCAGTTCAGCTCGAGAGCAGGAACTAATTATATGAACCTTTGCAATAAAGTGTAAATACTCACATTGCTTTTCTGACATAGAGGACTTCCCGCCAAGGTGTTATTGCAGGATGCTAAAACGAGTTGCAGAAAACAAAAACCTAAAATTTAATTTAAGATTTTTAAGAGGTTAAAATCAAATTTGGAAAATGACTTTGCATTCCTGGTTTATTTTTCAGTTCTGTTCAAATAGAGAAGGATTCACCTCGGTGCAATCAATGGATTAAGTATTAGACTGAGAATTCATTGGTTTAAGGAAGAAATAGGGGCGTGCAAACCTATTAAAAGCCATTTAGAAGATCATATGATTGGGAACAATGAAAGGTCCCTGATTTGTGTGGTAGGTAATAGGTTTTCCTTTCATCTGTACCCATCTCACCCTAATTTAAGCCGGGTGGATCAGTTTGATGGGGATCCAAGTCTATTTTCATGAAAACTTAAACTTTTAAAATAGTCGTGTAAAGAGGGTTCAATCCTATTTGGTGATCATGTAAAGGGGTTTTATACTATTTGCTAATCGTATAAATGGGTTTTAATCCAATTTGTTGAACATTTTATGATAAGTGAATACAGATATAGGGAGAAACCTACTACTACCCTCTTTTTAAAAATAAAATATAGACAGTCATGTAGAATAAAAAATATACATTTAAAAGAACGGAAAAGAAAGACAAATGAAACTGAGGATAAAAACGGGATATGAAACTGAAGCTAAAGACAACAAATGAAACTAAAGAAAAAGACGGCAATTGAAACTAGGCAAAGGAAGACAAATGAACCTTAAATGAAAGATGGACAATGAAACGTAGGTAAAAGACGCTAAATGAAACATAGGTAAAAGATGGAAAATAAAACAGAAGCAAATATGTGCAATTAAAAATGAAGCAAAAGAGGGCAAATAAAACTTTATATCAAAATACCGCAAATGAAACTGAAACAAATAAAGGTAATTGAAACTGAAGCAAAGGATGGCAACTGAAACTGAAGCAAAGGATGGCAACTGAAACTGAAGTAAAATGAGGCAAATGAAATTGAAGCAACAAAACCCTCCGCCAAATGAAACTGAAACAAATAAGGGCAATTAAAACTGAAGCAAAAAGAGGGCAAATGAAACTTTAGCAAAAGAATGAAAATTAAACTGAAGCAAAGACTAATGAAACTAAATCAAAAAACAGAAATGAAACTAAAGCAAAAGACGCCAAATTATACTACTGCAAAAGATGGCAAAAGAAACTAAAACAAACGGTGGGAAATGAAACAGACGAAGGACGGCAATTGAACCTGAGGCAAAAGAGGACAAATAACAGAGGTAAAGGAATGCAAATGAAACTAACGCAAGAAACAGCAAATTATACAGAAGTAGAAGACAGCAATGGAAGATGAAGCAAAAGACTGCAACTGAACCTTAAGAGAACCTCGAAAATGACCTGAGGCAAAATATGGCAAATGAAACTGAAGCAAAAGAGAGAAAATTAAACTAAGGCTAAATACGACAATTGAAACAAGACAAAAGAAGCCAAATGAACCTGTAGTGAAAGATGAAAAATGAAACTGAGGCAAAAGAAGGTAAATGAAATATAGGCCAATGAAACTGAGACAAAAGACGACAAATGAAACTGGAGCAAAGGACGACAAATGAAGTTAAGCAAAATACGTCAAATGAAACTGAAGCAAAAGACAAAAAATGAAACTGAGACAAAATACGGCAAATAAAAATGAAGCAAAAGAAGGTAAGTGAAATAGAGGCAAAAGATGGCAAATGAAACTGAAGCAAAAAACGGCAAATAAAACTAACGCAAAAGATGGTAAATGAAATTGAAGCAAAAGAGGGCAAATTAAACTGAAGCAAAAGGCAGCAATTGAAACTAGACAAAAGAAGACAAATGAGCCTTGAGTGAAAGATGAAAAATGAAAGTGAAGCAAAAGAAGGTAAATAAAATATAGGCAAAAAAGGCAAATGAAACTGAGACAAAAGACGGCAACTGAAACTGAAGCGTAAAAAAACCCCTAAGCAAATGAAAGTGAAGCAAAGGACGACAAATGAAAGTGAAGCAAAAGACGAAAAATGAAAGTGAAGCAAAAGACTGCCAATGTAACTGATGCAAAAGACGGCAAATGAAACTTAAGCAAAATATGTCAAATGAAACTGAGACAAAATACGGCAAATATAAATTTGGCTAAAGAAGGTAAATGAAACAGAGGCAAAAGTTAGCAAATGAAACTGAAGCAAAAGATGGCCGCAAATAAAAATGAGCAAAATTAACCCTCTTTACATTTTCTTCTGTCTCTACTTTCCCTCTCTTTCTCTATATAACAATGGATGGCTTTGTAACACAATCAATTTCATTGTAATTTCAATTTATAAATCTCTCATCCAACTTCTACCCCGGACCATTAACTCGACCATCAAATTGGAAGAACATTCTAACTAACTAACTCCCTCCCCCTCAGTGTGTATGAATGACTGCGACCGTATTAATTTACAACAAAACCTACCAACCCACCTCCGCCCACACAAATACCCCCTTACAACTAACTCTCCCTCCCCAACATACATATTTCCTGTGAACTACAATCACCAAAATACACACAGACACACACACACGTGCATATTTAGCAAACATTCATCTCTTGGCATCCGGCATGAATAAAATCTCGGCTATTTGCCCCCTCTCTACTTCGTGTGGGGCTTCCCCACCCCTCAGGGCGTAAACAGACACCCATAAAGCGCCCTACTGACAGATAAACAGATGAACCGACCGCCCGACTGAAACACCCTCTATCAGCAACGCAGACTGTGCAAAAGCGTAATCAAGAAGTATTTTTTACTTCTTTTCGTAGCTTTTAAACAACTAATTTCGTCCTCTGGGTTTTTGTTTACTCTTCATTGTTTACGTGTAAACAGCAAACGAATTCATTTTTCCCGCGTGTTTGCCTTCAGTTGCTCTGGACAAGAGAGCGGAGCTTAAGAAACGCCTCGAGCAAAATAGTGGGGTCCCTCGAGTAATGGGTGTTTGCATAAATGAAGTAAATGTGTATATGAATGCGAGGAGTATGTAGATGAATTTAATGGATGTATGCACTATGCATGGCTGTAATGCATAGCTGTAATGCATGGCTGTAATGGATGTTTGGATAGGTTTAATGGATGTATGCATTGCTGAAATGGATGTGTGAATTAATTTAATGGATGTTTACATGACTTTAAGGGATTTCTTTAAAGAATCTATACAGGAATGTAATGGATGTGTGGATGGATGCATACATGGCTGTAAATGGGAGTATAGCCAAATTTAATGGATATTTATATGAATTTAATAGATGTGTGGATTAGCGAAGTGTGAGTTTGCATGAATGTAAAGAATCTGTCGCTGAATTTAATAGCTGTATGAAACAGGGTAATGGAAATTTGCATGAATCTAGGTGTGTACGGGAACGCAAAGGATGTGTGTATGAATGCAATAGCTATACACAAATATAATGGATGTGTACATGACTATGTAAAGGAAGGAAAAGACTACCATGAGAATACCGGAGCTATTCCCTTTCTACACATGCAAGGAGTCTGAAAGAGAGTGTAATACATTTTTATGTGTGGTGGTTTTGAAGTGTTTGGTTTTGAGGATGAAAAGAAAGACTTGAACCAGACTGAAATAAGTACCAGACGATTTAAAAAACAACAACAACAAAGCGAAAACCAACGTGCGAATCTCACGTAGAATGTAAGGAGAGATTTTGATAGAAAAAGGTGAAGATATAGGAAGTGAAAATGTGTAGAAGATATATAGCCGCAGAATCAACAGCAGGCGCTAAGGCCAGGAAGGTACACAATCCCGCAGATGTCAGCTGTAGCATGCTGTATCATGCTTTGGTATCTGTGTATTCGCCCCTGTATTGTAAGTGATATTTGGTTCGTATTAACTCATATATTTTTTTTTTACTACATCAAATTTCAAAGATCTTAACTCTAATATTAATCTTACAGTAAAAAATTAAAATCATTTATCAACAAATATCGTGCCGGTTTTGCGTCTGGCAGGGATAGCCTATGTTACTGTACGATAAGTTCATGATTAATGCATTTTTTTTTTTAGTTCTTCGCTAAATACCGTTTTAATTAAGTTACTAAAATTTAATTTCTAGAGTTCTTCAAAGTTTACAATTTTTAATTGTATGAAAAAAAACTTTCAAATATATATGTTCCTAAGTAAATTTTTTAACAGTTATTTTTTTTATTATCCTTGGTAAGGATTAGCTTTACTAAGTGTAAGTTTGGGAGGGATGATCTTTACTTGGTAAAATGGGAGGGACTATCTCTACTTGATCCAAAAGGATTAAAATTACCGATTCAATAGCTAGAATAGAATGTAGCGTACTTCCTAAAACTGTAATGACAGAAAATTTCTATTTTTCCGTTAGGATATTTTTTTCTAAATGGTTTTAATAATTGTATTCCTTATGAACTTAGCGTGGAGCAATACACGCTATCCCTGCTAGACGCAAAACCAGAAAGATATTTTTGATATATAGTTTTAATGCTTTCATCGTGATAAAACTATAAGAGTGGCATCATTTAAATTTGCACTAATAATAAAACATATATCTCAGTTGATGATGACTAAATATTACGTGTAAAAGATCTGAATTGTTTAAGATGTTCAATTTTGAATCTAGTCATGTTTTTTTCTGGCCACCCGATATATTCAAATATGTCATAGGACACTAAATAATATGTAACTCTATATTTCTGTGGTCTGTAATATCCTTTTCATAACTGCCAAAAGGATATTTAAGACCTTAATATAATATTAATTATGCGATACACATGAATTTGTATAAGAAAATACCGTCTTTGTACATAGGTTTTTAGATTTGGCGAAGGAATATATTAATATGATATTAGTTAATATTAAAATAATCTAATATCCTCACAGATGCGATTATTTTAATGGAAGATCTTAAGCGGGAGGCTATTCTAGAATACTTACGGACACTTCTCACGAGATGCAGCAATTTTGATATTTTACAGAATAAAAACTCCTTTCATTTAACATTCATCTTCTTCATTCTCCTCCAAAACTCTCTTCTTCACTCTCCAACACTCTTTACTAATATGAAGAGGCCTGGCTATATAAAAAAGGCAGAACTAGCAATAAATTAACATTATTTTTAATGCATCATTCATGAAGGAAAATTCCAGACTTTTTTCCCTTTAAGAAGATTTGATTTGGGAAGATTTCCGTCTCTGAGATACTGGGTAACTGGGTAACTGGGATGCAGTGACAGAACTTTAGCTTTAAATTTCATATCGTTGGGAGCGAGGGGTCCTAAACTACAGGGTCTCTGGGAACTTTGGAGGTAAATTGAAGTGATGGGGTACTGCAGTACTGAGGCAGGAACTTTGGAATTTAATTTATCCATTATGGGGGTACTGAGGATTTGACCCAGCAGAACGACTCAAGTATCCTCAAGAACCCGGTTTAAACCCACTGAAATCCAGAAATTAAGACAGGGGTCGGTCCATGGCGAGGGGAATGGGAGACGGAGAACGATACGGAAATTTATCTCCAAAGTTCCGGGAAACCATGTATTATAGTATTCCACGACTCCGATGATAGGCAAATTTATCTCCAAAGTTCCTACCCCAATACCCCATTAGATAGATAGAATATTAGTTAGATATGCTGTTCAATTCGGGTACCTTCAATCCATGATGAGAACCCAGGAAAAGCCGCTCCAATCTCGTACACACAAAATATTTTTAGCCGTAGTCGTCTGTTTGCCTCAGGGAAATGCCTGAGGAAGGGGAGAGGGGATATGGCCAATGGAAATAGAAGGGAAAACAAAGTTTCACCCCTGTTAAAAGCAATTCCGTCTCATGACGTAAGGGAAGGGAATAACCACCCGCAAGAAAAGGAAAGTTCCGTCTGCTGACTTTTGGATACCTCGTACATTATCAACACAATTGTGCTCAAATAATGACCTACCCCAATGGGGGCACACTCGTGTTCCCAAATCCCTCTGACTGAGTCATTTTACCAGCGAGGTAGCGATTGGTCTAGGGAAGGGGAAGTGGTTATTTGGTATGATTTTCACTACCGTAAGACACATATCTTAATGGGGGAATTATCATCTATCGCCGTATCCACGGCAACCCTTGAAAAGTTGATCCGCGTTCGGATTCCAATTGGGCGACTGACCAAATCCGATGTAGCTTAACGCCCTTTAACATGAAAAACGCTTTATCCTTAGGTGGAGAGTATAGATTGTGTGGATCAATTCAGCCAACATGATAGATATGTCGGTATACAGACAAAAAACAGACGGAAATGAATAGATATAGGCGGAGCGTTAATCATAATAATGGGTTGAAATTTGAGAACATTCGTTCATGAAAAAAAAGAGCATCTACGATGGATCTCCAAAAAGTTTTGGTGCAGGCCTTCAATTTAAAAGATTTTCGGAAATTTTCAAATCCCAACGCGTTTGATCATATCTTGGGTTTGTGCTGAGACCTGCAAAGCCTAATTTATTCCTCCGGCAGATTTCAGGTAGCAAGTGACTGCTTACAAGAAGTTGGATTTTTTATCCATGGAAGAGCAAACTTTTGAGATCAGAACTGCTATAAAATTTTTAACAAAATTTGATTGGAAATCCCCTGTCATTGTTAAACCTTTGCAGCATGTTTATGGTGAGTCTACACAACATAGAAACACTGTTTTGATCTGGGTAAAACGCTTCAAAGAAGGAAGACAAGACCTTAATGAGGACGAGAGAAAAGGGAGACCATCCACATAAACCAATGCAGAAAAGGAGGCCGCCGTTCATAACCTTCTGTATGAAGATTGCAGGATTAGCTTTGA
The DNA here is from genome assembly GCA_963969495.1 of Ceratothoa steindachneri. Classification (NCBI taxonomy): domain Eukaryota; kingdom Metazoa; phylum Arthropoda; class Malacostraca; order Isopoda; family Cymothoidae; genus Ceratothoa; species Ceratothoa steindachneri. The sequence goes on from OZ018319.1 coordinate 145,257,901, forward strand.
ATTTATTGCGAAAGAAGTCGATATTTCCCAAGGATCAGCAGATGCAATTTTAACAGAGCGTCTTGGTATCAACAATGTTTCTGCCCGTTGGGTGCCGAAAGCGTTGCGGGATGATCAGCTTGCACAAAGGAGTCATATTCCATCATGACAATGCTCCAGCCCATTCTTCACGGCTAACAAAAGTAACTTTGAGATAATTTCGATGGTTAATCATCTTCTATGACTTTATAGCCCTGATTGTGCACCTTTGGACTATTTCTGGTTCCCTAAGTTTAAGGGACGTTTAAAAGGAACAAGATTTCAATCAATTGAAGAGGCAAAACGTGAAGTCAAGAGATGGTGCACTTCGAAAACCCAGGAGTTCTTCAGAGAAGGACTTGTCAGGTGGAAACATCGCCTTCAGAAGTGCAGTGACCTAAATGGAAACTATGTTGAGAAATATTAGTAACATTTGTGTTATTTTAATTTTTAATAAATATTTCTTTCATTTTGCACCAAGAGTTCCCTCGAATTTCTCTGAAGTATCTGTTCATACTCCAATGTATTAGATAAGAGATGGATCCTCAGCTGTTTATTTTGGAGGCAGGATCAAAATATGAGCGCGAAAAACGATTTGATTTACAGTCTCACAACATCTTTACGATATTCCCTTTCCCTATAATGATAAGTATCACTTAGGATTTTTATATTTTAGCAATAGAAACAAAATTATGCTTTCATTGCACTCATGCAAACACGGAATAGATCGCCTTATATTGTTTCATGTCTTTCATAAAGGTTTGTCAAAGCGGACTGCAAACACCGATCAAAGGAATTGCGAAATCTTTCAGTTCTCTTTTGAATTCCCTTTACAGATAAAAGAAACTTCGAAACTATTTTTTTTTACTGAAAAATATGTAAATAGCTTTTGTTTTCGCATTGGTTTTACTGTCTCATGGAGATAAACTCTAGAGAAAAGGGGATAAACTCTAAAATATCCAACATAAATTCTAGAATAAAATGGACAAAACGAAAAACTGAAGTAAAGAAACATTACATAGTAAAGAAGGGTAACTATAGAATTTTAAAGTTAAACTTTAGAATCAAAAGAATAAAGTGTGGAGTAAAGAATGTAAACTATCATAAAGAAGGGAGAAAGAAATCTTAGAATAAATAAATTAAACTAGAATAAAGAAGAGAAAAATTATATTAAAAAGAAAATAACTTCAAGAATAAAGTCAATAAACTGAATATACAGAAGTGTGACTAAGTATGTGCAATACTTATATGATTTATATTTTTAAAATATTTTCAGGTTTAGACTTTACTTCCATTGCAAATAAACATCAATAAAAATAGTAAAATAAAGCGGATAACAATGACAACATGAAAATAATATCTGGTATGACCCTCTTTAACCTCAATAACAGCCGTAAAGCGTTTCTCATAAGAATGTATAAAAATCGTACTCGTTTTTGGAATGATTTTATGCAAATTTTATTCAGCAAACTTTCCCGATTAGGCAATGTTGCGAAGGCCTCTCGTGTGCTTACGCTTTTTCAGCTCCTTTCACAGATGTTTGATAGGACTCAAATCTGAGCTTTGAGAAGGCCACTTGAGTACAGTAATGTGGTGTTGGGGTAGGTATTTTCTCTGAGGAGAGTTACTGGTATATTTGGGATCGTTGTTAAAAGGTAAAATACTTTTAAAGTTCCAGTTTCCTTGCCAATCGCTTCACGTTTTCAGCAAGTATGCGCTAATAGTTTCAGAGATCATGTTCCCACCTATGACTTTTAATGCGCCAGTGCCAGCAGAAACGAAACATTCCCTATCATCAAACTCCATCTATATTCGAGAGTAAAAACGGTGTTCTTTTTTATGAGGAGTTCGCCAGATTTCCGCCAAACCAGCCGTTTATCGTTTCTACCCAAAAAGCTCGATTTATGCTTCATCTGACCCCAGTATTTTACCTCCTTTAGCTTGGCTCTCCTATCTACAAGATGCCCTTGAGCGAACACAAAATGGGCCTCTTTATGAGTTCTCTTCAACAGAGGCTTCTTTCTAGGGACACGTCCGTGAAATCTTTACTTGTGTAAATACCGTCGTACTGTTGAAGCGTTAACATCTACGCTGCAAGATTTGCATCTAACTCATTTGATGAAGTCTGAAGGATTATTTCTAACCATCTTAATCCTAGACCGAAGATCTCTAGGGGTCGGTTTCTTTTATCGACCTTCACCCTGACGATTTACAGGGACCGGTGAGTAATTTGTCATCTAAATTCAACATAAACTAAAATAGCACAGAGTTTATTGATGTAAATATATTTACCAAAATAACATGTTAAAGATTTGAAGGATTGTTGAAATTTTCATTTTATCCGATGAAATCGCCATCGGCCTCCAGGCGGCGTAGGATCCTGCTGAAAGCCTTCTCGACGGTTCCCCTGGTTTAACTGGATGAAAACTGTGGTGATCTTGGACTTAAGTTCCACCTTGGTGGTACTGAGGACTTGTGAGTCTCTCTTTCAACCACATCCCACATACGAGGGGCGGTCAATAAGTTTTGAAATTTGGATATAAGGAAACGAGATATGAGGAAAAGTGTTTTATTATTTTTCAATATAACTACCCTCGACTTTAATGCACTTGCGCCACTTGTCCCTGAGGCTTCGAATTCCCGACAACCAGAAATCTCCCGACTGCTGTTCAATCCACTCCTGGACGGTGAGCTGGACATCTTTATCGTCCCCAAATCGGCGTCCACGCAGTGCAGCCTTGAGCTGGCGGAATAAAAAGTAGTCTCTAGGGGCCAGATCTGGACTGTAGGGGGGATGGTTGAGCTCCTAGAATCCGCACTCGCGCACGCTAGCTTGCGCAACTCTTGCCTCGTGGACTTAGACGACGTTGAAGTCGATCATGGGGCGTGAGGTTTCTAGGGATCCAACGGGCAGAGACCTTGGTTATGGCTAAACTGTCGTGAATGATATTGATAACACTTCTATGTGATATTCTAAGTTCTCGCTCGATTTCTTTGACCTTCACCCGTCGATTTTCGAGGATCATCCTCTCCACACGGGCAACATTGTCCTCGTTGGTCACGTCTGATGGGCGTCCTGGACGGGGGTCATCTTTAAGGGACTCACGACCATGGCGGAATTCCCTATTCCAGCGAGCAATGGTTGCATAGGAAGGGGCGGTTTCGGTGTACACTGCAACCATGCGTTCTGGATCTCTTTTGCATTCTTGCCTTCCTTGGTCAAAAATCTGATCACTGCGCGGTGCTCAACCTTCTCCATTGTTGAAAAATTTGTGACTGACGATCTGCGATCAGCTACTGCTTCTTAAATAGACGAGGCAGGAGCGTGCGGCTGCAGGTCCTGACTTGTCATAACTTGTCCTAACACCCCCACAAACAGCCATCCCCCTTTCTCTGTTTTGCCCTACCGATTCGCAAAACTTATTGAACGCCCCTTGTATAATAGTCCGGAGGGGGTTGCAGTCTGGAGAGTTGGTTGGCCAGATGTTCGGAGTGACAGACAAGGGTAGGTCCTCAAGCTGCGGAGCTGCCAAACCTGGTGGAATTCCCTTCAGATCCAGAGGGAATGTGCAGAGTTTGGCGGAATGGGGGGAGATTTTGCAAAATTTGTTAATAATCTGGAGGAATTATGAAATAAGATAAATATAACGCGTAAATTGCATTATTTTTAAGAGATACAATTTTTAAATGGATGTAAACTCATTTAAATATAAAATTTCTAATCCAGAATGGTCACTACGCTCTTAACGAGCAACACGTGCAGGAAATGTACGCAGTCGGAACGATAATCGAGCGCGTTCAATCTGAATATAAAAATATTCTAAGTTGTTTTGTGGATGAAACTGTAATCCAACGTGTGAAACATTCAGATATTGATCCAAGTAATGTATTTAACCACAAAAATCATGATAACATCTACCTGGGAGGACAAGCAGTGACACAAATGATTAATGAACCATTACCCAGTAATATTTTGAAGATATTCAAGAATGAGTTGTTTGAATTTATTGTCGAACTCTGCGTTCAAATAAGGAAGTGATTTCACTGAATGAAACATGTCTTTTGCCATCATCATTAAATAATATTTCAAGAAATTTTCCTAATTTAGCACCGCCAGCTCAGGTGAAATGAACTTGACGATCGGTGGAGAATCTATCGGCTCACAGCTAAAATGATACCTATCTCTAGCAACAGCATACCACAAATTCCAAATTTGTGCTAATTCCTGATATAATGGCAAATCTATCGTGTTTACCACATTCTCCAGCATGTGTTGAACGTATTTTTTCGCAAGTGAATAACATCAAAACTAGGAAAACTAATTCACTAAAAGCGCAGAGTAGCTGTTAGAATTCTGACCAAACAATCAATTAAAAAAATGATTCAAACTGTACTAATTGGGAGACGAGCAAAGAATTAATTAGGGATGTAGAAAAGGGAACAAGTGCTATGTACATGAAACCTATCAAAGAAAATAATATAACAATGGCTTTAGAGGCAGAAGAAGAGGAGGAATTGTATTTGGATTAATCATTGATAAGCAAATTCGGTTATAATTTAATTTATTTGACTAAATGTTATTTTTATTATAATCTAGGGAATTTAAGTTGAATCTGGGGTATTTTAGTTGAATTTGGGGGATTTTTTATTCAGGTTCTGCAGAAGGCGGAAAAAATCTCATTGGCAGCCCTGTCTTGCTAGCATGTGATGGTGCAGATTTCTGCTACCACAAGTATGGCCATCTAGCAGCCACCTTCTGGATCCAGGGTAGTCTTCCGGGAAGATAAACAAGGGAATAACGTAGCCTTCGCTACTGATAACCCCAAATACCATGATGTGAACCAGGATCTTGCTCTCCATGACTCTGGATATATCCTTGGTGGACACAGCAAACCAACGGTTGTTTTGCGAGTTCACCACCTGATGGTCCTGGCAGAAATTCATCTTGTCTGAGAAGAACCAAAGCATAAAAGGCTTAAACGGATGCTTCAGTGTGTTCACAAGCTTCGTAACACGTTCATTTTGATTGTCCTTCATCGTTTGCGACATATTCTAGCTCTTCCTCATCCTGTATGGTTAGTATCAGAGGTCCTCATGCACTAACTGCCTGAAGAGAGACTCTAACACACCCTTGTCCCTACTTATGGATCTAATTGACCCTGGTATCGTTCTCAATGATGAAATGGATCTCTGATAGAAATTCTGGGTCTCTTTTTTGTATTAGAACGAATAGAGTGAAGGTTTCGAACTGATGTACTCTCATAAACACAACCGATACATTCAACTCTTTCCCGATCCTTTGCACCGTTCTCAGATTGACGCTCACTCAATCGGAGATCTTCGCTTTGGAGCTTGATTATTCCAAATTTTGGGAAGATTGAATTCAGCCATGGTATTGCCTACTTCATAGGCGATGCACAACTGAGTCTACTATGCGAGGAATAAGAGATGCCGACGCCAGAAAACACGCATGCAGGAAATTCAGAGTTGCCAACGTCATAATATAACCCATCACACCCTGTAGTGTGACGGCATTATATTTATACTTCACAATAATGTTATTTGCAGGAGAAATTTGAATGTTTACAATAGACATTTTTTTATATATCTATGACCGGCCTTGTGCAGTTTAACAATATACTGTCTTGTGGTTTCGGAAAGTTCAGCGGCCTTTATCAATACGCTCTTGGAAATGTTTCCTCTGCGAAGTCGTGACAACGAATGGCAGATCTCGCACGTATATTAGTTATCAGCTAACCACCCTTCTAGAACGTTCTAGTTACTCTAGAATCGTTTCAAAAACTTTTTGAGAACTTTCAGAGTGTCGGTTTCTTATGAAAAAATGCCTATCAAATCATTCAAACACAAAAGCTCTCTATATTCCTTATTTCTTTTACACTTGAAAAATATTGACTCGTATACGACACCAGAATTTATTTACTATAATCTCCTGTTCTAAATGAAAAATATATATCATACAAGTAACAGAATGTTCCTCCTACAATATCAGCACGGAAGAGGCATTCAAACTTAACGAATATACAAATGGGGGCCTAATTATACTTCGTGTTTGACCATGTCTATACTTATGCAAACATCTGTTTCAAGCAGTTAAAAGATAATTACCTCTAGATATACTCTAGAATAAAGAAATTCTAAAATGACTCAGATACTCAGTTCCTCTTTTGCCTGCGGACATTTATAAAATGGATCAAAATAGGTTTGCGGAAAAAACGGGTGAATTTAGAAGAAGAACAACTGTAAAGAAGCCATTAATATTATTAAATTCTGACAAGCATTTCTTCGATATAAACAAGGCTTTTTCAAGACGTGTGGAAGATGCCATTCCTCTACAAGTCCGGAGAGAAAGAGAGGGTTGATACCTGCTAAAAGATCCTAAGTTTCTTTGTTATGCCTCAGCTCAAGGCCTAATGCAGGGAGGGCAAGTGTATGTGGACCCAAGACATAGACCCGCTGGACTAGGACGTGCAGGGAATTTGGAAGAGCCAATAATAAGACTCCATATCCTATCGTCTACGTCCTAAAAGATGTCATCAGGCAGTAGGTCAAGATAGCTGAGGACATTACAGTTAAGAGCTGAGCGCTTTTAGAGGCGGAATTGAAGCCGGTAATGGAATCTAAGGACGCATTGAATAAAATGTGAGATTCGGGTCATATTAGGTCATATTGGTTCATATTGAGTTATATCGGGTCATATCAGATCATATTGGGATTGTATTAAATTACAACCTTAAATGAATGACCCATTGATAAGCGAGTTACTGATGTCGCGGCAATTTTAAGAGTTTTGCTCTTCCCTACACTGTAGAAATATTATTATTACTAGTATTTCTCTTAGTATAACTATTTAAAAAAATACCCATGAGAACTTCTTCAGGTGGAACATTTGTGGATTTTATATTTTATATTTAGATTCTTCCTTAGGTTTTAATCCTCGAGTGGTACGTACCATTACAACAGGAGGATATACAGTAGAGCTGCGTGCCTTTCCCAGAGAGCCCAGATAAGTGACCCATCAAGGTAGCTACAGTTACCTAACTCATACACATTTTCACTTTCCCCAATCTCACCACTTGTACTAGGAATGGATTTACCTCAACTTTAGGGCGATGATGCCCCGGTTAAATTCTGTTATTTGTAATAGCACCTTTTAAATTTTTCTATTGCTAATAGTTCTATTAATAATCCTTTCTGTCAGTTCCTTTTTTTAGTAATTTTAATGGCGCCTTTCAAACGCTCATTTGAATAGCCATTTTTATAAATGCCTCACTAGTAGTTCTATGTAACAACTACATTTAGTATTTTATATTTTGATACTTTTATACTAATAGCTGTTTTAAATAGTTTTAATAGCTGTTTGTTAATAGCTTGTTTTATAAGCTCGAATATAATACACCATTTAATCTTTTTATGCGTTCTTTTATGAATAGCTCCTTTTAATATCTTTTTTATAAGCAATTCTTTGATAGCTCTTTTAATAATTTTTAGTAGCTTTATTTTAATATATTCTTGATAAATGCAATTACAATACCGCCTTTTGATAGTCGTTTTAGTAATGTCTTGTAAAAGGTTCTTGTATAAACACCCTTCAAATAACACCTTTAATAATACGCTTAACAGCGTCTTTTAATACCTTTTATAAGCACACCACAACTAACAACCTTTATTAGCGTGTTTACTAAATCTGTTTAAATAACCCTTTTAACTGGTCTCGTTTAAAAACAAATCATCTTATAAGCACTTCTCTACTAGCCCACTTTAATATCTTCTTTACCAAATCTCTTTAAATAGCCCCTTTAACTAATCTCGTTTAAATATGATTTATAAGCACTTATCTACTAGCACCCTTTATTAGCGATATACCTACTTTTATTAAATAGCCCTTTTAACTAATCTCGTTAAAAATCATTTTATAAGCACCTCTCTACTTACACCCTTCAATAGCGTTTGTACTAACTCTATTTAAATAGCCCTTTTGACTGATCTCGTTTAAAAAATAATTTTGCTAACATTTCTCTACTAGCAACCTTTAATAGCATTTTGTTAACTCTTTTAAATAGCCAATTTATGCACCTCTCTGCTAACACGGTTAAATAGCGTTTTACCAACTCTTTTTAAATATCCCTTTTAATTGATCTTGTTTAAAAATCATTTTATAAGCACCTTTACTAGCACTCTTAATAACTTTCGTAACGCCTCTTTTTATATAGCTTCTTTTACAAGCACCTCTCTAACACCACCCTTTAATAGCCTTTTTGACAACTCTATTTTAGAAGCTGCTCTTATAAGCATTTCGTTAAATAGCACATTTAAATAGCCTTTAAACAACAATTTTAAAAGCTTCTCTTATAAGCACATCGTTAAATAACACTTTTTAATAATCTTTAAAAACTATATCTTAAATTATTTTCTTATACTCACCTCTCTAATACCACCTTCTAAAAGACTTTTTAACAACTTTATTTTACATGCTTCCCTTATCAGCACCTTTTTAAATAGCCCCTTTTAATAGCTATTAAGGAACTCATTTTAAATGCTGCATCTATGTTTGTACTAATCCATTGAAATCAGCATTTTAACAGTAACTTTTAAGACTCCTTAAAACTTTTATTTTCTTTCCTCGAAATGTCAAGAAAGTGAAAATATTTCTGGTAAGGACGGCTAATACCTCATAATTATAAATATTTACCTTTTTTCTAATAATTTAAATTCATAATAGATAAAAATATCAAACCTTAATTCATGAAATTTAACTATACACCCTCGACGAGCCTTTGTAGGGGACGGAAGATTCTGAGAAAATACATAACTCACCAGCTGCAAATGATATAAGTTTGTTTAAAGTGTAACATAAGTGTTATCAATTGCGATTAGTGGCAAATATGGCTAATTTTGATTAATTATTTCTATTAGTAACTAATTCCAGCTAATTATTTCTATTAGAGAGAACTAATCCCCCATGTCTTTCCCTCTGTTCTCCTTCCCTTCTTCTCCAGTTGTAATTTCTTCCTTGACAAATTATCCTTTGAAGAAAACAATAAAGTCATCGATATTGAACTGAAATTAGTAGACAATTTACGAAAGAATTTAAAGCAGAAAATTGTATAAATTGCATTGTCTAGCCATTGCTTGATTTTAGTTTCGCGGGTATTTATTTAGGGGAAATAAATACTCTCACACTAGTCGGGGTATTAAGGATAGAGAGATATGGAGAACAATCTTAGGTTATGAATTAGCGCAGAAAAAAAGTGCAATTCAAAGTCTTTTCGCCTGCTTTAAACCGCTTACAGCGAACTAAAGACGAAAGTGCTTGGAATGGAATTTATCATTTTTACTGCAAATAATTTTGTTTTTGTTTGTAATTTTGGAATTAGTAATTGTAAATGTTAAATGTAAGATAATTTTGAGTTAATAAATTAGAATAATTAATTTATTTTCTTACCAAATCGTTCAACAATCGATTTTTAAAAATTTAAAGCTGAAGCCAACGAGGGCATCTTACCCAGAAAGTTTGTAAGGAGAGATCTGTAGATAAATTGTTAAGACGGACTGGAATAATGAGCGGAAGAAAGCTGCAAACCCTCTTGAAACGTTAAGGCTGGAATCGACGCAATCTTAAAGATGTAAGTTGCAGTATAGTTACAAACACTACGTACATCTGATATCAAATTTTGGGGTACCCTCCTTGGGGTTCATCGTAGCAATTCTGTAATCAGACTAAATGAAGCAATGGCACAACTGAAAGTCGCATAAACCATGTTAGTTCTCCTCAGGTCAACAAGTGTCGTGCTTAACAGGTGCTGAGAGGATCACACTCAACGCTACCTCAACTGCTCTCTCAATACCTTTCACTTAATCTCTCAATACCCCTCACTTGCTATCTCAATACCTCTCACTTGCTCTATCAATACCTCTCACTTAATCTCTAAATACTCATCACTTGCTATCTCAATACATCTCACTTGCTTTCTCAATACCTCTCACTTGCTATGTTCTTTGTCAGAAAGATGGGGTTGTGATTTGCTAGTGAATGGGAGTTGACACAATTTTGCCTTTCAACATTGGAAAATTAGACACTATGTCGCCTCTCCCGACTACAATTGCGTGTCCCTTTGATCGAAGAATATATCACAGCAAGGCAACAGAGAGAATTTATCGCAGTCTCTCGTCTATCTTCCTCCTTTCATCCCTATTAGTGATCTCTGGTTTGTCCCCATTTAAGATGACATTCTCATGGTACATTTACAGAATGATTTTCCTCGACGCTTTCATCTTCCGACCTTATGACCTTTTATTGTGGCGTCATTATTTTTAACAGCCCAACCTCAACGACGTACTGTCATATATTGAAGTTAACTGGCCTTTCACTCGACGACATTTTCTCAAGCACAAGCTCAGCGTCGAAACCCTTCCATTATGTCTGTTGTCTTTAATCACCGCGCCAATTTTGAAGACTCGTTATAGAGGTCACTCGTAATCGTTTCCCCTCTCCACCATCCTCGACCGACTGCAAAGTGCATGAGTTTTTATTTCCCTTTGGTTATTTTACATGTCTTTCTTTCCTTAGCGGCGACCGACCCTCCAACGAACACGGTAGCGCCTACGGGCGATCTTAATATTAAATATCACCTTGCGATAAACCTAATTCATATACATTACCAAGATCTTTTATTTTGGTTTATTTTCAATATATAATTTTTTATCTCTTTCTTTCAAGCTTAATTCATGGTCAATTTTCTCTGTAATAATACATTAATCACTATATAATAAACCTTAATAAACCTTTACATCTATTGGTTGTCTAAAATCCAAAATCTAGCGCAGTTTATTTGACTTGGAAAGGGAAATTTAATGCCCTCGTCCTCCGGCCACTTAGATGGTGATAGACTCATATCAAATCCCTTCAACTGCCATGTAAATTCCTATTTGCGGGTCCGAGAGGGAAATGGGACACCATGACTGTATGGAAGTGATATGGGAGAAGATGAGATTCGTTATATTTGTAAATAATAGGTCAATTTAGAAGAGTAATGCAGAATACGCATCCATTCCGTAGCTCATATGAGGCAAACTGCGTGCCTTTTAGGCCCCAACACCCGCAGATTGATCCACATATATAAACTTCCTTCATCTTCACCATTTTCTCTAAGGATCTCTGATTACAAAATTCATGACGAAGATGTCGTCGTTAATTCCGGAACTTAGTTTGGAGTAAGTAAGAAAAAAAAGAGTAAAGTTTAGGATCACGATATTGACACAAAATGGGATTATGAAAACGAATCCGATTAAAAAATCTCATTCCTTATCTATATAAATGAAACAAACAACTTCACCCTTATACGTGTAGCATTTTGTTCCCATATATATATATATATATATATATATATATATATATATATATATGGAGCTCGGCCGTGAAGCCTGCATTTAATATTGAGGATAAATCCCAGAGCCACCAGAAACGAATGTAACATCTTTTAATTTCTATCTACGTTTCGAAAACTACAAGTTTTCATCTTCCGGCTAAAATAAGTTTAGTAAAGTTAATACACTTAAAGAAAACATGAAAAGGCCAACAAGGCATTGAATTATTTTAAAAGGTGACCATTATAAAATATCACTAAAATGTCCTATAAGTTAAAATTTTAAATATTACTTGATAATAGTTAAATTTGCTTTAAACCTGACTAAAAAAAGTAGTTAATAAATTTAAAGTTTATTTCAGAAATTAATTAAAAACTATAAGAGAAATTGACCTGGCAATAGTGAAAGATAATAAATTTAAACTTTGTTTTCAATTTTGTAAACACTGTAAGAGGTAAAAACATTTAATATAAAAACGGTTAATTTTGGTACTTACTAAAGTGGATCCATCCACTTTACAAGGGGCTTGTATTTATAGGTTACAGTGACGCTTGGGAGGGAGGAACACCAACTAACTAAACAGTAGTTAAAAATACAAACCAACTAACAAACTGTAGTTAAAATTAGTTAATTAATAAAGATATTGCACTTAAATCGTCATTGAATGTAGTTTTGTAGTGTTTGATATATCCATTCATTAGCTAAAGCAGTCTCCAATTCTTTCAATGATGATGGTGGGGGATATCGACTCCTAACTTGTTTTTTCTAAATTGCACCATTGATGTTGAGATTTGGAGATTGTGGTGGCCAGATAAGGAGTTCTACTTCACTGGAATGTTCCTTGTGCCATTCAGCTACAACCTTAGTAGTATTAATAGGAGCATTATCATCCTGAAAGGTGGCATTTCCATTCGAAAACAATTCCTGAACCATAGGATGGATCTGATCAGCAAAAATACTCTAATAGTCCTGACTGTTGATGCTACCATGAAGGGAGACTATTGGGCTGGCGGATTTCAAAGATACGGCCCCCCAGATCATCACAGGGCCTCCTCCATGTTTAAAAGTTGGGAGCAAGCAGTCTGGATCAAATGCATCCTTTGGCTGTCTCCAAACGTATACACGGCCTGAGGTGAGAAATAAGGTAAAGGAGGACTCGTCAAAGAATATGACCCTTCTCCACTGCTCCTCTGTCCAAATCCGATGGTTTTTATACCACTCTAAACGCTTTCGAACGTTTCTTTCTGAAAGTAGTGGTTTTTGGATTGGTGAGTGGATTCAGACGTGATCATTAAACTATGCAGTAATTATGGTAGCTTTAGTTTTATTTTCCTTTGTAACAATCCGTGTAAGAGTCCTACAGTCTCTAACAGTGAGTTTTGGTTTCCTTCCTGATATTTGCTATGAGAAGGACGTTTTTCCTTTATTTTCCTACGCTGTCATTACTTTTGAGACTGTATCTCTCGATACACCAACCAGTTTAGCCGTTTTAGTGATAGTAGCACCTGTCATCCGAGCTCCGACAATCTAACCTCTTTGGAAATCAGATAGATCGCTCAATTTAATAAGTTGTAATAAAATTATTTGGATAATATCTACAAAAAAACACAGCAATATTAGCAAAAAATGATGTACTTCAATTATCAATCAACAAACATAAACATACACAAGGTTTAGATAGTTTAATCAATCTTCTAAACTATACTATTACAATACTAGGTGTTTCCATTATTTTGTCCACCCCTGTATATATATATATATCAATATATATATATATATATATATATATATATATATATATATATATATATATATATATATATATATATATAGAGAGAGAGAGAGAGAGAGAGAGAGAGAGAGAGAAAAAGAGAGAGAGAGAGAGTGTGTAATAACAAGGAGTAACAACAAGGAAAAGAGGTACCCTAGTAAACCTTACGATCCATTCAAAGATCCATTTGAGTGAACATTTGAGCAGGCGCAGGCCTCTAAAGGCTCAGATTGACGCTCTAGATGAGCACTCGCGTCAAGCTTCAAGTTTCCAAGCGGCTATTTTTCAAGACTTTGTCTAGTCTCGACTTGAACTGTTCAATAGAATTGATGTTGATAACTTCCACTGGGAGTGCGTTCCAAGTGCCGCAGATGCTATATGTGAAAGATTTCCCACATAGATCACACTGGTAACGCTTCAGCTCAAGTTTGTAGCCGTGGTTTCTTGTTCTGCTCTGGCTAAGCTGGAAAATATCTCTGTAGTCTATAATATCGAAGCCTCGAAGTATTTTGAACACCGATAAACTGACCACGCAGTCTCCGGGTCTCCAGCGAGAACAAGTCTAATTCCCGTAATCTATCTTCGTAACTCTTGTGTCAGATAGAGGAAATAAGTTTGGTTGCTCTGGTTTGCACACGTTCTAATCTTGCGATATCCTTTCGAAACGAAGGACTCCAAAGTTGTACGACATACTCCAGGGGCGATCGAACAAGGGAGTTATACAAACACGGTACTATTTCCTTGTTCCGATATCCAAACTGTCGCTTTATATAACCTAGCATCCTTTGGGCTTTCTTTTCCCCCTTAATACACTGCCTCGAGAACTTGAGGTCACTAGTGATAGTATCCGTGGATTCAAAAGCAGTGTCCTTAAGGATATACTGGGATTAGGGGTTTCGGTGCCCGATATGCACCACTTTGCATTTCTTCACGTTAAAAGGCATTTGTCACATGATCGAACACTCACCAATCTTCCGAAGATCATCTTGAAGGCAGGCAGTATTTCCTTCCGTTGCAACGTTCATCCAAGGCTCTGTACGAGTATCATCGGAAAATTTAGAAATCTTCACAACCATGTCACCGTCCATGTTATTGACGTAGATGATGAACAGTAGTGGCCCCAGGACGGAACCTTGAGGAACACCTCTAGTAACGGGCACCCACTCAGAAGCCTGTCCATTCAATACCACCCGTTGCCGTCTGCCACTTAGCCAGCTCTCTATCCAACTTACTACATTTCCGTGTATGCCCAGCGCACGCACTTTCCGGAGGCGGCTGCTGTGTGGTACCTTATCGAAGTCTTTTTGAAAGTCTAAGTAGATAACATCCACCGCCTTATCCCGGTCGTGCTCACTGAAGACGAAGTGGAAGAATTCCACAAGATTCGTTAGGCATGACCGTTTCCTACGGAACCCGTGCTGGGAACTCCTCAATCGCAAGTTGGACTCTAAATATGACGTCATTTTGTCCACCATGATGTTTTCCATGAGTTTACTGACTATTGAGGTTAACTAATAAGTCGGTAGTTCAATGGCTGGTTAGGGTCTCCTTTCTTAAAGATAGGAGTCACCTCTGCTTCACACCAGTCTCTAGGAACGCATCCGGTCCGGATTGACATGTTGATGATTGTTCTCAAATGTCGTGACTCTTTATCGCGCACTTCTTTCAACACTTTAAGTAGAAACCCGTCTGGGCCAGGGAACTTATTCGTCTTTAGATCAGTGATCTTTTTTATTCCTCCTTCGGTAAAGTCCATTTCCTCCAGCTATTCCTCCAAGTAAGAATCCATAGGCTGGGGGATGGGACCACACTCTTTAGTAAACATTAAAGAGAAGTATTCGTTCAGGAGGTTAGCATTTTCTGCATCTAAGTGCTTTAATGCCCTTACTCATACGCTGAAGGGCCAATCGTGCGATGGATTGGTTTACAGCTGTTTACAGAACCAAAGAACTCCTTATGATTATCCTTGCAAAGTCTCGCCACTCGGAGCTCCTCGGCACGCTTTGCCGCCCTTATGCTAGACTTTACTCTCCTAGTTAGGTTACAGTACTCGTCAAAGTCACCAGAAATCTTTGACTGCCAGAACACCGTTCTCTTCTTCCTCAGCAGTTGACCAATTTCTCGATTCAACCACTTTGGTTGAAAAGAAGACCGACGAAGGCTTTTCAAAGGGATGAATCGTGATTAAAGACTCATGAACGTAGTTTTGTTTCTATTCCACCTGATTTTGTAATGGTTAGTTCGAGCACCTTACATTCTTTGTCGTATCTATAGCGCTGTCCCTCTACATATACATCTGAGATGCTCCTTCTGTACACGGATACCATTTTAAATTTATTTCTGTTGGTTTTAATTTTTCATTTTTATTTGTATCTATTGATGCTTCTTATCTCTTCTGCAGTCATCCTAGCTTGCATTAAGCCATTCCAGTAGGGGAAAACTATGATTTAAGTGGCGTCATTGGCAAATTGGATGTTCAAGCAGCCTTCATTTCTTGGTTGTGGTATATCTGCTGTGTGGATTGAATAGAGAGACGGACTCAGACATCCGCCTTGGGGCAAACCCGCAGCGAGCTCGAATATTTCTCTCTGATGTCGTCCTATTTGCACATAATAATGGCTCTCCATTACATAATCACATAAAATCCTGTCGGGCTCTCTGTCGGAAGTTTTTTATAGTTTTTTTGATTTCTCAGATGTAATGATTGCGTCTATTCCGCCGTTGTTGTTTCTCCTTTTCTCAACGAAGTGTAAGGGGTATGTCCTTTCGATCTTCCTATTGAGTTCGTCCACGATCTGATGTTCGAATTTAATGTCATAGTCCTCGTTCTCTTCTTCGCTAATTTTGAATACACTTCTCCAGTACTCTCTAAATAATGATTCTATTTCTTCCTAATCTTCTAAAATGTTGTTCCCTGCATCCTTAATTTTCATTTTATCCCTTGTTGTCCGTGTCTTTAATCTGTTGATATGTTTCCAAAATTCCCTTAGGGATGTTTCCAAATCTATTTTCTCGATGTGCTGATCCCATTTCTCTTTCTATTTTTCATAAATTAGTGCTATTAGTTCTCTTTTCTGTCTCCTAAGTGCGTTGTATGCTTCCCTTGATGTTCCAAATCTTCTTATATTTTCTGTCGCCCGGCCAATCTCCTCGCTCAAAACCACCATTTCTGGTGTCCACCTAAATTGTTTAATGGTTTAGAACGAGTTAATTGGGACTGCCCCCTTCTCTGCTCTTTTAATTTCTTCTCTGATCCTATCCAACTCCCCGTCGATTTCCTCTAGAGTGGCTTCCCCAAGTGGGCTGGGCACGTACGTTTGAAGTAATTCTCTGTACTTATCCAAATCCGCTCTATGGTACGCCTTCCATTTCTTCGAAAGGATTTGTATAGGATTCTTGTTTATGTACATTAGAGTCGCAATGTGGTCACTGCAAGGAACATCCACGGGTTCCATAAAATAGTTAAGAGGCAGATTGAAGTTAGCCAAGCAGATGTTCGGTTTTGTTGCGTGTTCTCTTCATAAGTATGTAGGGAAATTGGGTCACAGTCTTTGCAGTATACGTCTATTGATAAGCGTGTTGAGTTGTCTTCCGACTCTGTTTGTATTTCTGTACCCAGAAGTCCCGCAATGAGCGTTTAAATCGCCCATCACAATGACCGGTATCCTATAGTTGAAAAGTTTAGTAAAGTTTTGTACTGGTAATTGGAGGCGCCTGGGTGGCTGGTATCCAGTTGCGATAATGATTTTGCTTAATTCCATTTTAATTTCTATAGCTAAATATGCATCCTCCAATCCTTGCATTGTTTTGTACTGCAATCCTTGCCTGACCGCCATTGCCGCTTCGTCGTGTGTTCCTCCTGAAGGATTCGTGTTAATAACATTGTACTTCCATATCTTTAATTTCTAGTTTTCAGTGTTTCTTCCATGTTCTGATATTAGTATAACAGCTGGGTCAATCTTTCTGAATAAGTTTCCGTACATACGAGGGGCGGTCAATAAGTTTTGCAATTCGGATATAAGGAAACGAGATATGAGGAAAAGTGTTTTATTATTTTTCAATATAACTACCCTCGACTTCAATGCACTTGCGCCACTTGTCCCTGAGCTTCGAATTCCCGACAACCACAAATCTCTCGACTGCTGTTCAATCCACTCCTGGACGGCGAGCTGAACATCTTCATTGTCGTCAAACCGGCGTCCACGCAGTGCAGCCTTGAGCTGGCGGAATAAAAAGTAGTCGCCAGGGGCCAGATCTGGACTGTAGGGGGGATGGTTGAGCTCCTAGAATCCGCACTCGCGCAGGCCATCTTGTGCAACTCTGGCCTCGTGGACTTTGACGATGTTAAAGTCGATCATGGGGCGTGAGGTTTCTAGGGACCCAACGGGCAGAGACCTTAGTCATGGCCAAATTGTCGTGGATGATGTTGATAACACTTCCATGTGATATTCCAAGTTCTCGCTCGATTTCTTCGACCTTCACCCGTCGATTTTCGAGGATCATCCTCTCCACACGGGCCACATTGTCCTCGTTGGTCACGTCTGACGGGTGTCCTGGTCGGGGGTCATCTCCAAGGAACTCACGATTATGGCGGAACTCCCTATTCCAGCGAGCAATGGTTGCATAGGAAGAGGCGGTGTCAGTGTACACTGCAACCATGCGTTCATGGATCTCTTTTGCATTCTTGGCTTCCTTAGTTCAAAATTTGATCACTGCACGGTGGTCAACCTTCTCCATTGTGGAAAAATTTGTGACTGACGATCTACGATCAGCTACTGCTTCTTAAATAGACGAGGCAGGAGTGTGCGGTTGCAGGTCCTGACTTGTCCTAACTTGTCCTAACACATCCACAAACAGCCATCCCCCTTCCTCTGTTTTGCCCTACCGATTCGCAAAACATATTGACCGCCTATCGTAATTTCCTTGTCTTTCCATCCGCATGTGTTAATTTGTAGTATTTTTAATTTCTTAATATCCATAATCCAATTTTTCATTTCCGTTCGTTTATTCGTTTTCCGTTTTGTGTGTCTTATCTGTTAAGTTATCGGTGTTTCTTCTTCTTTTTCTGGTTCTTCTTTCGTTTCTCCTGGGTTCTCCTTCTGCTGACTGCATTCGAGGGTCCTTCTGATAATTTCTTGTGGGTGATGGACCCCTTTTACTTGCAGATTTAGATCTGTTAAATCTTTGGGCTTTCCTGCGAGTAACCCGTGTGCACTCTTGCTCTGTGTCTTTGGAATTTTCAGTCTCTGAGTCATCGCTGTTTGTGTCCTCTTCTGTTCCTGCTGCTTGTTGGTTGTGTTTTCTGTGACTTTGATTTTGAAAATACCCGATGAGTCAACTTCTTTGGGGAATTTCATCGGCGCAAGCCCTTTTTCCTATAGCATGCTGTTGACTGTTGTTACGTAACTTCCAGGCTTAGCTATGTTTATCACGTGGTCATGTAATATACAAGTAAGTATTTTCTCGTTGAGAGTACCATTCTAATTTCTTCTGTGTTGCCAGTCCTTGTTGGTCACTTTTTGCCATTGATGCGTATGAGTTTTTATTTACGTTAGCATTATTTCTGTTTGACTCTGTTTCTTTTCTCTTTAGAATTTCTCTTCTTCTGGGACAGATCGTGGCCATAGTTATGTGTCGCCCTTGGCAGTTAATGCATCTTTTATCTGTGTTGTTGCAGTAACGCCAATAATGGCCTTCAGAACAGATGATTAGGTTTTTTGGGGGGCAATTTTGAGTCGTATGTTCCTCCAACGTATAACATCTGAAGCATATCTGTATGCTTGTGAAGATGTTTCTTTGTATGTGGGCGGATGGGATACTGATGTTGAAAGCGAGAAGTCCCTGTTCGATGATCCTTGAAGCCCTTTCGGTAGATTCGAAAATGACCTTGAAAACGTAAGTGTGATCGATAAATTTGACCACCTCTGCTATCTTGAGCCATTTCTGCCTCTCCTGAAGTTCTTCTTTTATTTCTTGGCATGAAAGCTCTCCTACCCAGGACTCGATTTTTCGGCAGATGACACTTCTGTTAGCTGTGATTTGTGGGGGTACTCTTGCTTCCAAATCCAACTTCCTTAGCGTAATGCTCCTAGGAGATGATAGTAGTTGCTCTACGTCTTTATTTTCTGTGCAAATAACTGTGAATCCAGATGGTGTGTCAATAAATTTGATTAGTGGTATTTCCAGATCAGTAAATATGCATTGCACTACTTCTTGTGGTAATCTTTTCTTTCCGTTGGGCATGAGTTTAAGGGAAGGCCCTTTTAAGTCTGGTGGGTCCATCTTGCGTGGGAGTCTTCTACTCTCCGAAGAGAGGGGTTCTTCTGTCGATCTTCAGCTGTGGAGACTTTATCCAGTCTCTACTAGTGGGAGGAGCCCCTCTATCCGTCCTAGTTCTATCTCGCCTACCTTCCAATTTTCGCACTCTCCTTGGTCAACCTACCAATCTGGACCTAGTCCTAACATCGGTTCACCGTTTGATTCTGGCTCGTGACCGAGAATCGGCCCCCTTTTCTGGCCCCCTAAGAAGGTGTCTTACAAAGGTTTACTATACCTTACTACCAACTGCAACTCAGACCTGGCCAGTAACCAAGTTATGTAGTGCTAGTGAGAAGTAAATTTGAGGTAAAAAGTATGAATAAAGAGCCAAAAATTTAGAATAAGGAAGAGCAACCTCTTCGGGGGGGCCACTTCGCTCAAGAGGAATCTCCAATCAGCCCCAGGAGCGGATATATTTCTTCTTAGAATTTTTCTTGAGAAAGGGGTTTTTAGGTCCTGCCGAAAACTTTTCCTCCTTCACCTGAGATAGCCTTTACCAGTTTGCAGCGAGAGAGCAAGCATACAGATTGAGTAAATCCTTGTTCTAGTCACTTTGATTTGTTCACTTATTTATTTATTCACTTATCGCTATCACTTTTTACACTTATTCAATTTTTGAAGTCTTTTTCAAGTTTCTATCTTCTTATAGGTAGACATGTTGACGACGGGTATGCACGAGCCGGGGATGTACATCACGCGCTCCATCAATAGTCCACATATTTCCTTCGAGACCATGGTCCTTCGTATATCCATTTGCATTCGCCCCTCTTGATGCCGTCAAACAGTTTCATATTGTTCCCCTTAGGGGGTTGACATACAAGAGGACCAAAAACTTTAAGGTCCACGTCCTTGGCGTCGAAGAAACGGCCCCGCAAAAGGATATCCCTTTTCTCCGTGAGGGAAACTCCCGGGTACTTTAGGATTTTGTCTTAGTCTGAGCTTTTTTGTAGTTGATTTGTTTCCTCTTCTTCCTTTGCCTCTTGTTCCAATTCTCTTTTCTTTTTCCTTTTTTGTTTTTTCTTCTTCGTGATATTTTTCGTGTTTCCATTCTTTCCCAAGGCTTGTTTCGTTGTTACTTCTTCTTCCTCCGAGGTTTTATGGAGCTGATTCGCTACTTCTTCTTTTCTTTTTCCGTGTTCTTTTGTTGGGGCTCATCGATAAATTGGATTTTTAACATTTCATGCGATGCAGGGTTGGGCAGAAACCATAACTTTTTCTGAACCCCGTTCCTTTGCAGAGGCGATTTAACTCATCTGCAAAGGAGCCGGGGTTAGCTAGATTTGCCAAGTGGGCAAAGATGATCATAGTCAAAATCTCCTTGGACTCACCAGGCATTACTAGTTTGGGGGCAGAGTTTTCTGTGCCATTGGTCTTCGTTGTTGCCACTGCCTCGACGTAGGTCCTGGACTTTGCCTCCTTTACCTTCTTGATCTCTTCGCGTTTTGCCCGAATAGCTTCCTTGCGGATGGGAACACCTCATAGACACGGCCCTGTGGTCCCCTTCGCAGTTAACGCATCTTGGTTTCTTGGAAGTACACTTTTTCCATCCGTGACCGTGTCGGGAACAGATGGAACAAGTGACATCAGCCGCCATAAACTCTTTCGTGGGATGTTGTCCCAGAGCAAGGCAGCGCTGGCAGAACCTAAGTTGGATAAACTCCTCCGCTTCAACCTTTTATGGGGCTATACGTAGGAAGAATCCCAGGAGTCCGTCCTTCATGGCCATCTGAGCCATCTCGATGTTCGCGCAGATTAATTTTACGATGTTTTTTCCGAATTTTTCAACTTTGTCGATTTTTGCCCAATAACCTTGATGTCCTCACAAGAGTTATCCGTGAAGAGCAGGTCGAGTCTCCTAAGAATGATGTTACGATCTGCGAGGATTTCCTTGGGGACAATAGCCTGGAGGCCAATCTTACGTACGGGCTCTTTGGCTTCCTCCGATACCAGTTTCTTGATGTCCTCGTCCTTCCAACACACTGATGCGTAACTGTTAGGGGTGTTAATAAGCCTAATTAGTGCTATATTGAGCATGCCGAAAATGGTTTGCATGACATTTGGAATTGGTGCTTTCGTCGCTCCCCCGATGGTGCGGAAGGGGCACCCTCTTGTAGTCCTGGTTGGGAGATCCCAGGGCCCCCTTTCAGGCCTTTTACTCCTCTTGCTTCAAGTGTAAACCGTCTTCTTCTAGAGAATATACGACAATTACCTCAAAATTTGGCAAAGGAGGGAAGGTTTTAGGTAAAATCCCAAAGACATTCCGAGAATTGGTTTCTACATAGGAACCACTATTAAGAAAGAGATAGATAATCATATGATCATTCACCACCACCAATAATCTTCATCTTTATTTTTAGCGGCTCCACTTAAGTAGATGAGTGATTAAATCCCCGGCCCCGCCCCCTTGCGTGAACTGCCGTCGGATGTGAGGGGGGGATTGCTGGTTTGAGGAGTAGCCCACAAGCGATAATGTCAGAAACAATTCCGGACAAGGGACAGACTGCTACCTCCGCTGCTCATCACAGCGGGGCCCCCTTCCAGGACCATAGAGGGAGATACAACCGTTTCTATGGTATGTTGGGATGCGGTCACGATTAAGACACCCTCGGGGGTGCGTCGTTGTCAATAAGTCCGCCATACAATCACACCCCCGAGAGGACCCCCCCTGGATTCATCTCATCCATTGTCATCATTCACTCCAAAGGCAAATTCTCTTTTCTTCCAGGCGAGGGTTTAGCGAGGGGAAGGAGGCCTCTTCTCTCTCAAGAAAATTAACATATAATTTCTTAAGAAAATACCAGAAACTTATCATAAACACTAGTGAGTCCCTAAAGAGCAGAAAAAAACGCTAATAACAGAACAAAGTGCGCTTTCCTCTTCAAGCGGTGTTCACCACCAAAATGGAGACCCAAAATGCCGCAAGGCTTCCTCTGAGATGCTTAAGCGGCCTTGAAAAACCGGACAAGGGAATAGGGTTGGAAGCTTTTTTCGGCAAATTAAGCATAGAAATCCTAAAACTAATAGATACGCCGGCAGGATTCGTCGCAATATGCGAAAAAGAAGAAGACATGGAGACGCTCACGAAGGAGGAAGGGATTAAAATCCTAAAGGATATAAACCTACAACCAAGCCCCCCTCCTCAAATCCAAGTACACAGAAGTGTGGTGTACAGAAGGCTCGACCCCTGGATCGGCCAGCACACTAAAGGTGAGATAAATGAAGAAATTGAAAGAAATCAGCAAAGGGCGAGGGTGGTTGAAATAATTAAATTCAGAAACAAAGGAAACAACACGGAGTATCACCAAGTGTTTAAAATTATCTTCTCAGACATGCGGATGGCGACAAAGGCGAAAGAGAGAGGGCTACTTCCCTTCAACGCAAAAATAAGTGATGAGCAAATCGAACGGGAGGACTACACCTCGGTGCAGATTTGCTTTAGAAACTATAGACTCGAGCATAACACCACAAAGGACTGCAAGGAGCAGGAATAGACCTGTTCCAGATGCAACCAAAAGGATCACGGCTGGCGTGAATTTCCAGCAGCAGAAGAGAAGTGCCCAAATTGTGGACAAAGACATGGGGCAATGGTGATGTCCTGCCCTAGAAAGGAGAAGGAGAAAGGCAGAAGGAATTAGAAGGGCGAACACCTCCTACGGCCAAGCGGCAAAAGCCGCCCCCTCAGGAAATGTAGAGAATATCGCCGCACAGAAAACATATCTGAAGATCAGCAAAGACAATGAAAACTCGACCAAGATCCTCACTTGCATACTGTATGCCCACATCAGGAATCTGATGAACCCAGACTGATTCCTAAAGAGCTAAATATTATGCTCAAGAATAATGGCTTAGCAGAAATGTAGTTCCCGGAAAACCCCCATCAGGCAAAGTCCTGCAGATGCAGTACCAGCCAGAGGAAGAGGCACTAACGACTATAAAACCTATAAATGATGAAGAAAAAGCGGAAAGAAACGCAATCATGCCCCCCAGCTCCTCGAAGGCCCCACAACAGAAACCCCAGAATTAAGGCCAGAAAGAAAGGGAAAAAAGCGAAAAAGAGCAGCCAGAAGGATCAAACAGGCTGATGGTAACATCTCAAGTTCTACTTCTTTCTCTGAAGATGAACAAGAGTGCTTCCAGCTTCCTAAGACCCATGAGATAGTGATTAGTAAGAACAAAAAGAAGAGTTCTTGTCACAACAAAAGATACGATGGAGAAGACATCAAAATCCGGTTCTGCAGGAAAGCTGAAACTCCATTCCCAGAGGATACCAAGATAGGGGAGATTATCGAAGGTATCAAAGCTGGCGTTTTGAAATGGGCATACGATTCGCCAGGCCAGGAAGAGCTAATTGACGCAGCGCTCATAGCGGCTGAAATTAAACTTCATATAAACAACACAAGCACTAGACAACAAAAATATGGAAAACACGAATAACACATTAAAAATATTTACACTTAACGTCAATGGATGGGAAGGGAAACACATTCCTTACGGAAACATATTTCGTAAAGTGGATCCCGACCTAATCCTCATCACTGAACACGGTTTCAACACAAATTCAAACAGAATAAAGATACCAAATTGCAATTAGGAGAAGTTACGCTAAAGCTGGCTGGGAGTTATATAGAGATATACTCAGTACATACCACCCAGCTAACCTGAGAGATGCTAATCTCGAAGAGATTGGTGAAGAGATAAATAAGATCACCAATCTCCTTATACAAACCGACGAGAGATGCGTCCACAGAATCTCCTATAAAATGCTCCCACAACCTAGGTGGACGAAAGAGATGAGAAAAATCGCCCAGGAACATAGAGAAATCTATGGAAAGATCGGCAGGAAAGGAACCAATCGGGAAAGGACAGCAAGAATGAGACATCTAGGAGAAGAATTAAAATACATAATCATTGAAAGGCAAAGAGCAATCTGGAATGACATCATTGGGAGACTAGACAGAGAGGACAATCCTGGAAGATTTTGGAACAACATCCGAAGACTTAGAAGATTGTCCCTCAGACCCAGAACCTAAATCAAGGATGGAGACAACATCATTGAGGACCCAGAGTCTCTCGAGATAAACGACGACTTCGACCAGGATTTCGAAGACCAATTGCTTGATGGCCTCGGCACAGTGCTACATAGAACCTACCTACACCTGCAGGTATCTTAGGTAAGAGTGATGGTTAGCCACGGATGCCCGATAACTCTCGAAGAGACCTTAAATACCATAAGGTCTGGAATTACGAAGAAAAACCTCGTAAATGCCCCATGGCAAATTATTCAGAGTTTAGCGAACACAATGAACGCTGCCCTGAATACAGGCTACTTCCCTGATTGGTACATGATGGCCAAAATTATCTTTATCCCGAAGGGAAACAAGCCCCCATACCAGGTGTCTAACTATCGCCCGATCTCTCTTCCTGAGATGAAGGGAAAAATCTTCGAGAAGATTATATCAAACAGGCTACAAGCTCAACTGAGCGACTTAGGAGGGCATAACCCCCAACAACACGGGTTCTGCAGGAAAAGGGACATAGATATAGCCCTGGCGCTCCTAACAGAGAAAGTAGCATATTCCCAAGCGAACGAGTGCTATGTAGAAATTGTGCTGAGGGACGTGCAAAAGGCCTTCAATAAAGTCTGGCTGGAAGGACTTCAATACAAGATCCTGAACCTCCAGCTAGACCAAATCCTGGAAAGGTTCCTCTGTGACTTCGTCATGGACAGAAGGGCATGTCTCATGATTGAAGGCTACATATGACCTGAGTTCGAACTTAAGGCGGGCGTTCCCCAGGGAAGCTGCCTGAGCCCACTGTTTTACCTGGTCTTCACGATCGACCTCGCAAATCCGGTGCACAGTGATACGATGTATTTTCAATTCACAGATGACATCATGCAAATTTTTCCATGCTCGCAGAGGAAAACAAGGGCACAGGAAGCTCGCACGATAGCGGAAATCAACAACATCAACCAGTACGAGAGACGAAGGAAGATTAGGACCAACAAGCACAAATTCAAGATCGTTCCGCTGAGCCGCGAGTTGACATGGCCCATCATCGTAGAAGGGAGCAGATATGGCTACTCTGCCGAAGGCGCCATCCTTGGCCTAAAGATCACCGACCATGGATACTCGAGACACCACATGGAGAGGCAAACCTGTCAAGGAAAGAAATCTCCAAGCTATACAGGTTTAGATATCTTAGCTCGGCCAACATTAGGAAAATATATCTAATGTATGTCCGGACTAAGCTCATCTACCCCGCAGTGGTTACTCAAGCGGACAGCGAATCCTCGATAAAAAGACTCCAACCTGTCCAGAACGCTGCATCTCTACTTATAAATAAAGTCCGAAGGCGTAATCACCTTAGGCCAGGTGATTTGCACAGGAGGAAACGTTTGGAGCCCATTAATGTCGTCACCCCAAAACATGATAAAAAGGTCTGATCCACGCTAACGAATGGTGTCATTCTGGGGCTACAGAGACAAGCGGCAGGCTTAACATACCTGCGAGGCTACGGGCAAAAGTCTCACGCCGACGTCAGTTCCTGAGCACCAAACTATGCTCACAAGAAAACATTACACCAATATATACATAGACGAAACACAATACAACATAGAAGAATCAATATATATATATATATATATATATATATATATATATATATATATATATAAACGAAACACAGCAAAAAATACAACTAATACAACATATAAGAATCAATGAGTAAATAACAACATTAAATTAAACTTTTAACACGGGGTAAATTGTTGGCAAACAGAGCTAACAAAGGCTTGAATGTTGAATATTTCCCCTAAAAATAAGTACAACAAACCATTAAGAAACAAACAATAAGAAGAACGCTAAAGAACATGAAAATACAAAAAACATAAAAAATAAATAAAGGGAGAGCAATGCCCTCGCTACTAAGGCAAAATAACCCTCCCCGCTTTAATTATTTATCCACTATATCTTCCACTATCGCAACATCTTCTAAAATTGAGTATATCATCTATTCAAGATTCAAGAATAATCCCATTTCTGTTCATTTCCTGAAGATGACCTAAGATGGTCGAAAGAAGTCTAGGAATAAAGAATGTCATTCGCGGATGTTTTTTCTCGCCTCGAAGACCCCGTTAAAAAACTCGTAAAAAATATTAAGAAAATACAAGTTAAAATTAATAACGCTGCCACAGCTGTGGACTTCAATAATCCATGCATACAACATGACATTTTACCCAATTATATATATATATATATATATATATATATATATATATATATATATATATATATATATATATATATATATATATATATATATATATATATATATAAAAATATATACAAATCAAACTTCACTGCAGGAAAGAGAAAACGAAATATTTTTCTTCGGAAATAGTTACATCTTAATTCGAGAAAATCCGAGCTGGGGATTTTTGTCTTCCGCGTAGCGGAGTGGGCTAAAGGCGGTATTTAATTGATATTGAAACGGTTGCTCGCTGCCTCAATGTGCACGGTTTGAATCCCCCACCAGCTTGGATTTTTTCGAAGTAAGAAATAACTATTTCCGAAGAAAACTATTCCGTTTTCTCTTTCCTGCGCTGAAGTGTGATTATTTTACCATTCTCTCACGCTCATGACATATATATATATATATATATATATATATATATATATATATATATATATATATATATATATATATATATATATATATATATATATATATATTAGGGTGATGACTTTTTTACAACCTCATATCCCTGTGTCATAATTTGATGAGCTTTATGTTCCTCAGGATTTATTTGTGGTTTCTTAATGAATCCAACCTCCTCCTGAGCTCAAAAATGAATGTATATTTGTTCAATCAGGTCAGATTTTCGCAGTACAGCATACACCATTTTCATTGAGATTGACTCATTTTTCCTGAAAAAAAACTTCAAAAAACCTTTCTCTATCTACTAATGCATTATTATTGTTATATCATAGAAACAGAAATAAACATATGTAAACTATAATCCTTTTAATAAAGCAAAAAATAAAGAATGCAACATAATAAAGAAAATAATTCTAATTTCCAAGAAAAGACTCCCTTGACAATTTTCGTTTGTGTCTCTCATCTGGTGCATCACGCTTCAGACACCAACAGTAGTCAGCAAGCATGTTTACGTCCCATTTACCCTGGTACCTGGATTCCATTGTTTTTATGTCCTGGTAAAATCTTTTTCCCTGTTCTTCGCTGTAATCCCCGCAGTTGTCTGGAAAATAATCCAGATGGAACTGTAAAATGTGTATCTTTATATACATTCGAGCTCCCAAATGTTTGAGACTTGTTAGGAGCTGATTGGCCAGGGCAATATATTCTGGGATTCTTTTATTGCCTAGAAAACTGTTAACTAGAGCTTTGAAAGCTTTCCAGGCATCTGTTTCTATGTCCGTCATTGATGCCTCAAACTGCTGATCTCTCATCAAGTTCCTGATCTGAAGTCCATCAAAAATTCCCGCATGGAACTTAGCGTCACTGATTTGTGGAAATTTTTGAAGAAGAAATTTAAAAGCTTGGCATTCTTTATTAAGGGTCTTTACATATTTTTTTTCATTATATCAAGCTTTATATGCAGTGGA
Source organism: Ceratothoa steindachneri (assembly GCA_963969495.1). Lineage (NCBI taxonomy): Eukaryota > Metazoa > Arthropoda > Malacostraca > Isopoda > Cymothoidae > Ceratothoa > Ceratothoa steindachneri. Next base: position 145,286,020 of record OZ018319.1, read on the forward strand.
GGAAGCAATATTTTGTGAGGAGGCACTAAAGGTTCAGCTATCACATTGTTTGATCTAATTCTAAATGCTCCTCGTGGAGGCCAAACCTTCTTCTCATAGTGCATACTATCTGCACGACTGTCCCATAAACATAGGAAAAAGGGATGCTTCGTGTAGCCTGTTTGCACCCCAAGTATAAGAGACACTACTTGAAAATAAATTTAGCATGGTATGTAAATTCAAAGTGTAATATTTCTAAAAACAAACTCAAAGTAATATTGCTTAAAACAATAAGAATATGAATATGTACGGAAAAATCCTGTATGCCGATGAATTAAATCATTGTTTTGGAACTAAATGGATATATGTACATCTTATTTTGAGTTTATTGAGTTATGTTTTATACATTCTCAATTAGGATAAGTTCCCCATTAACCCAAAGGATGCATTAACCTATAGGGACACACTTCAACAAAAAACTATAACTCAAAAATGACTCATGATTTCCAGATTTGCATTCTTGTAAAATGTAAGTTGACCAAAAGGTGTATACAAGTATTAACAATTAAAAATGAAAATGTTAATATCAAAGAGCTTAGAAATGCTAAGTGTAAAATGATCTTACCTTCAAGTCATCACATATCCTCCAATTGTGGGTAGAGTAATTTATTGCATCCAGCAATTTTTTCATATTTTCATAACTTTTTAAGTTGGATTGAATAACTTATAGGAACGGAAGCTATCTAGTTACCAATATTCAGTAAGACAGCTTTTAAACTTCTACTGGAGGAATCTATGAAAAGTCTCTATTCTAATAGGCTGTAAAGAATTCCAAGGACCTCAACATGTCCTTTAATATTGGCGCAGTATACTAAAGAGCTGGAAGAATGCTGTAAGAAATAGCTTCGAAACTCTTGTTCTCTATTTCTGTATCCCCCAAAATGTTGTTTCTTTAGCGAGAAGATTACTTTCACGAAGTCGAGAGCCAGGAAGTTGTGCATTCTCCTTTGAAAGACTCAGATCCCTGGTCAGGTCATTTAACTAAGCTTGAATGAATAGTATTTCGACCATATCATGTGTGGAATCCTGATAAGACTCAGATGTGTCATAATCTTGATCAACTTCCATATTAATCTCTTCATGGACCTCTATATGTTCAGGGGGAAAAGGTATAGGAATTCCTGGACCATGGGGCAGGGGTTTGATGGCAGGAGGAACATCCGGATATGCCACACTATGTTTATTCTTCTTATTTATACCTTTGGAAAATATAATTGCATATTACATAAAGGAATTGATTTGGAGTTGCAGGTAGTACACAAATGTTAAGCAAAAGATATGTTCATGCTGAAGTGAACTATGTTAGTTTTTAATTTTATGCTAAGTCTATGCATAATAATAACATTTTCAGGAGCAAGTATAATAGAGAAAGCTTAAATACTTGATACAATGCTCACCTTTAAGATTTGTCATGCAAAAATAGCAGTCCGTAGTGTGGTCCTTGCCCTCTCTCCACATCATGGGAACACCAAAGGAGAGAGACTTCTGTTCGCCCTGACTCCAGCGTCTTAAACTTATGTAGCATCCTTTGCAGCAGATATGTGGTGCAAAACCCGTATGTTGATCTCCTAGCCTTACTCCATAATACGAATATGCTTGATACAAAGATTTAATTACGGGAGAAATTGTACATACATTGCTGCTCGGAAAATTCACTTTGCTGCAAACATACAAAATCTGTCGGAGCTATTCTTACATTTTAACTCAACCACTATTATTATTATTATTATTATTATCATTATTATTATTATTATTATTATTATTATTATTATTATTATTGTAATGCTAAGCAATTTCTTACCTGCAAAAATATAAACTTATTAACATAATTCCTTAAAATGTAGACAAAATGTACTGCGAATACAGTAGTGCAAAAACTATTGAAATTTTGATGTAATATAGGACATGTATAAACTATAAAATTATTATCACCTACTGTATCGCAAAAACTGGACCTGATAGAGAAAAACGGATGCCACATTCGGATTTAGGAGGTCAATTTTATTAAGAAACACTACAGAAAACCCTTAGATACATTTTTGACGCAGACCAGTGTTATATAAAATCTTACTTTCAAGGTGATTTGATAAAAAAAACTCACGCACAAAATGATTTTAAAATTTTTATTTGTCAGCTTTTTTGTCCAGTTTTTGAAATCATGGCAGCATATACTAGATTATACACAAGCTTATAAGTCATATATATATATATATATATATATATATATATATATATATATATATATATATATATATATATATATATATATATATATATATATATATATATATATATATATATATATATATATATATATATATATAACATTATATAGGGTCATCAAACACACAAGGAAGTAAATTAGTTACAATAATGTCATTGGACAGGATGAATCTCAGTGATAGGTTGTCCTTGTTGCGGCAGGACCAGTGCAAGTCTTGCATAACTTTGACCGCACGCTCACAACACTGGTTGCTTCGGGCAATATTGATTGGAGATTTATCCGTTTTCTTTCCAGTGGGGTTTCAAGCATTTGAGACCTGTTAGGTATTCATTCAGAGCTGCAGATAGTTCATAAAAATCTTCAGCGCAGAACAAGTGGGTGCTGAACCAATGGTCAGCCCAGAAGTAAAAAATGAATAAACAGATTTTAAGCAGCCTGGCTGCTCCGGGTGTCAGGCATCAGAATAAACGCAGGAAGGGCTAGAATGGCACGAGAGTTCCAACGTGCATTGCTGATGTTTGGAATATTTTGAAATTTTACAAAGGGGACCTCATTTATCTCAGTGAAGTGACAGAAGACACGCGTGAGGTGATAGAGAAACTTCATGTCGTCTCTCCAGCCGCCTGTGTCCTGAATCTCAGTTTCACAGTTGCTGAAGGCTGCTTTGAATTTATCATAATTGCTCATAAAGTCTTGCACAAAGAAGTACTCTATGTTTAGTGATTTAGTCGGCCCATGGAGCTCATCGTCCATGACAACGCGAAGAATCCGATCCAGGACATGATGCTGGCAACTAATGAACTTAGGTTTAGGGTGACCTTTATCTTCGAACATTTGCTGCAGTCGAACAACAACGCCTGTCTTTTTGCCGGTATTCACGCTTGTTGTGTCGGCGACAAGCATAACAATTGATCCTCACAGGTTGAACTCCTCTAACACACCCTGGAGCCATTTTGCAATTGTTACAGCTTTCCCATCCTTCAATTTGAGCGCAGCCAACTTTATTTCTTTCGCTTTATTCTTGAGGACCACGACCTGATATTCAAAGTCCTCAATGCGTTTGCCGTCAAAGTGTAAGCTCCACTTTTCCAGATGAAGCGTGCTCACCAAGTGCTTCTTCACCTGAGCAGCTCTCGTATAGGTAGCCTTGTGGATTGCTGACTGACATGGGGCTAAGATTTCAATGCCCTCACCAGAAAGCTGGCGACATACCTTTGCTGCTCTGTGGGACGACAGCTTTGAGCTTGTAGTAAGGAGTCTTGCTAAGCCTGTTGGGTTATGCTTCCGTTTCCTCGTTCATGCTGCATTCTCATCCTCTCAAGAACTGTATTCACTGTTATTGGATGAGTCCGTGCTAGTTTCGGAACAATCAGGTGGTGCTGAGCTGGAAAGTGGGGACAGAGACGCTTCCATTGCCTTCTTTTGCTTGGATGGGTGGATGGTCTCGGCACTAGCAGGTTTACCAGTGGAATAACCAACCTGACCTTTGGTCAAAATTTGATGTTTATAGAGGTTCTCATCTTCTTTGCAAAACCAGTTGCCTTTCACCTTGGTCACCTCAAACAGTTTATTCAAATGATTAAAGTTTTGTTTCTTTTTGCAGTACTCATAGTCTTTCAGAAGGTTTGCTAGTTTTGCACAAATGGCTTGATCAGATACACGCGGGAAGTTCAATGTTTTGTTCCATAGGGCTTTTAGCTCCACAACAATCAGCCCGATCCTCTCCCTCCGTTCCTTTGCGGTGGATTCAAGAAATTTGAAGCGTCCAACGACTTAGATTTTCAGGGGCATGCGACTCCGTTCACTTAAGGGTGCTTCATAAACTGCCACGTTGCCTCTTTTTGATGGTACTTGAAACTGGAATAAGTTATTTGTCCAGGTTTTCTTGTTCTTCTTCGTGTTAAAAATAGCTCTTTTGGAACGATATGTTTTGTACTCAGCAACTGAAATAGAAAATAAACCTAAATATTAAATAGGTAACAAATTAAAGGAACTGTTATTGAGCTTTTATATATTTTATTAAAAAACAAGCAAATTACAATTAAAAAAAATAAGAGAGAAGGCAGACACTAATATAATAGTATATGCTATTATATTATTTATATTATATTGTCGTAGAATGGACTCTCGACGATATACCATATATAACTATTCGTTGAGGGAACTTCTTTAATTATCTTTAGAGTGCGTGGGTGTCTGGCGGGCCGATATTATGTATCTTCGATATGCTTAAGAAGTGGAACTGAGCTCAAGAATAATAATATTGCTATCATTAATAAAATAGAGTTTTATTAATAATAACTATCAACAATACACAAAACGGAAAATATTGACATAAACAGAGAATGGAAAGAGTCGTGGGTACTCGGCTAATCCGAGGATTAAAAGATTTAAAAAGGTAAAACAAATATAAAGTTAAAGAGATGGGATGGTTCGCTAAACCATTTAAAGCACAGGATAGAATTGACAAAAGGGTTAAATACTCAAAGGTAACGTTCGGCTTACGTAATTTTATACTAGTGGTGCAGAGGAAGTCGACGTGAAGGAATTTTTGGTCCACTGGCGAGCTTCAGCCGAAGGGGGGGAATAAAATGATCCTGACGTGGCGTCTTGGGAATGAGAACCGTTTCTCGACGAACGGTTTGAAGAACAATGGCTGTTCTAGGTTGTTCTATTCTGAACAACAGGGGGGGTGAGAACCGTCTCTTGTCTACGGGCTCAAGAACAATGGCTGTTCTAATGTTGTTCTCTTCTGAACAACAAGGGGGAAGGGTGAGAACCGTTTCTTGGCGAACAGGCTCAAACGAACGAGGGCTGTTCTACGTTGTTCTCTTCTGAACAACAGGGGAAGGGTGAGAACCGTTTCTTGGCGAACGTTTCAAACGAACAATGGCTGTTCTACGTTGTTCTCTTCTGAACAACAGGGGGGGGGGTGAGAACCTTTTCTTGTCAACGGGCTCGAACGAATAATGGCTGTTCTAACGTTGTTCTCTTTCTGAACAACAAGGCTCGAACTTTGGCACTCAAGGGATATTGTCCTTCTTCTGGACAAGTGATGGTGAATCTCGACGTCGAGGTCCCTTGGCGCACAAAGTGAGGGAGGGTCGTGGTGATGTTTCGCGACGAAAATCTGGATCTCCAATCTCCTCTTAGTTCTAAAGTTTCCATCTAAATAGTCGAGACACTCCCTTGGCGTGGGGGACAATGGAGTGGGAGCTTCGAGGGAATGCACAGCCGAGCCTGGGAACAATACCTTATCTGCCCATAAGCCTAACTCAATCTGGCGAGGTCGGAGTATGGGGGCGAACGGAGGAAGATAAACCTCCTTGTTTAAACATTGACTCAGGTGGCTGCGATAAGGCGCCAAGCTTCAAAGCGAAGATGCACGTGGGAAGCATCGTGGTTTTAAATAACATGCGATAGGGGTTAAAATTAACGCGGCCTCAACCCGTTCTATCACATATATAATTAGTGAGAGAGTTAAATATAGCTTACCAAATAATAACAGAATTTCTTTACAATAAACGCTGGAGAATACACAAAAATTATAATAAGGCATTAATAATATCAACGCCGTTAAAACTGAACTAGTAACAACCCGCATTAAACATCTCGCTTATATACCGCACGCAAAATGGCTGAAGAAAATTCTGGAACTCTCCAGAAATCGTCCAAGCGATGATGTGATGATTTTCTGGCAAATTCTATACAATTCCTGGGTACATAAATTATTGCACAAGTCTGTTTGATGACTTATATATTTAATATAAATATTTTTAACACATATAAAATGCTAAAATGACCCATATTACATTTCGAAGTGGTTTGTGCGTGACCTTTTTCAATATTTCAATGGAATAAAAGTCATTTTTGTCATTAGTAGGCTAAAGTTCATTCATTCGTTCTACAGGAAATAATTTTTGATAAAAAAGTAAAAAATTCATCACCCTAATATATTATATATATATATATATATATATATATATATATATATATATATATATATATATATATATATATATATATATATATCACAGGACCTCTCACTAGCCTATTGGGTACGGCTTTGGACTTCTAGCGTCGAGGTACAGGTTAGATCTCAGCAAACGCAGACACAAAGCTTTCAGCGGTGTCACGAGCAGCCGCCGATTTGGCGGATGCGCTGATTTTCATTTCTGCGTTGATTAATAACCACAACATTCTAATCCATAAGAATCACAACACCACTATCATTTCCCTACCACCTTCACAGTACAGCATTCCTTCTTTTTCTCTCTCTCTTCTGTTCCTGAGCCTCCGATAAGGAGCTATTGTCCCCCATGAGGGTAAATACCCTGCAGCGGAATGGGTGACCCCTCACCCTATGCGGTCACTATCGCTGATATATAGAGCACAATACGACCCCCTTCCATCAATGACGCTTTTCCTCTGGTACCTTCGGCTTCACCAGTGATTGTCCTTCTGATCTTCATGTGTATTTCATGTCACATCAAATAATAACACACAATGATCACACTAAATAATATATAACAAGTAATATAACAATTCCAAACAAATTATGGATACAAAAATTAATAAAAATAATAAATAAAAATAAATAAATAAAAAATAATTTAAAATAAATTATTTTAGTTTCCTCTGAAAAGCACCACCGATTTCACATCACGTTTTCTACTTCCCTTTATTTCTATTTCGGATGGAACCTTCGCTCTTACGTTTCGTAGGCGGAAATAGATTTATTTTTCTGTTAAAGTGGAATGAGAACACTTTCATAACATTCACCTAAAAGACATAGAAACGGTTGCATTAAGAAAAATATTACAATCCTAAAGTTGCGGACGCTTTCTTCTTTTTCTGTTTCCCCAGAGGGCGCTCTTATCGCCAGAAACGGACGGAGACTATGCAATTTGAAATATTAAAAAAACTGAAAATACACAGATTTGAAGGAATATATATATATATATATATATATATATATATATATATATATATATATATATATATATATATATATATATATATATATATATATATGTGAAACGACAAATAACATTAATTTTCTATATTTTATGCGTCTCCACTTCCTCTTCCGTAAATAAATGTCGATTATTAACATGTTCTGCTGTGGCGCTCAATTGCAAAGTGGAGTAGAGCCAACAAGGAACCTCTCAAACGAGAAACCCGCTGGCCCTATGAAGTCTTGAAATTGGGCGCACAAATCGAACATTTAAATATGTCGTCTTGTAACAATTAACTAATGAATAACAAAACTATACTTGTAAATAATGTTAAATCACAATTTAATATGTATTAATGCAAAGCAGAATATTTTGTAATGATACAAGCGAAATCGTTGGGTTTCCACGCAAATGTACAAATATACACACACTAGGAAACAGATGTAAGCCAAAGGTCTGGATACAGATAACGGAGGCAGTGGAAACCAGCTGGGCACACATGGAGCTGAATATGATCTGACCAGCCAAAGATTACGTCAACCTGTGAAAGGACGGAATCATGTCGACTTGATAAGCTCGGTGAGGTGGTCAAATGGAAATACTATCTTAGTGCACACGTGCCTACACTAGACATGCACACACCCTTTGACTCCGCATAGCAGTCTTAGTGGAGAACAAAACACCCAATAAGCTCCGCCCCGCGCTCAGATTAAGAGAAGAGAAGTCACGCCCCTTTAATTGGTTTTGGTATAAATACTCGTACATGGGGTCAAACAGTCTTATTATTATTCTAATTCTAATTTGTATAGTAGTAGCGTTATTATTATTAGCATCACGAGTCCTTTCCTCGTCCTCAATCCATCCGTCCATAGTCCCAACAATCTGATGCAGAAGGAGACTTACAAGAAACATTGAAAATTATCATTGATAGTCAGCCCAAAGGCTGAGTGCACAAACGAACCGAGGAAAACGACTATTTCGCTTGCCCGAACTGAGGTAGCTCTAAGCCCAGATTAAAGCTTACAAAACCGCCATTTTTCTTCCGAATCCTTCCTTCTGCCAAGCAATAACCAGGTTACCACCGGATTACCCGAAAGAACACTTTATAGTTAGACTAAACCCAACTGTAAGGCCGCCTTAGCCACCTTACCTCGACACCAATACACTGGTAACCCATCGTCGCCCCAAAACTGGTGACCATCCATCCTGCGTCTGCCTCCTTTACTACGCTAGACACTACTTTTATGGAATTATCTTCGAATCCCAATACATCATACTTTAATAATTATCATTTGAAGTATGATTCGTATTGGGAGAATTACATATTGTAATATCAATTTGTGCATACATTATATTATTGATATATGTATTGCATAATTTAGATTTTTGACAAGTCATGATGGTGATGCCTTTTTAATCAGTAGCTGCTGCATGGTTTAGCTTTAGACAAGTCATGATGGTGATGCCTTTCTAAGCAGTAGCTGCATTATTTAGTTTCCAACAAGTCATGATGATGATGCCTTTATATGCAGTAGCTACATGATTTAACTTTCGACAAGTCATGATGGTGATGCCTTTTTGAGCAGTTCAGATACAATCATGTTGATGCACTTATTGGGCGTTTACTCACTCGGATTACCTCCCATAGGTACTTTTGTCATCCCTTGAATTATGTTATGTTCACGGCGTACATTATGATGTCTGCATGTGGCCATCATGAAATTCAAATTGGCATGCATGGGCACACTAACTCCCTTTCCAACCTTACCTGACCAACAGTAGCTATACGTCATCGCACGAACGGTGAGATGATTGATACCAATATAAGATTTATTTGAGCGAAACGCCATTTGGTTTCTTTTTAGTTATATCCAGATACGGAGAGAATAATTTATGACATGATTTATGATCTATTTTTTCTCTTAAATGAAAGCATCTTTTTTTAGTGATGTGCCATTTTTCAATCTGATTGTATGAAACCGTCAAATAATATGGTGTCATTTATATTTGTCATGACACTAAAATTTATTATTAACAATTATGGATTAATCTTTTGAAGAATACTTACTTCTAGTTTGCTGATGAATGCGAACGGCAAGAATTCTCTGCTACATTCTTCTCCCGCGGAAAAATATCCATCGAAATATCGAACCAGTCATGCGAAAACCGCGGTGTAAAATTAATCCCCTTATGGTTTTATTGTATATTACATTCAAACAGCTAAAAAATCCGATAAATTGTAACTTTTGGCAGGTTTAATACATTACCTCTATTGTGAAAACTGAATCATAAATAAAAAGAATAACAGAAATATGATTTCATTGTCAAAAATGATGATCGGATAGGAAAATGGACTGATAAATAATTATTATAAAAAAAGAGCCATTCTGGCATATTTTAAAATTAAAATGGCCTTACAAAATTTAATACAAGAATTTTCGAAAAAATAGATAAATAATAAGAAATTGACCGTTCTATTTATAGGAGGGTCAGCACTAATGGATTAAAAGAAAGGTTTACAAAGGCATGTGGGATTGCTTTCTCTAAGGAGATGTAAATAACCGTTGGTGCAATATTGAAGTTTGCAGCAAATAAAACTTCTCTCATGCGAGGAAATGAGAAATGAACGCAGTGAGCAAAATGCATATTATTCGCAATGGATACCACTGGATAGAAGTGAATGCAATTGCATTGCAACTATTAACTGCGGCGAAGCAAGCAAATCTATGTCATTCAATTCTCGTGCTGTCTTCATCTTCTGTACGCAACGAGGCGCTGGCCCAATGCAGCCAGCTAAAACCAATGCTATTAAAGGTAATTGAGGTCACTGAGTTTAAATATGATATACGTTGACCACCAGGTGGCGCCACCTAATCACTAGATGTGTTAAATCGGCCATTTTCGGCGCAGGTCTACTAGATCATGTCCCTCTAGTTATAGAATTAAAATCAGGCATTGGCACTATGGCGAACAGAGTCTTTTTAAAAAAAATTAGAGCACATCTAGCTGGCGAACAGAGGAATTGTCTCTACTTCTGGCAGTGCAGTAGTAGAGAGACAAAAGGTAAAGTCTATGATAGTGAAGGAGAAGCTGAATTCTATGATAGTGAAGCTGAAGGAGAAGTTTATGATAGTGAAGTTGAAAGTGAACTCTATGACTGTGTCTCCTCGACGTGAAGAGTTTCGATGTTTTGCTTCCCTGTCTAATCATAGGCTTTCTAAGGTCTTTGGTGGTACCATGCGGTGAGCCATGACGGGACTGGATGCCATTTCTGCCCCAACAGAGTTGGGCCTTCTCCAGACAAAGTGCCATTCTGTTGTCTTACTCCTCTGTAGTTTCTTCGGCTGAGGGTGTCTTCACGAGGGGTGAGTTAATAGGACGACGTGAATTTCCTATTGCGGAGACATGTTCAAATAACACCTTCAGGACAATGGAAGACGATAGATAGGTTGTCTGGAATGTGGTTGTTTTCTTATCAGACAGCCTTTAATTGTGCCAATGTGACTGAGTTATCTAAACTTGGTGTAACCTGATAAATTTCAGCCTAAAACAAGAAATCTTCTAATTAAATAAAAATATCGTTTTCAGAAACCACACAAGTCAATTTTGGCATATTTGGTATTTTCTCAAAGTAGACGGACAGTTTGTGTTTAATATTTATTATATACTTTATAGGTCAATCTGATTAGAATTTATTTTCTTTCTTTTTAGAAGATTAATTCGAGATTTGAATTGGCCATATTATGGCAAAATATATAAATAATGACGAAAAAAATGTATTTTAATAAAATATTGGTAATGTCAAAATGCAGAACCTCTGAAGGAGAAAAGCATTTTTATATTTCCAATATTCTTTTGACATTCACTTCTTCAATTACATTTTATGAAAAGAATGAATATCAAGTTTAATTATTTTGACCTTATCAATATATAATAAATATCAAAACAAAAATATTTCGTCTACTTTAAGCCCACTCTGTATTTCATGTATTTGCCTAAACGAAACACGCACGACTTATTTAGGCTAATTAGAGAAGTTAGTCTGTTAGGCATGAAGACACACGGGCCAAATTTAATATCGTGGTTCATTGACTTGTACAGCGAATTAGATCATGAATTCCTGCTCGTAGAGGGGAGATTGGGGGGGCGGGGGGCAACCAATTAGAGGGGACGTGGAATTCGAACCATGGCAAGGATATGGATAAGTACATGAGCTGTAAAAGGGATTACAAAAATTTGGATTGTTAAGAATATGGAACATTTTACTATGTTAAGAATAGCGATCCAAAAATAAATATGTAAAAGAAAAAATTAACATACATGATCTTCACTTTAATGAAAATGAATGGTATACTAATTTAGTAAAATGGAAATTGTGTAGCAATTTTGTTACATAAATTAATTAATCTGTCTACTTTATTTCTTTCCATCCAGATGAAGTGTTGCAAATAAACTAGAAGAACTTTGCGTTTGCATCCTCGCATGCTATTGCTTTTGACCTTGTTTTCACCAATACGATGCAATATGTTGTGAGTGAACACCTTGGCTGTGGATTAATGAAGTGCAAAAGAGTGGTTGACCGTTTTGTGCTGGTAATTTGGATTATTGGTCATGTTTCTATGTCTCGGCAGTCATAACTATGGATAATTATTAATCCATCTCTAATTACCTTTTCGATTATGGGCAAAAGTGTTTTATGGCCTAACAACCAAACTTGATTTCTAGGGCCCCGACCTAGATGGTGTTTTGTTTAGGTTAGGTTAACATGGACTAACCTAAACCTACTGTCTGAGGTTATGAAAACCTCCTTGAGGACTTTTAATATCTAAAATTGTGAACTCAATATTGCCATGTCAAAAATAGCAATCCCCAAAGTGGTCCAATCAAGAATATCGACCTCTGCAGGTGTTGGGTTCTCTACTTTTAACATTATACCAAAGCTTTAGCTACCATTCCTGACGTGGCCGCTATAGCATCCGAAAAAGAAGAATATTAACAAGATTAATGTTTATATACATAAAAGAACAAGAAACTAAAAAATAAAACTTAACAAAGTAAATGTAAGATATAGGCTCAGGTCCCCTTGAGTGGACCTAACCACATTAAAAAACTAAACGCGCCAATATCAATCAAAAATATTTCAAATAGTATGTAAGAATAGGACGTAGTGTGACAACCAATTTTAAGCCTCATTTCAGGTTTTGTAGAACAGACCATCCAAAATTTGGAAATAAAGACGATAACAATCCGAAAAAATCGTAACACCCCCTTCTTGGGGGGCCAAATTTCGCTTAAAAATGATATTTTCCGTATGGTGATGCTGGTTGTATGCAGTTATTATAGTTCTCGTCTCTGAAGCTAGAAATGGGTACTTTTCGTACAGGAAGAAAATTTACACTTTAACTTCTTATGTATCTAAAGTTTAGGCAATTTTAGATTGAGGAATGAGATAAATTAATCAATGTATGACGAATTTATGAGATATTTACAAGGTATTTCCTGATTCAACTTTTGTGAATGCATGTTATAGATTCACTCATCACATGTATTGTTTCTGTTTATCACTAACGGGTCTTTCTATTATTCATTTTCAGGACTAAGATGAGTAACAGAACTAGAACATCAATAAGTCAAAGTGTCTTTGTCTCCCCACTTCCAGAGCTTTCTCATTATGAGCTGCAACAAAAAAACAGATTGGTAGATATATTCAGTTTGCAAAAGACAATAAATACAATAGGAACCAGAATGTGATTCATAAATTATTCGATGCCCTTACTGAGATTTGGAAAACCAGTATTCCAGTTCAGCTGATCAAGAATGTTATTTTTTTTTATGAGCCTATCTGGCGACTGCCCACTTAGGCATAAGTCGCCGCAATCACGACAGCCTAGTACTAGGCTATAATTAGGAAGCAAAAATTAGGAAGCAAGCTCCGGCGTCGGGGGGAGGTCCCCCTCCCCTCGGCGCAGGAGCTTGCGAACTACAAAGAAAACAACAATAACAAAAAAACAAAACCTAGTTAAATAGAGGGGAGAAGGCCGGCCTCCCCCCAAAAGTCTTTAAGTCTACCAGTCAATGAGCACGAACTCGTCCCGAGTACAAGGGGCAGGTGGTAGCGAACCCGTTCAAGAATGTTAAAACCAAATTGGTCCGATTGGTGGAAGAAACGTCTGTGGTATCAAAAGAAAGAATGAATGCCACTAAGAGTAAGAGGTTGATCTCATCATTGGGTCAAGTCTTTAATATACCAGGCTGCCAGTGTGCTGCTCCTCTTGGATTGAAAGTGTGAAAAGAACATGAAAGTGCTACGTGGAGAGCATGAATTTCTTATTGAGCAAAGAACTGGGCGTTACATGAAAATTAGAGGAGTGGATGTGAAAAAAAGAGAAGAAAAAGAGTCACAAAAAGAGAAGAGGGAAGAGAAAACTACAATTTCAGACGAAGCCTTGGGTTGAGAAACCTCATCTCCTGATGATGAATGGAAGAAAGTCTGCGAGAACAAAAAACAACATCATACCAATACCAACATTTGCCATGGAAGCAGATCGGTATTCTGTGTCAAATAGAGCTGCTTTTGCTGTTGCTATTAGTAGTGAAGCCCTATTCGACCATGGTATTATAAATTCAGGAGACCGCTCCCATGTAAATTGACCATTACAATGTCTGGAGGGCACGACAGAAGTTAAGGAGGAATTTCACCGAATCTGAGTGTTTGGAGATAAGAAAATTACTGTTTTGTTTTATGATCGGAGGAGAGAGACAAAAAAAGAAGAAAGGGAACAAATAGTATTGGGCAAAAGAAATTCAAGCTCTCTATGTGCTTGTAGGAGAACCTGGTACTTTATAGTTATATCATCTAACTATTGAAAGAGGAACAGGCGCAGGTATTGCAGACGGATTGATGAAATGGCTTGTTGAAAATAATATTAAAGGTGAGATAATGGCAGTAGGAGCTGACATCATGGAAACTAATACTGACTACAAGAATGGAGCCATAAGAGGGCTGGAATGTGAATTACATCGCCATTTACAGTGGATCATCTGTAGCTTGCATCTAAATGAGCTTCCTTTGAGGCACCTCTGCAGGAAATATATTGGTCCAACAGAAAGAGGAACTCAATGGAAAGGACCACTTGGTAAAGCCTTAACCACCTGTGAACTCTACCAGGATCACCAAATGGCTTTCACTGTATTGCTAAAGAAGCTCCCCTTCAAGATGTAGCTGTGAATGAGCTTAATCGGGACCAAGCTTACTTCTACAAAATTATCAGTGCTATTAGAAGTGGTGTAATTGACGATGATCTCCTAAATATGAAACCAGGGCCAATATAACATGTCGATTTTATGTAGCAACAGAAAAACCTAATAATGACTTGTATGTAACCACAGACTTTGTAGTGTGTCATTATGGGTCCATGTGGTTTCACATCAAATTCTCTCCGAAATGCACGGAGAGATCTAAACATCTCTTGGAACAGATCAATCTTCTGCAAATACTCTAACCTGTCAGTGAAGCCATAGCATGGCGAACAATCCAAAGGAATTCCTACTGTGCCCATCCTGAGAACATCCCTTTGGCAATGCTGAAAGACGTTGATCAGAAGAACAGGAAATTAGCTATTAATAGAATCAAGAATACTCTGAAGTTACTGTGTATGAGGAAGAGATACGTGATTTCAGATCACCAAAAATAGATAAGACTGCTAAGAACCTAACGAATTTACTTCCTTCTGAAGAGGAGTGCAGGTTTGAATCACCACTTACAATACATTTGTCAAATGCTAACCTGAAAAATATTGTCGACGAGCCACTTTCTATTCACATTCCATGCCATTCTTAAGGTGTGGAGCAGTGTGTGCGAATGGTAACGGAAGCTTCTGGCGAAGTTTATGGAAAAGAAGCAAAGAAGCAAGACATGGCTACATTCGGTGGTAATAAAATTCAGTGACTTCATGTCATCATTTGAGAAAAAGCATGATTTTAATTTATCAGTTGACAAATATAATGTATCAATTAGATGATAAAAGTTGAACTCCTCACTTATTTGTCATTATCCTTCAGTTTAAACTTAACTCTAATGTATTTAGAAGCACTTATAACAACAAACCAACAACTCTGATGGTGTATATCTTTCTGGATCGCAAATTAAATAAAATTAAATTTTGAGCTCAAAAAAGGGGGTGTTACAAATATTTATAAAAAAAACTTTTTACACCTTTGAAATATGTGTACTCAAGTATATAAAACCTGAATTGTGCATGTTAATTTGCTGAAATTTGTTTATTGATGCTACTACCTATTGACGAAGCCCTCCTCACAAAACTCAATAACACGAGAACCTGGCGTGCAAGGGCGAACCCGGTCATCAGAAACAGGCGGAAGAGACCCCGTACGTCACTGTACCGGGGCAGGTAATGTGCAAGAAGATCTTCCAGACCTGGACACTCGAAAAGAATGTGCTTGACAGTCTGGGAGATCCGAAATTGTATCCGATTTGGAGATTACAGAAAATGCCCTGAAACCGTCGTGGTATTGAATATAGGTCACGAGCAAAATCGCGGCACAATGTCGTTTTCCATTTTCTTTGTCTGACACCTCGAAAGGATAACCTGATTCGAGCCATGTAGTCAGTCTGGTGGAAATCAAAGCGCTGGTTGGATCACCTGGAGAACTGTTTGGCAGCCTCATCAGCAAGCTCATTTCTTGTAATCTCTACATTTCCAAGAACCAAGCAAAAGACATTTTTGACATCCATTCGTATTTCGGCAGCTGTAATGTCACGGATACTTCGAACTAAAGCCCTCTGTGAGTTACTATAAATCACTTTCGGGTCTCGAACTGGTCACGACGCTTAATCTCTCGCACCGAGACGAATATTGCAGTCAGTTGGGCCGTAAAGACAGATGCAGCGCCCACTAGAGCGCCACCGACTTCAAACACAAGGACTGGACGTGGAATCCGACCCCATCATTAGATTTAGAGGCATCCGTGTATAATGGCACGGCTCTCGCATGAAGTAGTGAATGCTCCAAAAATCTCATACGTAATAACCCCGGGGTTATAGTAGCATTGGGAGTAGGGGCGTGATGACAAATGGTCAAATGTAGTACCCTCCAGGCTGCAGTCCTAGACAGAACCAGCCGTCATCGGCCCAAGAGCTATATTGAGCTCCCGAAGGAGTTCTTTGGCCTAGACACGAAACGATTAGGGTTATGATTGGCGTCTCTCAGCGGCGTTGTGTACTAAACTAAGGTAGAGGCCTCTCAATACTATCTACAAGCAGCTCTCTATAGGTGATACGCGGAAGGTACGATCACCAAACGGAGATCAGTGCTGTGGATCGAGTCCACCTTGCGCAATTCACGCTCGGCTGTGGATGCGTAAAACTCTAAATCGCAGTAAATTTTCCAGCGAAGAAAGGAACGGTAAAAAACAAAGCGGAAATACTATCAGCACCCTAAGAGCTGAACGTCACGGAACGGAGAATGCTCATGGCGCGGGATGACCCTAAGGCTTCGGATATGGGCATCCCCCACCATTGGCTTTTATATTTTGAAATAAATGCCATGAAGTGACCTTGTGAATGCTTATATGTGAATAAAATTTACACATGGCATATACATAAAATTTGCTGACATCTAATGAAATGATCCCTTATTTTCATCATAAATACCGCATCAAGTAGGTAAAAAGGGGTTTGTCTTGAAGGTGAAGGTGTGATGATGATGGAAATAACTGGTCTTTTTCAGATATCTAAATAAAATTTCCACGCGTGACATACATGAAATTTAATAATGAAATCTGATGAAACCACTTTTTATCGCCATCATAAATATTCATTGCATTTATTATGCAAATTTGATCTTGCCAGGCGATGATCGCATCATTTGCAACTTGTGTACACACCGTCGCTGCTCAAACTAGATAAAGATAAAAGTGAGTTAATCTATTTTTCTAGCATTTATAGATGGCTCAGGCGGCTGTTCCAAAGACGAAGTTTTGCTAGTAAAGAAGTTGAAGCACTTTACACATCAAATGCAAGTAGGCACACGAATGATTATCTCTATACATAAAAGGGGAAGATTGTTTTTTTCGTTCGCTAGAGGAAACTGAACTATAAATCAATATAGTTTATTTCCTACTACAAGAAGTCAAATAAAAGGTTGAATTTATCTCAACAGATATTCAAAACATTAACACTGCCATAAATACAAACATTATGTGTTAACACATATCCTCTGCTTAGATATTAAGCGAAATTTAAGAGATAATGCTAGGGTTAAGTTAATGGTCACATTAGTTGTTGTGAGTCTTATTCAGGGATAGGCTAATGGGTTCGTATTTCGGAAGAGGCTGATAGGTTCGACCCCATGAGAATCTGATATGTTCGTATTCCAGGAGAGGCTGATGAGTTCCTATTACGGGAGAGACTGATAGGTTCACATCCAGGTAGAATTTGGTGGGTTCGTATTACGAGAGAGGATGATGAGTTCGTATGCCAGCAGAATTTGATGGTTTTGTATTGCGGGAGGGGCTGATAGGTTCGTTTTCGGGGAGAGGCTGAGAGATACGTCTTCCAGGAGAGGCTTATAGGTTAGTTTTTCCAAGAGAGTCTGATAGATGTTATGCCAGTAGAATCTGATGGGTTCGTATTCGAAATAAAGGCTAATTGGTTCTTATACCGATAGAATCTGATGGGTTCCTATTCCAGGAAATGCTGATTAGACTTCATCTTTCGTCTCGCGTTTTAAATTCATACTGGACTCTTTTTCCGTCTGTATTAAATGAAAAATCTCCCAATGAAAAATATTTAATTTTTAATGTATAAAATAAAATTGAAAAAAAATAATATTGGTAATATCAAACATTAGGTTGTATAATTAATTTGTATTATTTATTTTCGAGTACAATATCCGGATTCGTGATTGTATTAAATGTATATATGGAATTTCCTGTTTTATTTGCATTTGTTCTTTTCCATAAAATTAGGAACCCAGATACTAAAAGAAACTGCCTCTCCCTTCCATTTCATCCATTACTGAAAAGCTTAAATAGTATCCTTTCCCCTAACCGCACCACTTGTAAATATCCTTCGACCATTAAAAAATCATTCCCTACCACGAAACTTATAGAAGGAACCAATGAAGCAGGAGTCTATTTAGGACCCTGTAAAGAAATTAACTGCCCTTTATTTTACATAGGTGAAACAGGAAGAAATCTGGATAAGAGAATGTACGAACACAGAGGAGACATTAGACGAGGAAACACAGCCTCTAGTCTTTTTACACACAGTAATAACTTTAATCACACGATAGACTTCCCACAGGCCAACCTAATCTACCCGTGTAAGGACTTCCGCAAAAGAATGGTCATTTAATCCACCCTTATAGATGAAATCACCAACTTTAACCTTTATGATGGGCAATTTAAATGCAGCCACTACGTCAAAGATCTAATCTTAAAAGATATCCTTAATGAACTTAAATTCACACCCCCTGATTAGGAACTCCAATTGGATCACTGTAAACTATATATATATATTGTACGTTTGGTGTGACCGCATGTATTCTTAGTGTTCGAATCTGGTCTCGAGATAATAAATACTACACTCCTCCACAGTGGTTTTATTTACATATTTGGAATCTGTCATTGGATTTAACAATTGTTCTTATATATATATATATATATATATATATATATATATATATATATATATATATTACGGCACACTACCCTCGTCGTAGTTGTGTCCCTATGTTACTATTTATTACGGCGCAACTCCTCGTAGTGGCGTCACTAGGTTACTATGGACCTGGGTTTGTCCAGCTGCAGACTCGTAGCTCGTTGATTAAGACACATTTGTCCTGCCTGTGTATGACGTACCTGATTACAGCTTTTTTCATTGTCACCTACTTGACGTTACCTTTTTTCCTTCGACGCTCGTTAATCCAGGTGCAGTTGCGTTACTTGGGAGAGGATATAGAGAGGCAGGCTACTACTTGAATTTACTTGCTTAAATGAGATTCAATATTATAATACTGGCACAAGCTGGGGAGGTTCAATGGTACGAGGAACAGAGTTTTGATAGTACGAACGCGGGAAAGATGAGGTGGGAGAAGACGAGGTCTTCTTAGCATGGAGCCTTAGTCACCCTCGAAACTTAGGGTAACTCACACTAAAATCAGAGTGTTACTCGACTAAAATTTGATCAGGATTTAATCAGGAATTTATCTTAATTATTTTGAGCAAACGAATGGCCAGTCGAGAGACTCCTGCACAGCCACCTACCCTCCTTTGGTTGGGCTTGTCTTTTATACCCGATATTTCATGATTTCCAGCCGAACTAAAGGAATCTTGAGAATCTGGGGTGAAGCGGCCCGTGAGAACAAGTCATGGCTTTCATGGATTATAAAGGGGGGAATGCTGAATCAACTACTTGGCGGAAATTGATGGCGCCTTTGCGTTGGTCCTTTAAAACTCTGTTCCTGAGAAATTATGTTAATATATATACAACGTGACAGCCAGGGCAGTTTATGGATTAGTTACAAATACGAAACTCCCTTATATCAATTCAACACAATCTATTCCTAGCTTTGGCAAATACAATATAAAAAAAATACAACGTCCTATATATAAAGTTGAGCAGCATAACATATATATATATATATATATATATATATATATATATATATATATATATATATATATATATATATATATATATATATATAAGAAGGAGCAAATGCAAGTTCTGCGGGTGATAACAACCACCACAGGGCTTTCGCCATATTTATTTTCTGCCTTTCAAACAATTTTGAAGAGAGAATAAAAGGTGCAGAACTTTGCATTGCAGACTATATAACAATATAGTACAAGGAAGAGAAATTGGACGCGAATGAGCAATGAAACAAGGAACAGGAGTTTTTTAGAGGTAAGAAAAAGGGCCATTAGAAGAAAACTAGAATCAAAGAGAGCAGAGAGCGGCACAATGAAGGCGATCCTTTACCGAGAAGACAGAAATAACGCCAGAGGAAAAAAGTTTTGAAAATTCCTGGCCGGAAATTCGGGTTCGAGTCCCGGGCAGGAATTTTCAAAAACTTTTTCTCCTGGCGTTATTTCTCTCTTCTCGGTAAAGGATGGCCTTCACTGTGCCACCCTCTGCTCTCTTTGATTCTGGGTTCTTCTAATGTCCCTTTCTCTTGCCTTAAAAAACCTCCGGTTTCTTGTCTCATTTGATCATTCTCGTCGAATTATTCTTTCTCTTGTATTATATGTATTTATAGTCAACTATACAAGGTTTCTGCATCTTTCTTTCTCTCTTCAAATTTATTTGAAAGGCAGAAAATAAAAATGGCGTAGCCCTGTGGTGGTTGTATTGTCACCCGCAGAACCTGTATTTGCTCTTTATATATATATATATATATATATATATATATATATATATATATATATATATATATATATATATATATATATATAAGCGAATGTTCTCTTCCTTAACAGGAAGAGCTTGGTTACACAGGCCCCCCTGCGGGGGTGTGGCCTACGGCCTTATTTGCTAATCTTAACCGCCTTTTTTAATCCCCTTTATAGACTCTTCATTTTAACACCCTGAACACCCTTTTCTTCTTCTTCTTCATCTTCATCTTCTTCTTTATCTTCTTCTTCATCTTCATCTTAATCTTCTTCTTCATCTTCTTCTTCTTATATCTTCTGATATCGCGCAATTAGAAAGAGTGCAGCGTAGGGCTACAAAATTAATTCCCGAGCTGAGAAACAGGCCGTACGAGGAAAGACTCAGGGCATTAGATTTGCCATCTCTTGAAGGCAGAAGATTACGTGGCCAGCTAATAGAAGTATTTAAAATATTGAAAGGATTTTCAAACGTTGATTATAGGAATTTGTTCGAATTGGATCATAGGGGAAACACTCGCCAACACGCATTAAAATTAGTGAACAAGCGATTTAACACTAGTATAGCCCAAAACTATTTTACGTTTAAAATTACTCAAATTTGGAATAGGCTACCCGCCCACGTAGTAGATAGTACGTCGGTAAATATGTTTAAAAACCGTCTCGACGCGCACTTAAATAGTATAAATATAACATAGTCTGAGCACAGTAAATAAAAACGTCTTTGCAAAAGGAGTTTGGAGCGGAGGAACAACGAGAGTAAAAATGATGCCAGCGATTTCTCTTGCATGTGTAGTTTAGATATTAATTTTCTTTTCCGCCTATCCTATAAATAGTCTTACTATCCTAAAATTAGATTTTCACCACTAGCAGTCGAGGGCTGCGGAAGTTGAGAAGAAAAACTTTTTATCACCCCCCCACCCCTAGGTTGAAGTAGTTAATATGCATGACAATGTACACATGTAGATAAGTGTGTACAGTAGATTATATATATAAAAAAAAAAAAATAAAAAAAAAATAGCATGTTAGAGATAAACTCGTAGATAAGTGTGTATCGTAGTTATGGATTTAGTGTAGCGGACTAGCCTCGAGCGGACCTTAGGGTCTTTGCTGGTCCTAGATTCTGTAGTTATGTAGTTCTGTAGTTCTTCTTCTCTTTTTCTTCTTCTTCTTTTTCTTCTTCTTTTCCTTCTTCTTCTTCTTCTTCTTCTTCTTCTTCTTCTTCTTCTTCTTCTTCTTCTTCTTCTACTTCTTTTTCTTTTTCTGCTTCTTCTTTTTCTTCTTCTTTTTTCTTTTTTTTTCTTTATTGTTTTATTTATTTATTTCTTAGGTGACAACCGAACTGAAAGAAAAAATCATATTCAAACACCTTAAAAAAATCTCGTTCTTAGAATATTATGGAGGATATATATATATATATATATATATATATATATATATATATATATATATATATATATATATATATATATATATATATATATAATAACGAAAGACCACGCAATTTTCTGCTTCAGAAAACCTTTCGGAAAACTTATGTAATAGTACCAGAGGAATTAAAAATTGTGAAAAGTACATAGATCAAGGACAGGGGTACATACCCGAGGAAATGAAAGCCTGCAACTACAGGTGATCAATTAAACAGACAAATCTCCAAAACGTACAACAGGTCTGCAAGGACAGGTCACTTAAGAGGCAAGTGATCTTCAAAATGTGGCGTGAAAAGAAATTATTTTAAGCTATTCATTTTATCATATAAAATTTGTAAACTGGTCATTTATTTGTAATAATATAATTATAGTTAAATTTTATATTATTTTAGTAATATTATATGAATATGGACGTATTATTACAAATATGTTTTTAAATGATAAAAAATCACTTAAAAAAATAGAATATCGAGAAATTCTAAGAAAGATTGAATGACTCCAATCCCTGCTTAAAGTAGTTTCCTGCTACTGGATTAATATTTGCATCTTTGGGATATTTCAAACTATATATTTTGGCTACAAACAAAACAAAAGATGTTCAAAAACGTTGAAAGTCTATCTTCAGCAGATGACAGGCGTATTTGGGCATTTGTGCCATGTTAACATGGTACGAATTTGAATGAGGTTGGAAGTTTTAAATCTGCCAAAGTGTGGTTAAAATATCAATGTAGAAAGGTGGCGTGTTTATTAATAAAATGATTTTGGGCTCTATTTTATTTCTACATTTCCCCTTAAATTATGAAACAAATATAATGAAACAAAATGCATCGTTTGATTAGAAGATATACCTACTGTCCCTAAAAAAATCCAATTTTTTTTAATTTCCTGAAATAGGAACTATAAAAAGTTATCCAAACGAAAATTCTCATTCTTTGTCAAACAATATTTCTGTCAAATAGAATGTAGGTTCGTAATTATAAATGAATTAAGCATTTAGCTTAATTTCAACAATTACAATCGACTCATGTCCGTAATATAAAGTTAAATTTCTCATTTTTGTTAATTTTGTTAATGAGTTGTCATATTATATTCGCAGAAACCAGCTGATGAGCGTACAAGCTCGAAATGTAGTTACTCTAAATAAATGGATTCGAAGTAATGCCTCAATTCTTTTTCGTTATTGGCTTCATCGCCCCTTCCCCCACGCCACACACACACACACACACACACACACACACATATATATATATATATATATATATATATATATATATATATATTCCATAATGTATGGGAATCGCCCCTCTCCCTCTTCTCTCAGTTGAGATACGGGACGTTGACCGCCAAACATCCGGGCCGTGTAGGCACCTTGGGTCAATCTTATAACCACACCGCCTCACCCCTCGTCCCTATGAAAAGCAGGACGGTTAAAACTGCAAGATCTCCCCTACGAGTGTGTATTCAACTTTACCTCAAGTACGAAATTGGAGACGCATTTCTCTCAAGCTTGAAGACCCAGCAGGACCTCATGTAAGACTCTCTGAGAAAAACCGTTAGAGTAAGAACCCTCCTGCGGCCCGTCAACAAGCTTCCCCCCCCTCCTACCTCTACCCCAGTAGAGGGACGGTATATATACCGAAAACTTGGGAAAAACGAGGTAAAATACGTGAGTCAGCCAGGCTACGAAGTCCCCGGGAAGAGAGGCCGTGCTACCAAGAGAAGGGACTAAGAAGCAGCTCACATTCGAGCTAGTTCCTGGTTATCAAACCGAAATTTAAGTTAACTTTTTCAAGTTCAACTTATTTTCGTCAGAGAACCCCTCTTCCCTCTATCCTGGTGTATCGCAAAACACCGAGATAGGCCTCGCCCTTGAGGAAGACTGGAACTAAGAAGAAGCTCATCCTCAAGCTAGTTCCTGGTTACCAAACCGAACTTTAAGTTAACTTGTCCAAGTTCAATTTAGTCTTGTCAGAGAAAGCCCCCCTATCCTGGAGTAGCACAAGCACCGAGATAGTCCTCGCCCTTGAGGAATTCCAAAACGAAGAAGAAAAAGCTCCTCCTCGAGCCCGTTGCCCGGTGGTCACACCGAACGCACCGAACGGCAAGTTAACTCGGTTTAAGAACCAAGTTCAATTTACTCTCGTCAGAGAGACCCCTCCTATCCTCGTACATCCTAAAGCCCAGGGATAGTCCTCCCCCTTGAAGCTTGAAGAAGATCTCCCCCCCCCTCGAGTCCCGTGTGGCTCCCCAGCCGCCACATTTACCAAAGTCCTTTGTGGTTTTCAAGTTATTCGCCCGCAGCCTCCATCTGGCCGGTCGGCACGCGTCTTCGAGACAATAACTTTCCTGAGGTAAAGTAGCTCATTGAGTTCAAGGTCAAACTCAAACCCGTTTCAAGGGGTATCTATAAAGGTAGTTGCGGCCGGTAAAGGCCGTTAGCATGTGTTTTTTTTAAAATTCAAGTGAGTAATGGGTTAACCATCACTATAATGTTAAGTAGGTCAGGTTAGAAAGCCTTACTGGGTATTTAGTTCGTAATATTTATGTGGTTTATGTTTATTTTGTTTTAACAATTTTTTTATTCTATCCTCGAATCGCTACGTATAGCACAAAGAACCCTTAAGGTTTAAAGAAGTCAATAATCAATATAATAATAATCAAACATAAAAAGCACTCTTAGAGAGGTATAACGTTAGTCAAGGAGTCTTTTTTTGTAGTACGTAAACAACCCATACGCACCTACTCCTTCCATCACTCAGTCCTACCTATACCACCACACATACAATATAACTTCCCATATTACAACCACGTTCGATACAAATCGCTTTAACTTTATATCTGGCAGAGATGTTTTCGTTGGTTCGCTGGTTTAGTACTCTGCTTTTCTCGGGTGGTGAGCCTTTTTTATACCCAATAAATATGAGTGACACTAATAGTATGTCCTTAACTGTTTAGTTGTCAATTTTTGTAATTAATATGCCATGTGGATGACGTTTTCGACCTGAAACGTATGGAATTATTTTGTAAATAGGAATACTTTTCTACTAGGAACCGTCTGGAAGTTTTTCGCAGGAGTATCGATTTCAGTTGGGTATTTTTAGTGCTGAGAGTTACGTGTTCACTTTGAAAGGCATGGTATTATTCCGGTCCAAGAATTTGGATTCCAGTCTGCATTCTGGTATTTTTCAATTCGTAGGATCAAGTGTTCACTCTGAAACGTTTGGTGCTATTCCAATCCAAAGAGGGCGATTTCAGTCTGTAACATCTGGTATTACTCAGATCTGGAGATAATGTGTTCACTCTAAAGGGCCTGGTATTATTTTAATTCAAGAAGAATGATTTCAGTCTGTAACATCTGGTATTATTCAGTTCCAATGAGGATGTGTTCACTCTGAAACGTCTGGTAGTATTTAAGGTCAAGGAGAATGATTTGAGTCTGTAACATTTTGTATTATTCAGTTCTAATGAGGATGTGTTCAATCTGAAACGTCTGGTATTATTTTATGTCAAGAAGAATGATTTGAATCTGTAATATCTGCTTTTATTCATTTCTGAGAAGGACGTGTTCACTCTGAAACGTCTGGTAGTATTTTTATTCAAGAAGAATGATTTTATTTTATAACATCTGGTATTATTTAATTCTAACGAGGGCGTATCTACTCCTTAAGGTCTGGTATTATTTTTTGTCAAGAAGAATGATTTGAGTCTGTAACATCTGGTATTATTCAGTTTTGAGGAGAGCTTTCACTCTAAAACTTCTGGTATTATTTTAATTAAAGAAAAATGATTTAATTTTGTAGCATCTAGTATTATTCAATTATGACGAGAATGTGTCCACTCTGAAACGTCTGGTATTAATTTTTGTTAATAAAAATGATTTGAGTCTGTAACATCTGGCATTATTTACTTTTGATAAGGGCTTGTTTTAATTCCTGAAGAATGATTTATATCTGGAACATCTGGTATAATTCAGTTCTTAAAAAAAGTTAACTCTGAAACTTTTTCACCTTTAGCTATAAATTCCCCGCCTGCCTAAGGCTTTGAGGCGGAGGGAGGAAAGGACTCACATGGTGAGCCCAACCTCCTCCGATTAGTCCTCAAAGGCATTGTCCAGCCAACAGCGCCCGAAGTTCTACCTCTGGAAAGCGTACGGCCATTCGAGTGAGGGTCTTCTCTTTGAAGAGGGCCCTCGCATCTTATCCGAGCAAGGCCTGGAGGGCAAATCCCTTCAAAGAAATTTCCGCGGACTCCGGGCCAACTGGGAGGAGCTGCAGAGGCTCGTCTCATCCAGTTCCCCGTTAGCTATCTTTTTGCAGGAGACCATGGTAGGCACGTACTACCTGCCTACCCTCCCGGGGTATAAGGGTTATTCGATCCCACAACCACGGGATAGAAGCCAGGCAGGAGGATACGCGATTTACACTCGGCATGATGTCTCTGTTCTTCTCTTTGCTTTAGATACCTCCTTTCAGGCAGTAGCTGTGCAGCTGCACCTGGATAGGAGGTATACTGATATTTACCCGTACATTCTACCGTCATCTGACTTGGACGTAGGGGACTTCCGCCACGTCGTGACACACGGTTGCCGAGGCCCTTTCTCTTGCTCAGAGATCTGAACGGTAGACATCCCCTCTGGGGAGACTACTTGGTTAATCCCAGGGCTCAAGTACTTGCCGACTTGATCGACGAACAGGAGATGAGTGTCATAAATGTGGATGAGTTTACGCATCACTGTCCGAGAACCACTTCATTTTCCTGCCCCAATCTATCTTTGTGCTCTCCGGATGCACAGCCTGATTTTGGGTTGGGTGTGGTGATCACTTTCCCTCTCTCGCTTGAGAGCCCGCGCCAGTGGTGCTTGGCGCGGGCGCGGCGGTCCATATTTCAAGAAATGACTTATTTTTATGTTTCAGTCGAGGAGTTTGGGTTGATAGATGAGGCCAGTCAGTTCTTCTCCGGCAACCTCATAGATGTGGACCTAACTAGTATTTCTAGAACGTCTGGCCGTTTTGCACGCTGACCGCTCCCGTGATGGTCCGCCGAGTGTGAGACGGCCCTCAAACAGAATCGTTATGCCTACACGCGCCGCCCGAACGACTTCACTGTCGGTGAATTTCGTCAAGCTAGGGCTATGTTAAGATATATTGGCGGGCATACGTTTCTTCACTTAACGGGAATACCTTCTAGCACAGGTGTAGAAGCGAGTCAAAAGGATTAGGGGCAAGTCCTCGCAGGACTCCCTTCTCTTTCTCCAGGAGAATGGGACCGCAATCTCAGCACACGCGTCCCTGGTGGAATCCTTTGCCTTACTGCGACGACTGCGTTGTCCCCCAGCCTGTTGGGCACATTCTTGTTGAATGTTCTAGTCTGGGTTATCTTCCCACACGTTACCGCGAGCGGGGTTGCTACCGCGTGTCCCTTGTACTTGGGACTTGTTCGTGCACACAGACTTGTAGACTATACAATATTTTGGGGAGACTGACCTCCTCCACTTTATTTGACTGTTTGTGTGTGTGTGGGGGGGGGGTGGGTGCATGTTCCTGCGCAAAGGGGAGGCAGGCCTACTCCCGACGCCGGAGCGCGCTTCCTTCTTTGCGCACGTTACCTGTCCCGATACCGAGACGAGCGGGATAACTACTGCTTGTTCCTTGTACTCGAGACTGGTTCGTTCACACCGACTTGCGGACTATATGACTTTTTGGAGGAGGCTGGCCTCCTCCACTTTCTTTGACTGTTTGTGGTGAGTCGCATGCTCCTGCGCCGGTGGGAGGCGGGCCTACCAACGACGTTGCAGCGCGCTTCCTTCTTGTTACCTTTTTGCTTTGTTTTGTTTTAGCCTATGATCTTTTTATAATTTTTACTTGTCATTTATTTAATAAAATCTAGTCGTAGGTTGCGGTGAGTACGGCGACTTATGCCCAAGTAGGCAGCGCGCCGATGGGCTCCTAAAAAAAAAGTAAATAGCTATAAATCTGCGGGTTCATTTTTGCCTCTTTCTAAATTTGAGGTTTCACGGGGACGACCATTGCTCCAACAAACCCCTTCTCTCCCTCAATACTGGGACTAATAAAGTACACTCGTAGCCTTCAATTATAAGATCGTACATATGGAACAATTACTTAGAAGTACGAATGTAATCCACCTTAAAAGCGGGGATGTTAGGGGTGTACAAAAATTAGAAAGTCAAAACTAAAATTAAAAACTAAAATAATTAGCATAAAAATAGCAAAGAATTATTCTAAATAAAACTTGGTAATTAAAAACCCCACTGCTTCCCAACTATTACCTCAATCACCCCTCTATAGGTTGCGACTTAAGCTTGACTCACCTCTCAGTCGACTAAGTCAACTCTTGATACTTTACTCGATTGCAAAATTCCGGTTAGAACGCCCTACTGCATCCTCCTATTACAGAATGTTATTTTGAAATACTTAATACTCAACTTCATTAAAAAAAATGTTGCATTCAAAGTATAATTAATTAACGGGTTGAGTTTCGGAGACAAATGTCTCCTCAGGCTTCATATTTCTTTTCTGAATAGGGCTCATTCGATCCTCGCCAGTCCAACCCTTTTGTTTCCTTTTGTCTCGTTTGCAATTAAGGAGTTTTATCGCACCGCCTCCGGGGCATTGAACAAGTCAGCCTTGGGGATTATGAGCAGCTTTAATAAAGATCATTAGCCTAGAAAACAAAGACTGTCATATAACTCCCGCCAGAACGCAGCGAGAGACGCGCCACTACTCGGGAATAGTTTCGTGCTGTTGGAGACAAGTTTCCAAAGGGAAGAAAAAGCATCTTCCTCGAAACAAGTCTCTGAAATAAAGGAGTCCTATAAAATGGGGATTATTTTTAGTGTAACGATTGTATAACATTTATACAAACACATGTATACATATTTTATGGAGTCTTAACTCCCTCTCTTAGTATTTCACAGACACACTTGTCATCACCTAAATGTTGTGAGGCGGATACTTTACTGGCTATTACTACTTTGCTTCTTTCAGGTAGGGTCCAGAATTTGAACACAATCAAGTTACACGTTTTTTGCCACGAGGGTAAAATTTGTAATGAGAGCACAATTTGTGATAACTGTACAGATTTTTGATGAAGGTAAAACAATTATACTGCGTTAAAATTTGTGATGAGAGTGAAATTTGCGACGATGGTTAAATTTGTGATGAGGAAAAAAAGGAAAGGATAGTCAAATTTATGACGAGGACAATTTTGTGATGAGGAAAAAAATATGACGAGAGGAAATTTGTAGCGGGAAAACAAATTTCTTATGGCTTTTCTCTTTTACTCTATGAGTAATCCAATGATGACCTTCACATTCCACGTAGAAGGATAACAGGGCGAGAAAATGAGAAAAATCTGAAAATATCAAAGTTTGAAAAGGAATTCCATAACAAGCGCCTCAGCCCTAAATATAGGGGCCAGAAGGGCGCGTTAAAAACCAATATGATCAAGTAATAAAACGAAAACGAGTACTCAAATGAACGAATTTTAATCCGCTTTAGAAAATCCCCCATTTCCAGTGGAGATGAGGGCTGAGGTCCATTTAACTAATGCAAACATTGCCACTGGCTCGTTATCGAGCACACTATGGAATGAATACAATTTAATATTATAATCAATTGAGCACAATATTGAGTACAATTTAACATTATGATGCTATATTGAGTATAATTTAATATTATACCCTATTGAACAGAATATTGAGTACAATTTAATATTATACTCTATTGAGCACGACATTCAGTACACTTTAATATTACACTCTATTAAGCAAAATATTGAGTACGATTTAATAATACACGCTCTTAGATTCAGTACATTATAATGTTAGGGTCTATCTTGCTGATGCATACACGTGTCATTATTGTTCCTTTACTGAGCACAATTAGCTAGAGTACCCAATATTATATTATATTGGACGCTATTTAGCGATAAATTCGCTGGCTGTCTTTTTCTCGTATTTGAGCACATTATTGAATAGACTTAATATTTCAGATATTATAATTAGTGTAAAATATTTTGATTGTTATTAGCTCTTTACTGAGTGTAATATTGAATGCAATTTAATGTTGTAATATACAATATTAAGTTCAATAAAGGAGATTGATGTATCTTTAGGCTGAAATAAACAGTGGATGTCGTTTTTATATTGAGTGCGATTTAATAATGTAATATACAATACTGAGTACAATATGAGAGATTAATGTTCATTTTAGTTGATATTAACACTGGATCTCATTTGACTTTTGTGCTGAGCACAATAATGAGAGAAATTTAATATTGTAATATACGATATTGAGTACAAAATAAGAGTTTAATGTCTCTTTAAGCTGAAATAAATACTGGATTTTTTTTACTGAGGACATTAGTGAGTGTCAATATTATTTTAATCTTTCTAATAAAAGTATATCGATGACAATTTTTGTTGATTCAAAAAGTGATTGTCAGGGTTTGTTTACTGAGCACAAAATGAAATACAATATATTTTACTCAACTTAATGAGTACAATATAATATTGAAGTACATTTCATCTGATATAAACCATGTATGTTATTAGCTCTTTACAGGGTACAGTACTGATTACAATTTAATAATGAATTAATATTATATCAAATACAATAGATTATTGAGATTATTTTGGGTTGAGACTAAGAAGAATTGTCGTGGGTTCCTTACTGAGTACAATATTGAGTACAATATAATATTGTGATCTCTTTTAGCTACAAGAAACAACAATTTTCATTCGTACTTTATTGAGTACAATAATGAATATAATATAATAGTGAGCTCTTTTGCCCGCAAAAAACAATAATTTTCATTGGTATTTTACTGAGTACAATAGTGAGTACAATTTAATATTGCAGTCAATAGAAACATAATGTTTAAAGGCAAATTTATGGATCACCCTGTATTTTTAATCAATGATACAAAGGATTCATTTCTTGTCTCCCGTCGTTAATATTCCCTCCCTCGCTTATCCTTTCCTTTCTCTGTTCCTCCTTTCCTCGGTTATTCCTGCCTCCCTTGGTTCTCATTTCTTCCTTGGATATTCCGTCGCCCGTCGGTTATCCTTTGCCTCTCTCGGTTATTGTTGCTTTTCTAGGTTATTCTTGCTTTTTTCTCGCTTATTTTTGCCTATTTTGGTTAATTTCCTCCATCCCTCCCTCCTTCCCTCTTTTCCTTCCTTCCTTAATTAGAAGCCAAAACTAACGAGGGCAAGGCTGGGGGGAGGTTTGCGAGAAGAGTGTAACTGTGTGAAGGATATTTACGGGTAGGGATAGAAGAGTATTTGGGTCGGTAGTAACCAAGAGGGGCACTAATCTCCATAAATAAGGCCGGGCCTCTTATCGAAAGGCACACAAACCTCCAGATGTCACCTACAGCATGGTTTCCCATACTACACCATCTTGAGAGGTTTTTAGCCTGTAAGTGTAGCAATTAGCCAAAATACGAGTGAATTCAGGACTCTGGAATCAGGGGTACACAACTCTCCTGAACCTTCGGCAACAAAGGCCGATCCACCACCACCACCTTTAGAGACAAAAGGCAACTGAAAATATAATTTTGGACATCCATCGCTGGAATCGAATTTATGGCCGCAAAATCCTTTACAAATATTTTTTACCCATTTATTTTATTCCCCTCGTTCTCTATTTCCCCACATTTCCTCATTTCCACGCCCATTTGCCCTTCACTTTCCCACCTGCCTTGGTGACGCTTGGGCACACTACACATCCATTCCGGCAAACATACGACTGCCCATTACTTAAGGCGATAAGAGAGAGTCTCCTCAAATTAGAGAGTAACTTCCCTTAGCGTTTCGCCCTAACTCGAACATTCTTCCCGCTCCTTGATCAAGCATTGGCAATGAATAATGTAACTGCGGGCAGATGCGGCTAACCTAAATTTCAAAACGGTAAGCGAACGCCTACCTCGCGTTATATGTGAACGTTAAATGTGAACGTTAAAAAGGAGCACATTAAATGCGCCATAGAATACTTAGGAAGTTTACTTTAGTTTTTTTAAAAGTAGGATTCATTCATTCAGTGTGTGTATCTAAAAATTGTGAGATTCTTGTTTTCATATTGTATTCCTGGATATGAATAATAATACAGGATTGGCTTTTTTTACTTAGTGTCAAGAAAAATAAAATGTTCCCATGATGGTAGTGATAGATGGGGAGGGGGGTAAGGGATAAAGTTGGTTGTCAAGTGATACGATATACTTCACGGACAAACACTCCACGTAGTGTGTCGGTGCGCTGTTATGATTCTCGATTTTTGAATGGGGCATTTTTTTTCCAACACATCCCAAAGACGTGACTTACCTCGATGCGTGAGAGCAAACTGAAAAGGCTAATGGATAGAAACATTTAGCGGGTGACCTATGGTTACAATCTGTTAATATATACCACTAGATTCACTATGGATGTGATGGATCGAGATATATAAAGCCAACCTCGTTATTTAATAACCACACCGCGTACTAAACGCTTAACCAATCTTATTATTCTGATCCAGGTTCAAAAACTATTACTATTATTTTCTTCAGTTCATTAGTAACACTTGTATCGTTAAGACAACAAACGTATTATCTCGGGGAAAACTTTTAAACAACTACCCTTCTTTGATATGTCCGTATATACTCGAGTAAATTAATTAGGGTCGGTCATTTGATTAACTCTCTCACTAGGAATACGAAATGGCGCGGTGTTATGGCAATCACGGCCACGTAAGAAACTGTCAATAAGATAAATTTCTAAAATAAAGAATTCTTTAATGTTCCCGTATATATTAGGGGTAAACTATTTAGAGTCGGGTGTTCGATTCACGAGTATATAAGGGTAAATTTGTTAAGGTGTTAATATATTAGCGTATTATTCGTTAATGCAGCTGGTGGAAGAAAAATAAGAGCAAAATTAGAATAAAATAATTCTAATTTTAAAAACATATTCAGAACAAAACCAAAACCACGATCGCAGATTACCCTTCCCCCTCCGAAATACACTTTATTAATAGCCAAGATGTAAATATAATAAAAAAAAAACTTGCTAGAAAAGGAATGATGCCATTTGAGTACTAGGGTACTTTCAGCTCTTCTAATCTCTAATGATTAGTCGGGGTAGCTTCCTGGAGATTTTCCGCTACCTTTCAACTTCGACTACTTTTTGAAAAAAAAACCTTCGGGGAAAAAAGTCCTTGTAGCTTTTCAGCATTTTGTAAATAAATAAAATTGCCCAGGAGCGGATATTCAGGCTTCTATTCGTTTATAAATAAATCGATCAAAGCAAAATCAAGATATATGAAGGCTTGAAATCTGTTTTAAAAAAAAAACTATGACGAAAACCCATTACTCATTCAGATATGAAAAACTCCAATAATATAGAAAAATAAGAAGTAAAGTTTAATATAAGAATACACTTTTATAAAAGACAAAGATAAGACAATATTTAATACCAAAAAGTTAGATGCCTCAAGTCATAAAGACAGCGTCTGAATAAGGGAAATTCTTGCATCCCTTTGTCTTTCGATGCTAAAGATGGAGCGGTGCGCTAGATCTTATTTTAGCGCACATCTAGCGACTACCTACAAAGGTACAAGTCGTGGTAATTACCTTACAGCCTAATGCTAGGCTAGATTGAAAAAAACGAAAAAACAAACAAAAAACTAAAGGAAAAAAACAACAAAGAAAAACTAGGAGCAAAAAAAAAACAAGAAGAAGGAAGCACGTTCCAGGGTCGGGAGGAAGCCCCTCTTTCCCGAGGCAAGAGCATGCGACCAACATCAAAGAAACCCAAATAGAATAGAGATGGAGATTAGCTAGATAGAATGGCCAAATCTAGATCTAGAAAGAGCGACTATATAGAATAGTAACATCACGATTTCTAGATGAAGTAGCTGAATAGAGTCATCTATTCCAGATATGTAAATAGAACATTTGTAGCGGATGACCAAATCTATCTAAAAGAAGAAACTATATAATCTGTCTACCTAGATATCAAGGAGGAGGGGGGGTGTAGTATATTATCACCAAATAGGGATCTCTAGAAGGCGTGGGTGTATATAATCCAAAAATCTAAATATCAAAAGGGAATGGCGGTATAAAATAGTGAATCTACATATCTAGAGAAGGTTGGTGTGTAAGATCCCTAAATATAGATATCTAGAGAGAATGGGTGAATATAATTCCTACATCTAGATATAAAACGGAAGGAGTGGTAAATTATCACCAAATGCAGATAACTAGAGGAATCGTTGTATAGAATTTGCAAAATATAGATATCTAGGCTCAGTAGCTCTATAGAATCCATAAATCAAGATATACAGACGAGACTGACTCTCCGTATCGAATCTCCCAATGTAAAAATCTGCGAGTTTTTTTTTAATCCTTAAATCTCCCTCTCTCTCTCTCTCTCTTTCTATATATATATATATATATATATATATATATATATATATATATATATATATATATATATATATATATATATATATCGATATATGGATTGGGTATAGAATCTCTAAATGTAGATATCAAAGACGAGTAAGTTTATAATCTCCGAATCGCGTTATATAAACGGACTCTATATACTCGTAGAATTCCCAAATCTCTCTCTCTCTCTCTCTCTCTCTCTCTCTCTCTCTCTCTCTCTCTCTATATATATATATATATATATATATATATATATATATATATATATATATATATATATATATATACTGCTAGTATTGAAGCCCCAAATAAAGCTAGTTAGAGGGATTAGATGAATAGAATCCCCACATTTAGATGCTCGTACCTTGAGGGAGTAGCTGTAAAGCATCACCAGAAATACTAATGTACACATGCAAACATGTTAACGTGTGTATACCTCAATATCAGCGTACATCTGTGGAAGTTTGTTCCATTCGTGAGCAATTAAGGCATGGAACAATTAAAGAGTGGAATTTAAATAAGCTCATTTGGAAATCTGTTTCCAATAGGATAAAATAAGTGAGATTTCCATAACCGATGAAATTAATGGATAATCGTTGGAGATAATGAAATATGATAAGGAGTTAAGCATTTTCGGTTATCTAATGAATCCGGAGCCCTAAGCAACTAACGCCCTAACTTAAGTTATCTTAGTTTACGCTGCTAAATAGAATGGGGTCCCTAAAGTTTAATTTACTCGTTGAATGAAATTTGACACCACCACCTACTAGTTGGAGTAGTGTGTAGAATGGGGAACTATGTTGCAGATGACATCTGGAAGATTTCGCAGGTGGTTCTACGTCTGTCTATTTTGCATACATTGTCACTAGCTATATCTTCACTGTTTTCCTTACTGTTCTGCGGGGATGCCTTCGTTGGTTTTCGCTTACTAGGTTAAAGTAAAAATCATTTTCACTACAGAAGGAGACCGGTTTGGAGAGTTGCGAGACCTCATGTTCTCTAGGGGTTCAATTAGTCTCCTGGTTATTGGTTCATATACCAGCCACACATTGTCACATCCACTAACATCACCGGAAGGATCCGAACCCATGTCAGAATAAAATAGGGATCAAAACCCGGGTCAGAATAAAATAGGGATCCTAACCCGGGTCAATACAACACAGGTATCCGAACTCGTTCAATAGAATACATGGATCTGAAGATGGGTCAGTAAAACATAGGGATCTGAACTCGGATCAGTACACCATGAGGATCCGAACCCTAGTTATTATAACATAAGGATCCGAACCCGAATCAGTACAACACACGAATCTGAACACGACTTAATACAGCAAAGGGATCCGAACTCGTTTAAGTATTACATAGCCATCTGAACCGGCAAGTGTAACATAGTGATCTGAACCAAGGTCAGTATAATAACGGGATCCGAACCAAGGTCAGTACAACACAGGGATCTGAATACGGCTCAGTAAACCATGCGGATCCGAACCAGGGTTAGGACAATATTGGTATCAAAATCGGAGTCAGTACAACAAAGGAATCCGAACCCGGGTCAGTAAAATATAGGGATCCTAACCCTGGTCAATACAACATATGGATCCAAACCTCGGTCAGTACAACACAGGGATCATAACCCGTGACAGTTCAACACAAAGTTTCGTACCTAGTTTAGTATAGCATAGAGATACGAACACGGGTCAGTATAATACAGGGATCCGAACCCAGGTCAGTATAAAATATATATCCAAACCCGAGTCAGTACAAGAAAGGGATCCACACCCGAGTCAGTACAACATTGAGCCAGGTGGCTCAACGTCAGTTGGATGACCGTCCACATAGTCGCTGAGGCTCAAGAACGGTGGACACATCAAAGATAGACGTCGTTCAGGCAGAACATGAGTTGTCAACTGTTTTACTGTGCTCCGAAGGTTAAAGGACAGCACTCGCGAAGAAGAACATTTCGCTGAGCACAGTGCCCAGGGCGGTCAAGGAGGAGGGTGGCCACAACTTGAGGTGCGTGGAAAGGCCTTTGCTCACCGATCGTATGTGATAACAACATCTGGAGCGCTGTCGTCGCCTTCTCAATGACTTGGAAATTCATGGCAATCGAATTCTCATTTTTTCCGATGACAAAAAACCTTCACGGTCGATCCGGTCATTAATAAGCAGAACGACCGCATAGTAAGCTTCGGCCCTGACGTCTCCGAGGTCCATTACATGTCCACGACTAAGCATTCGAACTCCGTGATGATGCTCGGCATCGTGGCTTTAAATAGCGAGAAAATGCCGCCGACTACAGGGACATCTTTGCCATGAAAGCCCTGCACTGGGTGAGAAAGATCACGAAGAAGGCAGAATACGACTTTCAGTAGGACGGTGCCACGGCCTACACGACCAAGTCCGTACAAGAGTGGTTGGGGTCGAACAAGAACTTCTCGTCGAAGGACCCTTGGCCGCCACAGTCACCCGATCTCACTCCAATCGACTACAGCGTGTGGGCGTATGTCGATAGCAAGGCCGGCAAGGTCCGCCACAGCAACGTCGACGAGCTGAATTCATCCGTCAACTGTGGGCCACAATGAGAAAGGAATTCGTCCGCAACGTGTGCGCGGCCATCAGGTCTCGCCCTGAGCGCGTGTTCACCGCCAAGGGCGGCCACATTGATTAATATTATAAATTAAACAAATATTTATAAATTAAAACAGTAAAAAAAAGTCTACGGCATCCAAATTATCCTTGTGCCCTTTGTTCGTAGCGTCGTAACGAGTGTAACAGGACTTTTGCAATACCGGTATGGATCAAAACTTAGGGTATCTGAACCTGAGTCTGTACAACATGGGGATACAAATCCGGGTCAATACAACATAGGGATCTGAACCCTGGTCAGTACAATATAGGGATCCAAACCTAGCTCAGTATAACATAGGGATCCGAACCTAGGCCAGTACTATATGAGGATCTAAACCAGATTAAGTACAATAAAGGGATATGAACCCAGGCAAACACAAAATAGCGATCAGAACACGCGTCAGTACAGCACACGGTTCCAAACCAGGGCAAGTACAATATTGGGATCCTAACTCGGGTCAATACAACATAGAGGATCAAAACTTTCATCAGTAAAACAAAGGAACCCTACGCCTCGTCATCTCAACATAGAGATCCAAAACCTGGTCATCACAACATA
Source organism: Ceratothoa steindachneri (assembly GCA_963969495.1). Lineage (NCBI taxonomy): Eukaryota > Metazoa > Arthropoda > Malacostraca > Isopoda > Cymothoidae > Ceratothoa > Ceratothoa steindachneri. The sequence goes on from OZ018319.1 coordinate 145,323,718, forward strand.
GAGGATCCGAACCCAGGTCAGTAAAACATAGGCAGCCAACTTCGAGTTAGTGCAACATGCGTAGGTATCCGAATCCGGGTCAGTACAACACAGGGATCCAAAACCAGGTCAGTACAAAATAGAGACCCTAACTCGGGTCACTACATCATAGAAGATCAGAATCCGGGTTAGTACAACATAAGGATCTGAACTCGGGTCAGTACTACATACCGATCTGAACTCGGATCAGTAAAACATACGAACCTGAACCCGGGACTATCTAGGGAACTTGTTGGTGTAAGGTGAAAGTGATAATCTTAGCGCCGAAGGGATCTCATTTGAAGGCCGTACATGTCCTGTTGCTCGAAGGAAGCAGAGAATCTAAAGGTGGGGTGAGCCTGATTCCCTTGCGGCGGATTTTCATCTCTGATTGCAATGCTCATTATCTATTTATGAAAAAATTAATGTACAGTTGCGACAATTAATCATGTCACACTTTACGCTGAATTTCGTTCAGAAAGTGACAATTTATTATATTATTATTTGATGAAAGATAGGGTGTTTGGGTTTATTTGGTTAAAAATAGATTTAATAGAACATTTACCATACAAATAGATTATATTTAGGGATTTTTTTTACGTTATTGCGGCATTTCAATCATTACTCTAAATACTTTAAGACGGTTTCGTTTGAAAACAGTATTGCCAAATTTCTCCAAATGTGTCCCTTTTCCAGCTTATTTACCCATATATATTTATTCGGTATTTAATCATAGATATGACAAAAATATTTGCATTAATTGTTTTTGTTTTATTTTTATAAGATAATTAATCTTGCAATCTAACGTCAGGATAAATATTGTTAGTTGCCACCACATTACAACAAAGCATAGTGGCAGCCATACTAAGTTATTTGATGATTTATCAAACATATAATAATTATATAATAACTATATCTTAGTTACCTTACTTTTACCCCACTCATTTTGGGAGTTGTGACATGACTACTCTGGGCAAGTGCACGTCTCCCCTAAAACTCCTACCTTTCCGATATTACGACTGTCAGCCCGACTATAGGTGATCAAAAAGTCAGGTTAGGTTATGTACCATACATAAAATATTAAATGTGGTTCTACCGCACACTGAATGACCAACCCCCCTTTCCTTCTCCCAATGTAGCGATTACAGAGTAAAAGTGTAAAAAAAACAACACAAAAATGAAAACAGCATTTTTGGCGGGTAATTCCATGTGTAGATTTTGAACATCACACTTGTTTTCCTGTGACCCACCAGATTTATGTAATCGAGTCAGTGAGTTGAATTAACTGTCACAGTTGCCATGTTTATTCGGTGTAGAATGTGTTACTTCAATTTCCTCTTTGGCTTTTACCTATAAATAATCCCAATTTAACTCAAATAATATTAAGCATATTGCATTTTGCAGGTGTTATTAATTGTATTTCAGCAACGATGTCCAGAAAGTGTATAAATCCTGCAGGTAGCCTTTGTTACATCTGCGGTTCACTGACACTGAAACAGTATAAAAGGCAACTGACTTCTCACGTGAAGAATCTGCATAAACTCAATTGTGTTGTCAGAATTGGCAATAAAGACAAATGCTGAACTCATCATACATACTGTTTCAGATGCACTAGTTCACTCTCAGGATGAGTCAAAGGCAGTACACGTGGTCTCTCATTTGATGTGTCGATGATATGGAGGAAGCCAATGAACCATTCAACAACTGCTACTTCTGCTTAACAGATATAAGATGATTTCATCCGTTCATCTTCTCTTTCATTTACCAATCTCACAAAAGACATTTTGGGAAAATAATGCATTATAATATAATTCAAATATATGTTCTAATGGGCTTTATTTTTCCTATACAGCTCGGAACCAGAAAGGTAAGAAGAGTATTGTGTACCCAGATCTTCAACCTGCCCGTCGCCCTGTTGAGTATTCAGTGTTACACCTGTTCCTCAGCCTCCATCCTGAATACCAGGCAATAAGACTGACAGCTCAGATGAACAAGATGAGTTGTGCCAGCCCCAGCCTGACTCTGACACAAAGCCACATCTCTTTACACACTCTAAACTAAATAGTCTGGTTTCTAATCTTTCCCTCACTAAACACCAAACTAAACTACGGACCTCTCCTCTGAACAATAGAACTTATTGGATGAAAATTCCCGTATTACATTTATAAAACTTTTGTTTGAATTTTAACAATAGTATTCAAACGAAAATATTTGATATTTCTGGAATGATATCAAGGGACATTTTGATGTCCTAGGAATGGAGATATGGACCCAATCAATAAAGGTAGTTTATATGGGTCTCGATAGCAGTTTAGCTGTTTTGCTACACATAGAAATCACCACACCTTCTATTTCAATTGCACACTTAGTTGTTGTAAGAGAGTGGCTTGTTTGTGTAGATTTGAATATAATTTTGCCACCACTTCATATTAAACGGCTTAATGAAACAGTTTACAAAGCAATAGCGTAGGATAAACCAGCATTCCTGTACCTTAAAGCAAAATTTTCTGAATTAACTGAAGCTAAGAGCAAAGAAGATATATCCTTCGGCCCTTAAATTCGTCAGCTCCTATTTGAGAATGCTTTTCAAGCAATGGTCGATCAAGCAAAATTAACAGCTTGTTGTGCATTTAATGGCGTGTGCGGTGGTCTCCTGAGAGAGCACAGATAGAACCAGCATGTTTTAGTGGAGAGCTAATCAAATATTACCAACGTCTTGGTTGTAATATGTTACTCAAACTAAAGGTTCTCGCACAACTTTTATTGATAATGATTTACAACGAAACAGTGCAGCAAAATAAACATATCACTGAACAATGTAATTACCGTTATTTTAGAGCACCTGCTTTCAACGACGGGATAGATCATAGATGCCTTTCTTGTAAAATTCAACTAGTTTGCTATCAAAGAAGTCTCCAACTGCAGTTTTTAGTTCGATATCATTTACGAAGTTTTGCCATTCAAGAAGTTCTGGAGTGCTTGGAATAGATGGTATTCTGTTGGCGCCAGGTCTGACAAGTACAGTGGGTGAGGGGGGACTTCCTCCTAAAGCTCCAAGAGTTTTTAACGGGTATGATTTGCAACGTGTGGTCGTGTGTTATCATGAAGAAATATAATATCAGTCAATTCTGGTTGTTTCTGCGCAATTGCGTCTACCACCTGTTGCAGTTGTTGACTATAATTGAGCGTCGATAGACTAATTGTGCTCCAATATTTCCTAGTAAATCACTACATTTTACACCCACCAGACACAAAACATACACTTCTTTTGATTTCAGTCGCTTAAAAGTTCATAGTGACCTAGTCTATCTAGGCTCTAGGTTACTGTTCCCTTTCAAGCAAGGTCTAGGAAAGACTAGGCCACTACACATTAAATAGTCGTACACTCTGTATAAATCTATAAATAAATAAACTTTTAAAAAACATGGGGAACTTTGTTTCCAACCTAATATATTTTTTACGTTCGGATCTTTTCCTTTTTCCCTGAGAATACCGGGGCTGTCAGTGATGTGAATGAAGAGGAGTTTCCACCAAGACAGAGGAGACATTTAGAAGGAAATATCGCGTGTCAAATATAACGTGTTGACAAAGAGTACTCAGAGAAGGATAAGAGTAAACCGTTATTACACGAATGTCGTGGAATGGCCAGACTCTCTCTCTACATATATATATATATATATATATATATATATATATATATATATATATATATATATATATATATATATATATATATATACATATATATATATATATATATATATATATATATATATATTTATATATATATATATATATATATATATATATATATATATATATATTTATATATATATATATATATATATATATATATATATATATATATATATATATATATATATATATATATATATATATATTTATATATATATATATATATATATATATATATATATATATATATATATATATATATATATATATATATATATATATATATATATATATATATATATATATATATATATATATATATATATATATATATATATATATATATATATATATATATATATATATATATATATATATATATATATATATATATATATATATATATATATATATATATATATATATATATACGTAGGTACTTTTGGGGCTTTGGGCCGAATTTGATTGAAGACCGTTAGTGAATGGGAAAATTGGGGGTGGTTTATTATTAACTTTGCGGGGGCCTTTTAAAAAGAAATATTTCAGAGTGCAAGTTGGCCAAATATTAACAGGTAGCTGGTAGGCGTTGGGATTGCAAAAGAAAGACAATGACGAAAATATATATTTACTAGCAACAAAATAATATTTAAATATACACAAATATTGCGTTTAAAGGGAATGGTCACACAGACGGAGTTAAATGTCTACGCGAGATACAGGTGGGTTAATTAAGGGATTAAGGAGGTCGGATTCAGGTCGGTGATTTAAAGGAGGATTTTAAACCGGGCCGCACACACAAAGAATGGATCGATTGGGTAAGCCAGATTCTAGATCAATCTCCAGGCGGTAACGGTTACAATTGCTTACGTGCTCGTTGCAGGAAAGGGTCCAGTTCGGATACGATGACTGCGAAGGGGAAAGTCGGGCTAGCACTCGTAGATGGCCTTCGGAGATGGGAATCCTCGTCTGATACTCGCCGATTAACTATGGCAGAGTTCACGGATGTTGATTTAGCCTTCGTTCTCGAATCGAAATCGTCGAATGTCTCCGATCGTGGGGGAAGGCGAGCGTCCTTCAGCTCGTTCGCGGTGGTAGGTGGGAAGTCTATTGGTGCTCCTTACTAAACTGAGTCGAAGGATTATATAGACGCTCGGTGAGGTAGCTTTTGGTGGCCACATCCACACACACGTGCGATTTGGGAGAAAAGTCAGTGACTCCTACCTGGGAAAAGGGGGAGGGGGTGATAACGTTGGCGCAGAATGTTCGACGAACTTCAAGATGTCTCTTATGACGGAAGGCAGGAATGTTAGCTGAAAGGCGGCCATGGGACGCGATGAAATCGGTCCCTAAGCAAATACAGCTTGGGTGTGATAACGACGTAGGTTGCACCCTCACCCTGGTTCAGCCGTGGTTTCAAAGCTCTATGCGGTGATCTAAGGACCACGTGGGTAAAGAAGAGCACGTGATCGCCCTTCAACCTTATTCTGCTACAATGAAATGCAGCGAATGTCGCTCTTAAGGTGTCAACTCTTAAAGGGACACATCCCTCACCACAATAGAGGTAAATTATTATTTTTAAATAAGCTGCATTGATGCAGTTACGTAGAATATGCGGTTATAATAGCGAACTCTCGCCCCATTCATTCTACTAGATTGCTCTATTGGATACAACCTCTTGCTTGGTATGGATACAGAACGTCCCCCAGGCACTCGATGCAGAAGATAAGCCATCTCCCCCCTCTATCTAGTATCTAGTATCTGTCTTTGAGTACCGCGTGAGATGCCAGCAGGTCACATTGCATATTTTACTTATGGATTTATTTCTTCTTTGGAACATAAGATATATTTCTTTAAAAAAACATTTGGCACCTCTGGGATATCCAGGAAAATAATAAGCTTAAAAAGATGAACATTTAATTTATTAAAGCAATACTTCTTTTAGAAAAAGTATGCATGGCATATTACTTTATTTATTCAAATACTATTTTCCCTTGATTAATATAACTAAATTCTATTTGAAAAGTAACATAATTTGGAACAAAACGTTAGAAAATTTATATCAATAGGCATTACATTTCCTGACTGCAATGCACTTATGACAGAATTGTTTGCCATGTCATTGAACTGAATAGCTTTTAGATGTCTTCCATCTCCCATTTGCCAAGCATTTGGCAGCAGTGAAATATGATCTGGGTTATCATAATTGACTCTTGGCTAGACGAGTCTGTACATTCAGACTCTTTTGGGTTATACTCATCTGAAATAGAACCACCAATAAACAAAGGATCATCCTCATCATCACTTTTAGAACTTTGAGAACTTACTTTAGATGGGGATCCATCTATTTGACATTTTTTGGAATTTTCATTTATAGATTATTGTGCTAGATAGATTTATAGAATATATAGTTTATCATTTTAGGGTTTTGTTTATAGTTATTTGATATATCTTCTGAAAATAAAAGAAATATAAACTACTGTAAGGAAAGCTGTAGTGAAGCTGAGTAGAGTTAGCACCTTTTGCCACCTGACTGCTGCATCCCACTGGAGTATGAGATGGTCAGGTTGACCGGTCCTCACCCTCTTCCCAACTCTCATATGCTGGCTCCAACCTCACACCTCGGTAACCAGTTCAAGAGGTGGGTTAAATCACTTGAAGTGAACTCATCTATGGCAACAGGTAGATGAGAGGGGAAGGGCGAGTATAAGCAGACTTATGCCTCGGTTGGCTCCTCTACTCCGCTCTTCATGGAGAGGAGAAACACGCTCAAGTTAGTAGAGCACTGCGCTTGGGAAGTCTTTGGCAAGTGCCCAAGTATACCTCGCTTAAATTCTGTTTCATATTTGCTAGAAATAACCAATGACAGCAGACGCAAGGAGTCGTTATGACTTGCGCCCTTAAGTCAACTAAGTCAAGTCAGTAAATTATAATATACACTGAATTAATAAAATTATAATATAGAAAATTAGAAAATATAATTTGAATATATTATATATGGACGCCCCCATGTGACCCGCCAGTGTCCTCAGTACCTCGGCGCCCAAACACAAAAAGAAATTGCAAAGAAAAGATTAGTTCATTGGCACTCGAGTACATATGAGCGAATACCCCCCTCCGGCAGCAAACGTGTCAAGATGATTTAGCTTTACTTGATCCGAAGCCAAATTATATCTTAAATAACACCTGTGGGTGTTGGGATAAGAGGATCATACATTCCTCCAGAAGTCAGCTGCAGCACGATTGTTCATGCTATAACTAACCTCCCCCCTTCCATGGAGTTCCAAAGGGACTTGTGTCAACTTATTGCTTACACATCGGAGTAGTTGAAACCTATTGCTAAGGTTAACGAGAACCGAAGTTTACCCCCAGATGAAATAACCTAAACATAGGCTTAAGAAAAGATTTAATGATAGGATAAGGGATAGATTAAACAATAGGTTTAAGCATAAGCTTAATGAAAGGCCTATCTAGTTAATTTCGGCCCTGTGTCTGACTTGACGGCCGCCAGGTGGGAACACCCCCCCCCCACTCCAAAATGATTATGATTAAACCAAATTATTCGCATCAATGAGATGGCGGAGGGGAGAGGATGTGGGGGGTGGACTCGCCCTTGAAAACTATGTCAATTTAACACAAAGAACTTGTCCACTGACAACGGCGGTTCACAGAGATATCGAGCATACAGTTCATATCAGCTTCTTGCCTGATATGAAGGTGAATGGGAGGGGGAGGTGGAGGGAGAGGGGGGCTGTCCGAGTCTAGTGGCAAATTTGAAAGACTTGATTTAATACTCGGGACACTGGAGAGATCAGAAGCCTCGGATTTAGCTTTTAAATATTAGCGGCCCTAATTTGGTAAAGATAAATCTGAGATTTGTAAGAGATAAAAGAAAATTGGGCTTTTGAATATAAGCAACATAGAAAATAACATGGAAATGGTTGAGATCGATTAAAATACAAATGAAATGATACAAAATTACTTAAATTAAAACTGAACAGGAATTGACCCGCTAAAGGAAGGAAAATGTCGCCCAACCTAATTCTTTCATTAACCTAATCCTACCTTAACCTAAACTAATCCTACCTTAATCTACCATAATCCCACTTAGACTTACCCTGACCTAATCCTACCTTAACCGGACCTAATCCTACCGTAACTTAACATAATCCCACCTTAACCTAACCTAATCTAATTACATTTTAACCTATCTTAACCCCCCTAACCTAACCAACCTAAGCTTGTAAAGATAAAAAATTAGCTTGTAAAGAGAACAGCCCACAATTACCCTAGGGCTGTAATTGTGTTGTAATTATAAACTTGTAGAAACGCGTTATACTTAAAATCTCTTCTACCCCTGGGGGTATTTATAACACCGAGTTGGGAAACTGTGGTTTAGGGCAAATAAGGTACTTAACTAATTCTAATTATCTTAAACATAACGATGTATCTTGATTTATTCCATTTTATTTTCATGAAAGTGACTGCAATAATGATTCGGGAGTTTTCGAATTATATTTGTATTCTTATCATATGTCTGTGTCCCCAACTATCTCTGTATACTTATCTATCTACCCGCAACCTACTATTATAACTACATAAACGATATGTTATGAAAGGAAGGCAGATAAGGTAGTCTTTTGTATTGAGAGGTTTTCCACATGGAGTATTCGTGAGACTTCCGAATCTTGGTATTCACGATTCAGTAGTTTTCCAAGGCAAGATTATATAATCTCTTTATTTCATAGATTGCGCTCTCCTCCCTATTTCCACATCACTTCCAGCCTGTCTTCACATCGCCTTGCAAACGGATGCAAAACAGAATTTGATACATAGTGTTAAAGTTTGCCGAGGCCTATTTGTTTATGTAAATAAGCAAATCGTGTCTCAAAGTGTGGCTCGTTTAATTATGTACGTAGCCATCTTTATGAATCAACACTGAGTCTTGACTGTGGCAACAGGGTGAGCGGAATGGCTTAAACATCTCTGTCGTAAATGACTCCCATTTATTAGTTACAAACGGAGTAAATCCCATTTCCCGTGATTTAGGAGTGGTTTACGGACACAGCAGAGCTCATGTTTTAACAAAGCCAGGAATAGTGTATTCTCTATTTACCGCTTGATCTTATCTTATTTGGGTCTATTTGTGAATGCTTATCGTGAAAGTGACCTCGCTGGCGGGCGCCAGAATGACTCTTGAGTAAAAGGAAGTCGTGAATGCTTCCTTCGGGGCAGTTACGAGTGAGTTGAATCGAAATGTTGCTACCCTTTCTGAATAAAGTTGAGTTACATTGGACCTGGTTACTCGCCAGATGGGAGTAACGATTTGCGACGCCTTAGCAGTAGCTGACACTGGAGATTACTTAAAACTAAGAAGCGAAAACCAACGAAGGCATCTGTGGCAGAAAGTTTGTAACGAGAAATTAGTAAAAAATAATGAAAATAGAGAAAGCAAAAATGTTAGGAAAATACATATAAAGTTCCAGGACCACCTGCATGAGTTGGGGCCAAGAGGGCACGTAATCCTCTAGTTGTTAACTGCATCATGGTTGCCCATGCTACATCTAATGGCCGCTGGGGAACAGATGTCATTTAGTGACCTTTGGTTTAGTTTTTCACTAGGAATCACGATCTTCTCTATTATTTGACTAGTAATCATTGCCTTCCCTTAGTTTTCCTCTAGTCATAACTAAATATTTTCTTAGTCTCTTGAAAGTAATTACGATGCATCCCCTAGTACCTCACTAGTCATCAAGAATTCTTCCTTTAATCTCACTAGTAATTGCGAAATCTTCGCTAGGATCTTTCTATAGCCACGAAAGCATCCCTAGTCTCTTATTAGTAATTATGAAGCATTGCCTAGTTTTCACTAGTAATCAGGAAGTCTACTTATAATCCCTGAGTCTTCAAATATTTTGTCACTAGTAATTAAGAAGGTGTTAGTCCCAACGCCAGTTTTTCGAGGGTGCGAATAGTTGAGGAATAATTGTTAAAAAGATCAAAAAGAGAAGGATAGTCCCTCCTTGTAGTCAATCTCAGTTCTCTTTTGAAATTTGTGGGCATTTTGCCATAAATGATATGTGATAGAAGTTTATTACCGGCACCACCGTGTTCTTCAAAGAAATTTACATCGAAATTTTTTAGTTCGATCAAGAGAGAGCGAGTTTCGTTTAACCAAAGGGACAGTTTGCATAAGTCGTGAAAAGAAGGGGCAGAAATAATTTTACCGAGATACTGGTCAACAATGGCATCTTTGTCCAGGAATTCGTCATCTAAAAGTTGAAGAGCGATCCAATCTTTTTCGTCCGTAGTACAAAGATGTTCGATAAGTGAAAATGCATACTCTCTCAAATAGCACTTAAGGTACGCCAATTTTGCCGAATCCGAAATATTTATTCTACATCCCACCAAGTTGTGAAATTGCGAAATGAAAAATTGTCACATGGGAGAGAGGAGTGAGAGGGTTCTGAGTTCGCCTTCCCTAGGTCGTCAGAGGAGGGAACCTTTCCTTTCCGCGATAGGGCGTTGATTTGGGAGGTCACTTCTGAATTAAAATCGACTTGGGAATTCAACTCTGTTTCGAGGGAAGGATCCTTATCGCGGTCATGACTCTGGAATGTTTGGAGAATTTTCTCGTCCAACTGGTTTACGAAAGTAAGGAGAGTTCTAACGGGGTTCAATCTAATTTGCACATCTAACTGAGGGATGGATTCAGACTAATTCGGCGTTATTTTCCTTTTGGTGAGGGAAGCGAAAAATAAATTGAGGTTAAAGTTGAGAAAGTAGCAAACCAACGGGAAATCTCCGCTAGAACCAGTCTCAAATTACAAGTTGATTAGTTGAGCAATGAACAAAAGCTCGAAATAAATTAAGAAGGCTTTATCTTTTCAACTTTGTTAGTCCCAACGCCTAGCTTGAAAGGCGCGAAACCAACGTAATAGGGTTGCAAACAAAAGTGGAGTGATTGAAGGCCAGGGAAAAGAGAAACAAATAAATGATAGTAAGGTTTTTGAATGGATAAAAGTGATCTTTTAAGGGGAGATTCTCTAAGCGATGTAAGCTCAGAGAACCCTCGTTAGTTCACAGTTTAAAAGAAACGGTGAAGAGATGAAGTAAGGTTTGAATGATTTGTTCCGTCCGCCCGGGAAATGAGAAATTGTGTAAATACTCGTAAGAGTACTTTGAGTAGCTTCGGAATTGAGACCTTACAATCGAAAACCACTGGACCGTACTTTGAAGGGGAGAAATGGAACAAGTCGGGAATATTGAGGAGGGAGATATTTGCGAAGCAAGATCGAGCACAATTGTGTCTCGGACAATCTCGCAGCGGGCAAGGACCCGGGGTGGGGTGGGGCGGGGGGAGCTCCATTCCCCCGTGTCCTAAGGAGTTTTGGGGCAATAAGCTCAGCACACGTCTGTGAGTGTGATAGCGGGCGAATGAAGGTCCATTTTTCTTACAAAGGGCCCTCGACTCCTTTATTAGTAAATAAGAAGTCTTCTCGATTCTTTTACTAGTAATTAAGAAGTCTTTTCGATTCCTTTACTTGTAATTAAGAAATCTTCTCGATTCTTTTACTAGTAAGTAAGAAGTCTTCTCAATTCTTTGACTAGTAAGAAAGAATTCTTCTCGATTCTTTTACTAGTAAGTAAGAAGGCTTCTAGAATCTTTTATTAGTAAGAATTATCCTTGATAAGAAGTCTTCTCGACTCTTTCACTAGTAATTAAGTAGTCTTGTCGATTATTTTAGTAGTAAGTAAGAAATCTTCTCGATTCTTTTACTAATAAGTAAGAAGTCTTCTCGATTATTTTACTAGTAAGAAAGAAGTCTCCTCGATTCTTTTTTCTAGTAAATAAGAAGTCTTCTCGATTCCTTTACTAGTAAGTAAGAAGTCTTGTCTACTCTCTCACTAGCAATGACGAAGCCTTTTTGTTCTCTCACTAAAATAAATTGATTTTTTTTTAGATCGATTTTCGTCGACAAATTAGTTGGAATTAGTAGGAAAGTAGAGTTCGGAAATTGGTCTTCGTTATTTAGGTTCGGCGAGGCAATCCCAATTTAGATCATGATTTAGTTAGTTATGACAACCAATTAAAATCAATTTACTCTGCTAATAAAGCTTTTTAAAAAATGAGAAGAGGCTAGCTTGATTGATTTGCCAATTTTGAGGCTTTTGGCATTTAAAAGGGTGGAGGAGAGAGGGATAGTCATTTTTATTCTTTCTTGAATTTTTTTTAAATCTGGAAAAAGGTTTTGCAACTTTTAATTTTCCCCAAAATGTAAACTAATCTACACTCGTGGCAAAAGTTTTGACACTAATATTATTTCATTTGTTTTTAAAATCTACCTGCTAGAAATGAAAAGTAAAAGCTTTGAGAGATAACTTTATTAGATCACAAATACAGGACAGGACTAGTTTCGGGGCATCACGCTGCAGCCTTCAGCTGTAAAAAGCCTGAAAAAATATTACCTTAACACATATGCAAGACAGAAAAACATGTTATCCTAATTTAATAAAATAAGATCACTAATCCTCCCTACCCATAACAGAAACGAAACTAACCCCAAAAGTATTAGTAGTCAATTAGAAAATTATAATTTGAAAATAAACTTTAACTTTTCCAACTCCGCCAATAATTAAAAAATCCAGACCCTTTCCCCTTTCCCCATATAAAGTGGCCATATATAAAATTCCCTATGAAATATTAATAGAATAAACATAAATATTCTATGCGCACGAGCAAGATTTCTAATGCAATCTTTCAACATATGTGGGCAACCAACCACAGTGTCGAGTGGAACATAACGGAATATATATATATATATATATATATATATATATATATATATATATATATATATATATATATGAAAAAAGATCCAAGACAAATTGGTACGGTTAATGTAGTGGCATTATTAGCTTTTTTGGACTGGCGGATTAGCTATCTTATAAATGTAGTATTCCAGTTCGAGGACGAAAGGATGTCACGATGGACTTGAAGTAGAGCAGTTGTCTAATAATATCACTGAATTAACCGTACCATATATATATATATATATATATATATATATATATATATATATATATATGTATATGGAGTTAACAGCCCAAGTAAGGGAAAAGTGGTATCACAACCCGGTATAACACTTGTCTCTCAATTGCTAAAAACCTACACTTTGTTATTCAAAAGGCTTCTTGAATGAACCTTTTTGGGGGTTGAGGATAGCGGCTCAGTCGAGGAGCATCGTGATTCTAATGGCAATGAACGCTTGACAACACAGGTTCGAATCAAACTCCTTTATTCAACTTCATAAGTCAATTAAAATAGTCTACATTATTTTCTCATTTTCTAAATCTCCCATTTTTTCTCTTAACCTTTTAATGGTTCACGTAATATATTTCTCAGCGTTTTACAGGATTGTAATACCACTTTTTCTTTCCTTGGGCTGTTAACTCCATCCATTGTATATTACGTGTCATGTAATTTTCACCTATATATATATATGTATATATATATATATATATATATATATATATATATATATATATATATATATATATATATATATATATATATATCGAGAGGTGTTAGTTGGTTGATAATTTGATTGATTGTGGCAGGGTCACCCAGTTACGGGTTGGAACGATATTCCACCTCAGCTAGATGATTCGAGTTCGTTCTTGAGGATGTCCGACCAAATAAGTTCGTATTTGGATTTTTATAAATGACTTTATAAAAATAACTTTATTTTGGAACTTGAGATTTTTTATGATGAAGGGCTCGAGCTTGGTGAATCCTATCCACCCAAGTGGACGGATCACAACAATGAAGAAGTGTGTGCTCGACTGTTTTTAACGTGGATCTACTCTCATGAACATAATGTCTCTTGTTTTATATGAGTAGAAAAGGTGTGCGCGACCAAGGAGAGAGAGAGAGAGAGAGAGAGAGAGAGAGAGAGAGAGAGAGAGAGAGAGAGAGAGAGAGAGAGAGAGAGAGAGAGAGAGAGAGAGAGAGAGAGAGAGAGAGAGAGAGAGAGAGAGAGAGAGAGAGAGAGAGAGAGAGAGGAGGAGAGAGAGAGAGAGAGAGAGAGAGAGAGAGAGAGAGAGTTACAAGGAGTTACAAGGAGTTACAAGGAAAGAAGGTACCCTAGGAGACCTTACGGTCCATTCAAAGAGGGTACCTTTGGACTAGCAATCGAGCGGGCACATGGCTGCTCAATTGTTTTGCGTCCCTAAACGGCCACTTTTCAAGACTTTGTCTAGTCTTGACTTGAACTGGTCAACAGATTCACTGTTGACAACTTCCACTGGAAGTGCGTTCCACATACCGCAGATACTGTAAGTGAAAAAATTTCCACACAGATTGCGGTTGTAACGCTTCAGTTCAAGTTTGAAGCCGTGATTGCGCGTTCTGTTCTCACTCAGTGTGAAAATATCCCGGTAGTCAACATTGTCGAACCCTCGAAGTATTTTGAAAACTTCGATGAGCTGACCACGCAGTCTACCGGTTTCCAACGAGAACAGATATAATTCCCTTAGTCTATCCTCATAACTTTTATGTCGGATAGAGGGAATCAGTTTGGTTGCCCTAGCTTGTACGCGTTCCAACCTTGCGATGTCCTTTCGAGAGAGAGAGAGAGAGAGGAGAGAAAGGAGGGAGAGAGAGAGAGAGAGAGAGAGAGAGAGAGAGAGAGAGAGAGAGAGAGAGAGAGAGAGAGAGAGAGCACGAGTCGTATATATATATATATATATATATATATATATATATATATATATATATGATGAAAATTAAGGCAATATCGCAAGAAAAGATGAGGAATTAAACCACATTCTCCGAAGACAATTTAATTCAGAACAGTTTCGGTGTATCTCACACCCTTTTTCAACTGACACTGGGTAGAAAATATAAGAGAAGTGCATATAAGCATAACACAAGATCCCCTCTTTTTTCCCACAATCCCCTACTTGTGGCTAATCTAGAGGGGGGGGGGGTTAGGCCTAAACATATTGAAGGGCTGACAATCAACTATTTTGTTTATATGCTTTCTTATTACAGGATTAAAAGAAAACTGACCCTCAGATAGATTTAAATTAGGAACTGACGATATCAAGCTCAATTGTACGATTCTTCTCTTAACATAGTTAGCCGATTTACATACCATTTTACTTCTATTGAAATCGATCGTATGATTCTTGTCTCTAACATGGCAAAATATTCCACTGCTTTCGCTGCCCACTCTAATATCTCTTTTGTGTTCGTACAATCTCTTGTCTAGATTTCGTCCCGTTTTCCCTATATAAACTTTATCGGCTAACTATGTTAAGAGAAGAATCGTAGAATCGAGCTTGATAGCGTCAGTTCCTAATTTAAATCTATCTGAGGGTCAATTTTCTTTTAATTCTGTAATAAGAAAGCAAATCGACAAAATAGTTAAATGTCAGCCCTTCAATATGTTTAGGCCTAACCCCCCCCCAGATTAGCCACAAGTAGGGGAGTATACGAAAAAGAGGGGATCTTGTGTTATGCTTATATGCACTCTTATATTTTCTACCCAGTATCAGTTGAAAAAGGGTGAGAGATACACCGAAACTGTTCTAGATTAAATTGTCTTCGGAGAATGTGGTTTAATTCCTCATATATATATATATATATATATATATATATATATATATATATATATATATATATATATATATATATATATTCGCTGAGTTAAGCGACAGGTAGTTGATCCGACGTAATCTATTCATCTATTCCCTCCCAAACTTTGATCAGTCGAAAGGTAATTTCAAATTTGATCCCGTGGTTAGGTCGATCATCGGATCCCAAATAGGTATCCCCTGAACCCTAAAAGAAGTCAGCCCCTCTTTATAAATATTGCTTACATGTTTTTTTTGTGCGTATCGCTCTTTCTTGTTTAACGTTATTTTCTCCTCTGTCTCATTTTGTATATAATAAATGTGTTAATGTAATATTTTTTTCAGTCCTCGTACGGCTGAAGGATGGACCGATCTTTCCCACATCCTTTTGTTTGGCTCCTTTCACATTATTTTCTTTGGATCCTCCCTGTCTATTTTGTTTAGATCTATTCTGGATTATCCTCATTTGATACTCGCAATTATTTTGTTTGGATCTTCCCCTTATCATTTTGTTTGACTCCTTTAACATTATTTTCTTTACATCCTCTCTGTCTATTTTGTTTAGATCCCTTCTGGATCATCATCATTCGATACTTACAGATCACTTTGTATCGATCTTCTCCAGATCATTTTGTTTGGCTCCTTTCACATTATTTTCTTTGGATCCTCCCTGTCTACTTTGTTTAGATCCTTTCTGGATTATCATCATTTGGTACTCGCAAATACTTTGTTTGTATTTTTCCCATATAATTTTGTTTGGTCTCGTTTAACAATATTTTCTTTGGGTCCTCCTTGTCTATTTTGTTTAGATCCTTTCTGGATTATCATCATTAGATACTTACAGATCACTTTGTTTAGATCTTTCCCATATCATTTTGTTTGGCTCCTTTTACATTATTTTCTTTGGATCCTCCCTGTCTATTTTGTTTAGATCCTTTCTGGATTATCATCATTCGATAATCGCAGATGACTTTGTTTTGATTTTCCCTAGATCATTTAGGTTGACTCCTTTCACATTATTTTCTTTAGGATTTCCCTGTCTATTTTGTTTAGATCCTTTCTTGATTATCATCATTCGATATTTACAAATCAATTTGTTTCAATCTTTCCCAGATCATTTTGTTTGGCCCGTTTTACATTATTTTCTTTGGATCCTCCCTGTCTATTTTGTTTAGATCTTTTCTGGATTATCATCATTTTATACTCGCAATTACTTTGTTTGGATCTTCCCAATATCATTTTGTTTGTTTTCCTTTCACATTATTTTCTTTGGATCCTCTCTCTCTATTTTGTCTAGATCTTTTCTGGATTATCATCATTTTATACTCGCAGATAACTTTGTTTGGATCTTCCCCATATCATTTTGTTTGGCTCCTTTCACATTATTTTCTTTGGATCCTACCTGTTTATTTTGTTTAGATCTTTTCTGAATCATCATCATTCGATACTTACAGATCCCTTTGTTTTGATCTTTCCCAGCCTATTTTGTTTGGCTCTTTTCACATTATTTTCTTTGGATCCTCCCTGTTTATATTGTTCAGATCCTTTCTGGATTATCATCATTCGATACTAGCAGATTACTTTGTTTAGATCTTCCCCGCATCATTTTGTTTAGCTCGTTTCACATTATTTTCTTTAAATCCTCCCTGTCTATTTTGTTTATATCACTTCTTGATTATAATCATTCGATATTCACAGATCACTTTGTTTCGATCTTCACCAGATAATTTTGTTTGGCTCTTTTTACATTATTCTCTTTGGATTCCACCTGTCTATTTTTTCCAGATCCTTTATGGATTATTATCATTTGATACTCACAAAACAATTTGTTTCGATCTTTCCCAGATCATTTTGTTTGGCTCCTTTTCATTATTTTCTTTGGATCCTTCCTTTCTATTTTGTTTAGATCTCTTCTGGATTATCATTATTCGATACTCACAGATCACTTTGTTTCGATCTTTCCCAGATCATCTTTTTGGGCTCCTTCTCACATTATTTTCTTTGGATCCTCCCTGTCTATTTTGTTTAAATCCGTTCTGGATTATCATCCTTTCATACTCGCAGATTACTTTGTTTGGATCTGCCCTTAAATCATTTTATTGCCTCCTTTTACATTACTCTCTTTGGATCTTCCCTGTCCATTGTGTTTAGATCCTTTCTGGATTATCATCATTTGATACTCGCAATTACTTTGTTTGGATCTTCGTCTTATCATTTTGTTTGACCTCTTTCACATTATTTTCTTCGGGTCCCCTTTGTCTATTTTGTTTAGATCCTTTCTGGTTATCATTATTTCATACTCGCAATTTCTTTGTTTTGATCTTTCCCACATCATTTTGTTTGGCTCCTTCCACATCATTTTCTCTGATCCTCTCTGTCTATTTTATTTAGATCCCTTCTGGATTATCATCATTCGATACTATTAGATTACCTTGTTTGGATCTTCCCCAAATCATTTTGTTTGGCTCGCTTCACTTATTTTCTTTGGATCCTCCCCGTCGATTTTGTTAAGATCATTTATGGATTATCATCATCGATACTCACATATCCCTTTGTTTCGATCTTCCCCAGATCATTTTGTTTGGTCTCCTTTCACATTATTTTCTTTGGATCCTTCCTGTCTATTTTGTTTAGATCATTTCTGGATTATCATCATTCGATACTTACAGATCAATTTGTTTCTATCTTTCCCAGATTATTTTGTTTGGCTTCTTTTACATTATTTTCTTTGGATCCGCCCTGTCTATTTTGTTCAGATCATTTCTGGATTATCATCATTTGATACTCGCAGGTTACTTTGTTTGGATCTTCCCCATATTATTTACTTTAGCTCATTTTACATTATTTTCTTTGGATCTTCCCTGTCCATTTTCTTTAGATCCTTTCTGGATTATCATCATTTGATACTCGCAGATTATTTTGTTTCGATCTTACCCAGATAATTTTGTTTGGCACCTTTTGCATTATTTTCTTTGGATTCTCCCTGTCAATTTTGTTTAGATCCTTTCTGGTCTATCATTATTTGATACTCACAATTAGTTTGTTTGGATCTTCCCCATATCATTTTGTTCGGCTCCTTTCACATCATTTTCTTTGTATCGTCCCTGTCTTTTTTGTTGAGACCCTTTCTGGTTTATCATCATTTGATACTCGCAATTTATTTGTTTTGATCTTTCCCAAATTATTTTCTTTTGCTCCTTTCACATTATTTTCTTTGGATCTTTTCTGTCTATTTTGTTTAGATCCTTTCTGGATTATCATCATTTGATACTTACAGATCACTTTGTTTGGATCTTTCCTCAGATCATTTTGTTTGTCTCTTTCTACATTATTTTCTTTGGATTCTCCCTGTCTATTTCTTTAGATCTTTTCTGGAGTATCATCATTTGATACTCGCAGATTACTTTGTTTGGATCTTTCCCATATCATTTAGTTTGGCTCCTTTCACATTATTATGTTTTGGATCCTCCCTGTCTATTTCTTTAGATCTTTTCTGCATCATCATTATTTGATACTCGCTGATTACTTTGTTTGGATCTTTCCCAGATCATTTAGTTTGTCTCCTTTCACATTATTTTCTTTGAATCCTTCTTGTCTATTTTCTTTAGATCCTTTCTGGATTATCATTATTTGATACTGGCAGATTACTTTGTTTGGATCCTCCCCAAATCATTTTGTTTGGCTCCTTTTACTTTGTTTTCTTTGGATCCTCCCTGTCCATTATGTTTAGAGCTTTTGTGGATTATCATCATTTGATACACGCAATTACTTTGTTTGGATCTAGCCCATATCATTTTGTTTGGTCTCTTTTCAAATTTTTTTCTTTGGATTCTACCTGTCTATTTTGTCGAGATCCTTTCTTGATTATCATCCTTTGATACTCACAGATTACTTTGTTTAGATCTTCCCCATATCATTTTGTTTGGCTCCTTTCACATTAGTTTCTTTGGATCCTCCCTGTCTATTTTTTTAGATCCTTTCTGGATTATCATTATTTGATACTCGCAGATTACTTTGTTTGGATCCTCCCCAAATCATTTTGTTTGACTCCTTTAACATCCTCTCTGTCTTTTTTGTTTAGATCCTTTCTGGATTGTCATCATTTGATACTTACAGATTACTTTGTTTTGATCTTTCCCAGATCATTTTGTTTGGCTGTTTTTTACTTTATTTTCTTTGGATTATCCCTGTCTATTTTGTCTAGATCTTTTCTGGATTATCATCATTTTATACTCGCAGATAACTTTGTTTGGATCTTCCCCATATCATTTTGTTTGGCTCCTTTCACATTATTTTCTTTGGATCCTACCTGTTTATTTTGTTTAGATCTTTTCTGAATCATCATCATTCCAAACTTACAGATTACTTTGTTTTGATCTTTCCCAGCCTATTTTGTTTGGCTCTTTTCACATTATTTTCTTTGGATCCTCCCTGTTTATATTGTTCAGATCCTTTCTGGATTATCATCATTCGATACTAGCAGATTACTTTGTTTAGATCTTCCCCGCATCATTTTGTTTAGCTCGTTTCACATTATTTTCTTTAAATCCTCCCTGTCTATTTTGTTTATATCACTTCTTGATTATAATCATTCGATATTCACAGATCACTTTGTTTCGATCTTCACCAGATAATTTTGTTTGGCTCTTTTTACATTATTCTCTTTGGATTCCACCTGTCTATTTTTTCCAGATCCTTTATGGATTATTATCATTTGATACTCACAAAACAATTTGTTTCGATTTTTCCCAGATCATTTTGTTTGGCTCCTTTTCATTATTTTCTTTGGATCCTTCCTTTCTATTTTGTTTAGATCTCTTCTGGATTATCATTATTCGATACTCACAGATCACTTTGTTTCGATCTTTCCCAGATCATCTTTTTGGGCTCCTTCTCACATTATTTTCTTTGGATCCTCCCTGTCTATTTTGTTTAAATCCGTTCTGGATTATCATCCTTTCATACTCGCAGATTACTTTGTTTGGATCTGCCCTTATATCATTTTATTGCCTCCTTTTACATTACTCTCTTTGGATCTTCCCTGTCCATTGTGTTTAGATCCTTTCTGGATTATCATCATTTGATACTCGCAATTACTTTGTTTGTATCTTCGTCTTATCATTTTGTTTGACCTCTTTCACATTATTGTCTTCGGGTCCCCTTTGTCTATTTTGTTTAGATCCTTTCTGGTTATCATTATTTCATACTCGCAATTTCTTTGTTTTGATCTTTCCCACATCATTTTGTTTGGCTCCTTCCACATCATTTTCTCTGATCCTCTCTGTCTATTTTATTTAGATCACTTCTGGATTATCATCATTCGATACTATTAGATTACCTTGTTTGGATCTTCCCCAAATCATTTTGTTTGGCTCGCTTGACTTATTTTCTTTGGATCCTCCCCGTCGATTTTGTTAAGATCATTTATGGATTATCATCATCGATACTCACATATCCCTTTGTTTCGATCTTCCCCAGATCATTTTGTTTGGTCTCCTTTCACATTATTTTCTTTGGATCCTTCCTGTCTATTTTGTTTAGATCATTTCTGGATTATCATCATTCGATACTTACAGATCAATTTGTTTCTATCTTTCCCAGATTATTTTGTTTGGCTTCTTTTACATTATTTTCTTTGGATCCGCCCTGTCTATTTTGTTTAGATCATTTCTGGATTATCATCATTTGATACTCGCAGTTTACTTTGTTTGGATCTTCCCCATATTATTTACTTTAGCTCATTTTACATTATTTTCTTTGGATCTTCCCTGTCCATTTTCTTTAGATCCTTTCTGGATTATCATCATTTGATACTCGCAGATTATTTTGTTTCGATCTTACCCAGATAATTTTGTTTGGCACCTTTTGCATTATTTTCTTTGGATTCTCCCTGTCAATTTTGTTTAGATCCTTTCTGGTCTATCATTATTTGATACTCACAATTAGTTTGTTTGGATCTTCCCCATATCATTTTGTTCGGCTCCTTTCACATCATTTTCTTTGTATCGTCCCTGTCATTTTTGTTGAGATCCTTTCTGGTTTATCATCATTTGATACTCGCAATTTATTTGTTTTGATCTTTCCCAAATTATTTTCTTTTGCTCCTTTCACATTATTTTCTTTGGATCTTTTCTGTCTATTTTGTTTAGATCCTTTCTGGATTATCATCATTTGATACTTACAGATCACTTTGTTTTGATCTTTCCTCAGATCATTTTGTTTGTCTCTTTCTACATTATTTTCTTTGGATTCTCCCTGTCTATTTCTTTAGATCTTTTCTGGAGTATCATCATTTGATACTCGCAGATTACTTTGTTTGGATCTTTCCCATATCATTTAGTTTGGCTCCTTTCACATTATTATGTTTTGGATCCTCCCTGTCTATTTCT
This sequence comes from Ceratothoa steindachneri, assembly GCA_963969495.1. Lineage (NCBI taxonomy): Eukaryota > Metazoa > Arthropoda > Malacostraca > Isopoda > Cymothoidae > Ceratothoa > Ceratothoa steindachneri. The sequence goes on from OZ018319.1 coordinate 145,345,458, forward strand.
TTAGATCTTTTCTGGATCATCATTATTTGATACTCGCTGATTACTTTGTTTGGATCTTTCCCAGATCATTTAGTTTGTCTCCTTTCACATTATTTTCTTTGAATCCTTCCTGTCTATTTTCTTTAGATCCTTTCTGGATTATCATTATTTGATACTGGCAGATTACTTTGTTTGGATCCTCCCCAAATCATTTTGTTTGGCTCCTTTTACTTTGTTTTCTTTGGATCCTCCCTGTCCATTATGTTTAGAGCTTTTCTGGATTATCATTATTTGATACACGCAATTACTTTGTTTGGATCTAGCCCATATCATTTTGTTTGGTCTCTTTTCAAATTTTTTTCTTTGGATTCTACCTGTCTATTTTGTCGAGATCCTTTCTTGATTATCATCCTTTGATACTCGCAGATTACTTTGTTTAGATCTTCCCCATATCATTTTGTTTGGCTCCTTTCACATTAGTTTCTTTGGATCCTCCCTGTCTATTTTTTTAGATCCTTTCTGGATTATCATTATTTGATACTCGCAGATTACTTTGTTTGGATCCTCCCCAAATCATTTTGTTTGACTCCTTTAACATCCTCTCTGTCTTTTTTGTTTAGATCCTTTCTGGATTGTCATCATTTGATACTTACAGATTACTTTGTTTTGATCTTTCCCAGATCATTTTGTTTGGCTGTTTTTTACTTTATTTTCTTTGGATTATCCCTGTCTATTTTGTCTAGATCTTTTCTGGATTATCATCATTTTATACTCGCAGATAACTTTGTTTGGATCTTCCCCATATCATTTTGTTTGGCTCCTTTCACATTATTTTCTTTGGATCCTACCTGTTTATTTTGTTTAGATCTTTTCTGAATTATCATCATTCCAAACTTACAGATTACTTTGTTTTGATCTTTCCCAGCCTATTTTGTTTGGCTCTTTTCACATTATTTACTTTGGATCCTCCCTGTTTATATTGTTCAGATCCTTTCTGGATTATCATCATTCGATACTAGCAGATTACTTTGTTTAGATCTTCCCCAAATCATTTTGTTTAGCTCGTTTCACATTATTTTCTTTAAATCCTCCCTGTCTATTTTGTTTATATCACTTCTTGATTATAATCATTCGATATTCACAGATCACTTTGTTTCGATCTTCACCAAATAATTTTGTTTGGCTCTTTTTACATTATTCTCTTTGGATTCCACCTGTCTATTTTGTCCAGATCCTTTATGGATTATTATCATTTGATACTCACAAAACAATTTGTTTCGATCTTTCCCAGATCATTTTGTTTGGCTCCTTTTCATTATTTTCTTTGGATCCCCCCTGTGTATTTTGTTTAGATCCTTTCTGGATTATCATCATTTGATAATCGCAGATTGCTTTGTTTGGATCGTCTCCATATTATTTTTTTTGGCTCCTCTTACATTATTTTTTTTTATATTCCCTGTCTATTATGTTTAGATCTTTTCTGGATTATAATCTTCTGATACTCGCAGATTACTTTGTTTTAATCTTACCCAGATCATTTTGTTTGGCTCCTTTTACATTAGTTTCTTTGGATCCTCCCTGTCAATTTTGTTTAGATCCTTTCTTGATTTTGATTATTTGATACTCGCAATAACTTTGTTTGTATCTTTATCATATCATTTTATTTGGTTTCTTTCACATTATTTTCTTTGGATCCTCCCTGTCTATTTTGTTTAGATCTTTTATGGATTATCATCATTCAATAGTCACAGATCATTTTGTTTTGATCTTCCCTAAGGCCTTTTTTTTGACTTATTTCACAATATTTTCTCTGGAACCTTCCTGTCTATTTTGTTTAGATCCTTTTTGGATGATCATCATTCGATACCTACAGATCACTTTGTTTCAATCTTCCCCAGATTATTTTGTTTGACTCTTTTCACATTATTTTCTTTGGATCCTCTCTTTCTATTTTGTTTAAATTCTTTCTGGATTATCATCATTCGATACTTACAGATCACTTTGTTTCGATCTTTCCCAGATCATTTTCTTTTGCTCCTTTCACATTATTTTCTCTCGATCCTCCCTGTCTATTTTTTTAGATCTTTTCTGAATGATCATCTTTTGTTACTCGCAGATTACTTTGTTTGGATCCTCCCCATATCATTTTGTTTTGCTTCATACACATTATTTTCTTTGGATCCTCCCTGTCTATTTTTTTAGATCCTTCCTGGATTATCATCATTTGATACTCGCAGATTGCTTTATTTGGATCTTCCCCATATCATTTTCTTTGGCTCCTTCACATTATTTTCTTTGGATCTTCCCTCTCTTTTTTGTTTAGATCCTTTCTGGATTATCATTATTTGATACTCGCAGATTACCTTCTTTCGATCTTACCTAGATTATTTTCTTTGGCTCCTTTCACATTATTTTCTTTGGATCCTCCCTGTCAATATTTTGTTAGATCCTTTCTGGATTATCATTATTTGATTCTTACAATTACTTTGTTTGGATCTTCCCCATATCATTTTGTTTTGCTCCATTCACATTACTTTCTTTGGATCCTCCCTGTCTATTTTTTTTAGATCCTTCCTGGATTATAATCATTTGATACTCGCAGATTACTTTGTTTTGATCTTGCCCAGATTATCTTTTTTGGCTCCTTTTACATCATTTTCTTTGGATCCTCCCTATATATTTTGTTTAGATCCTTTCTGGATTATAATTATTTGATACTCACATATCACTTTGTTTCGATTTTCCCCAGATCATTTTGTTTGATTCCTTTCATATTATCTTCTTTGGATCCTCTTTATCTATTTTGTTTAGATCCTTTGTGGATTATCATCATTCGATACTTTCAGATCACTTTGTTTCGATCTTTCCCAGATGATTTTGTTTGGCTCCTTCTACATTATTTTCTTTGGATCCTCCCTGTCTATTTTTTTAGATCTTTTCTGGATTATCATTATTCGATACTCGCAGATTACTTTGTTTGTATCTTTCCTATTTTATTTCGTGTTGCTCCATTCACACTCTTTTCTTTGGATCCTCCCTGTCGATTTTGTTTAGATCCTTCCTGGATTATCATCATTTGATACTCGCAGATTACTTTGTTTCGATCTTCGCCAGATCATTTTGTTTAGGCTCCTTACACATCATTTTCTTTGGATCCTCCCTGTATATTTTGTTTAGATCCTTTTTGGATTATCATTATTTTATACTCACAGATCACTTTGTTTCGATTTTCCTCAGATCATTTTGTTTGACTCCTTTTTATATTATTTTCTTTGGACCTCTCTGTCTATTTTGTTTAGATCCTTTTTGGATTATCATCATTCGATACTTACAGATCACTTTGTTGTGATCTTTTTCAGATCATTTTGTTTGGCTCCTTTTACATTATTTTCTTTGGATCCTCCCTGTCTATTTTTTTGGAGCTTTTCTGGATTATCATCATTTGATACTCGCAGATTATTTTGTTTGTATCTTCCCCATATCATTTTGTTTTGCTCCATTCACATTATTTTTCTTGGATCCTCCCTGTGTATTTTATTTAGATCCTTCCTGGATTATCATCATTTGATACTCGCAGATTACTCTGTTTCGATCTTTGCCAGATCATTTTGTTTGGCTCCTTTCACATTATTTTCTTTGGATCCTCCCTGTCAATTTTGTTTAGATCCTTTCTGCATTATCATCTTCTGATACTCACAATTACTTTGTTTGGATCTTCCCCATATTATTTTGTTTGGCTTCTTTCACATCATTTTATTTGGATCCTCCCTGTATATTTTGTTTGGATCCTTTCTGGATTATCATTATTTGATACTCACAGATCACTTTGTTTCGATCTTCCCCAGATCATTTTGTTTGACTCCTTTCATATTATTTTCTTTGGATTCTCCCCGTCTATTTTGTTTAGATCCTTTCTGGATTATCATCATTCGATACTTACAGATCCCTTTGTTCTCTCTTTTCCATATCATTTAGTTTGTCTCCTTTCACATTATTTTCTTTGAATCCTCCCTGTCTATTTTCTTTAGATTCTTTCTGGATTCTCATTATTTGATACTTGCACTTACTTTGTTTGGATCCTCCCCAAATCATTTTGTTTGGCTCTTTTCACATTATTTTCTTTGGATCCTCCCTGTCTATTTTGTTTAGATCCTTTCTGGTTTATCATCATTTGATACTCGCATATTACTTTTTTAGATCTTCCCCATATCATTTTGTTTGGTCTTATCATATTATTTTCTATAAATCATTCTTGATTATTTTCTTTGGGTCCTCCTGATCATTTCTTTTAGATTCTTTTAGTTTATAAACGTTCGATTCTCTCAAATTACCTTGTATCCTCGCAGATTATTTTGTTTATTTTTTGCTTCGTAGGTCACCTTCAATGCTGAATGCAATCGATAACATGGCTGAGGTATACAATATCTAATGTATGAAAGAGAATAGTGAGATTCATTGGGCGCTTTGTGGCCAATATTCGAAATGAATCGTATATTTAGTCGACAGAGAAGTCTCCTTTGTCACGGCCATCTACTGAATATCATCATTGAAATGAATAGAATAATCTTCACATAATTCATTCCGATTATTCATATTGACTTTTTTCAATTTAATTTTTTTTTTCAGTTCTTAGAACAATTAAAAAAAGGTTAACAGAGAATCTTGTAGAAATGGAATATTCTTCCTTTCTTTATAGATATTATTATTATTATTATTATTATTATTATTATTATTATTATTATTAAGATAAAAATTGAAAACTAACGAAGGTCTTCTCATAGCCATTTTTTTTATTCTTCATGCAAGTGGTGAAGTTAGGTGATTTAAATACGTTTGAAAAGTACATAACTCGACTTTGTCCCTGATGATACTACTAGGTACGATGAGGAAAGACGGGCACTCAGCTCTCGCCTACCCTTACCCAGTTAGGCGAAGAAAGCAGGTCTTACGGGAAATAATCCTCCCTCATGTAGGTTGAGAGAAAAATAGAAGCAAGTGAAGAAAAACATGTGTCAAAGAATAAAGAACGGCAATGTACCCCCCACCCCCTGCCAGGAGTGGCACCCTTTTATATTCCCCACTTCAGGTGGACAGACAATTTACATTTCCCCGCCGAGTCTTGTAAAAAACATCTACGTTGATCAAAGCTACCTACATAGAGTGTGGTTAGGCACCGGATAGAGTCTAAGTTCAAGTGGTGTTTAATTGAAAACCTGCTAAACCACGACCTCTGCTTCGGTCCCTACTGAGAGGTGCCATTTAGCGACTGCCACCAAAGGCATTAGACGCCGTAATTATAAAAAAAGAGCGCAAATTCGCTGTAAAAATCACTCCCGGAAACAAACGAACAAATAAGATTTTCCTTAATAAATGGAATGAAGCTGACCAATCAACGTGATCGTCTCAGAGCCCGGATCGGCGAACTACTTCCGACGTCAGTCAGCAGAGCTCATTTTTGAAAGCCGCACTAACTTCCTCACACAATTTGCCGGCGGAGGAAGAAAAATCTTAGACAAACTAAGCCTCCACACCGATGGGAAAGTGTATGTCCATTTATCTATGTGTATCCGAGCATATGTGTATCTTTGAGTGAGATAAAGGTATATATATATATATATATATATATATATATATATATATATATATATATATATATAAGGGAATAGAAGGTTATTTTCTACTCAGAAGCAGCTTCCAGCTGTGCTTCTTGCCTAATATACGGGTGATTCAGCACAAATGTATTTCTCCAATTTGCTTCAATAAGGTTCATTTGTAAGGGTGTTTGTATATCTGAATACTTACTACTTTGCTTTTATTGAATGATATACATAACTGCTTAAGCCTAAGTAATATATATATATATATATATATATATATATATATATATATATATATATATATATATATATATATATTCAAGTGAGCTATTTCTTATGATTCGAAGTTTGAATATAAATAAGAGAAATAGGGCAATAACAAAACATGCCCTTCTGTAAATTCATTAATACACCAACGTTTCAAGGGCCAGCCTCATCCTCAGGTTACTAAAAGAGCACACTATGATAGCTAATTTAAGGCTATACAATATGTCTATGTTGTTAATCAGGCCCTTGAGATTTTGTAAAAATAATGATAAATGGTAAGCATTTAACGATGAACGAGCATTGGAGCCAATGAAATTTGGTCATTGAGGGGTTTTCGCTTTCAAATATACATAAGAATTCAGGGATCCTTAGGTCGCAAAGGTTATTTGCAGAGGAAAGTAATGATAATTGGTCGATCTTTACCAGAGAATTACAATTTTCAGTAAGGAGTCTTATCGTAGAATGGTCCGGATTGGCCAGCGGGAGACCTGTTCTTCATGACGTTCCAGCCTGTTGCTCAACTCTCGAATGAAGGGTTCGGCATTCAAATATCTTTACAAGTTGAAGCTCCTTAAAATATTTACCCTAGTACTTAAAACAAATGACGTGAAGGAACTTTATAAATTAGATTCGGATAAATCCCTAGTAATTTGCCGTCCTGATAAAGGTAATGACGTAGTTATTATGAATAAGGAAACGTTGGTTTATAAATAAATGAGAAAATGCATCTGCTTTCTGTTGCCCTGGTTCACGTATGTCGTATATATATATATATATATATATATATATATATATATATATATATATGATCAACTCACAAAGTAGCGCGTGAGTAGAGCAATAAATGCAAAATATCCCACAGGAAAATGAAAGGCGGATTCCATGTACTTTCTTCATGATACCTGAACGTCACATGGATTATAGGCAAACTACCTGTTGTTCTAAGTGTTGTGAAACTGGTCCTGGCAGAAGTTCTTTTCATCTGAGAAGAACCAGATCGTCCCCGGCTCAACATGATTTTTCAGCTTGTTCAGGAACTTCTTAGCCATCGTCAAGCGGTTTTTCCTTGGCCTTGGCTGTGAGAATGTGTCCCTTGCACCATCTCCTGTACGAGTGGTGGCGAAGGTCCTCATTCAGTGCCAGCTTCATAGTTGTTACCCCAACACCTATCTCTCGCCAAAGCCCAGATTCCCTTGCTCGGGTATTCTATCACCTTCTCATGTAGTTGTTGGATGAATTCGCTCATGCGAACACTGCCACAACGCTTGATGTGTTCCTTTATGTTGGCCAGTGCTTCGTAGTATCCGTTACACCTGCCCATGTCAGGTTTTATAGTCTTTATAGTGTTAACAGATCATTGAAAACTAGTCAAAATTTCTGTGTATGCTCTCCAATACCGTTAGACTGTTTACCGATACTTCAGAATTTTCCTGAAAAAAGGAGACATCAATCATCAAATTTAGCCCGAACATCCTGTATAGATATATATATATATATATATATATATATATATATATATATATATATATATATATATATATTTTAGGGGGATGAGTTAACTATTTGCAAACATGCCTTTTGAAATTTTGATATATTTATGAAGTACCGAACAATATGTTATTTTTATCTATAATTCAGTATCTTATAAGAAATAAATTAATAGAAATAAAACCCCAAAATTTCACATGTATAAAAAATATTAGATACTTTTCAATTTGATACTCATATGTGACAAGAGTACTCTGCCGTAAATATTTTCCGTCATTCATTGTTGATTGCGAAGCCTTTGTTTGCTATCAATAGTGTAATCGAATACTACAGTACATGATGTGATCAGATCCTCACAACATTTTGACTCAATATTAGCTCATTCTTCAATGCATATCTCCTTCAGATTTTTTAATATTTTGTGAATGCCTTTAATGCATTTTATCTCCGAGGATTATCCTTCAAGTGACTACGGCCACTTGAAGGACGCTAGTTGTCTTCTCAAACCATTCACGAGGCAAATTTGTTTAGATCATTATCTTGCTGAAAGATCCAATTGCGTTTTCCGTAGAATTTTTGCCGCTAAATCCCAATTTTTGTCCAAAATATCACGATACTTAGCCCTATCTATAATTCCGTTGATAATCTCAAGATAATCAGTGCCAAAATAAGTGAAACACCTACAAACCATTATGTTTCCCTTTGCAAATTTTAAGAGTTGGTATGGTCTTCTTTGGATCCTCCGCGGTTCCTGCTTTTCCACAAACATGGCGCGAGGAATTTCGACTAAGATTTTTAAAAATTTTGGGATCCCATCTGGCGACTACTTACTTGGGTATAATTCGCCGTACACGACACAGACTACTACTAGGCTATATTAAAAAACAAATAACAATATGTAAATAACAAATAGCAACGATATAAGAGGACATGGGCTAAAAAAATAGTAAAGACAAGAAAACAAACCAAAAAGGCAAGAAAGAAGCGTGCTCCGACGTCGGGGGCAGCTTTAGGAACCCCGTAAGATGGCCTCACGACCAACATGGGTGCTGCCTCCTGAGAGTCTAACGACTCGGTGGAGGCGCGCGGCCGTTTCGTCTTACGGGAAACGGTCACGCTGGAGGAAAGGACGGGAGGATCCCTGATTTTAGCCGTGGCTGGGTATGAACCCTTTGCGCCGCCAGCTTTACCAGGGGAGCGCCCGAAGTAGGTAGAACCCATAATCTTCTTAACATTTTTCCATTCTTCTTGTACTTTTGAATTATAGTCCAACGGTGTTGTACGGCACATTTAGTTATGAAGAATTGATCAAGTACCTGCGACTTTCGTAATGGGGATCAACAATTGGTTTTCTGACATTATCGACAACTCTACCCATCATTCCTTTCTAGCGCAGGGGGTTGTAGCTCTCACCGGTGGACATGAGATGAAGTGGGAGGAGGCAAGAGTCGTGGCTCAAACCTGTACTAAGAAGAGCTGTAAGTTCATAAAAGCATTGGTGGCTAGCGACGGCTGTCTCAACTGACAAATTGGGCTCTGCTTCGACCTATGCACTAGAAACTCACCATATTTTGTATCTGATTTACAGAATTTGCCAGTACATAAAGATTGATACTTCACATTGTCATTGGTGAAACAATTTTATTTTATAATCCAGGAGTAATTTGATTGAGCAGGTGAGGCTGCTTCAATTCTCTTATTGAGACTCTTTCGAATTTCTGGTTCGTCTGTCGCCTGGAATTTGTGGAATATCTAATATGTGAACTTGCAAGGGGGCATAAGGATTGGTATCCAATTGAATGATTCCGTTGGTTGGGATTCGAACCGAGTACACTGAGGCAGCGAGCAACCTCTTTGATCTCAATAAAAGTGAGCCTTTAACACCTCGGCTACGAGGAAGATGAAAAATCTTCCGAATAGACAAGCTTTTAAGGTACGCCTCGCAAGGTCAATCGGGAATGTGAAAGAAAGAGAAATTAATTGGGAATTCGAAAGATAAAGGAGAAATTGAATTAAACATGCGGCGAATACACAATGTATATCTCTCATGAGCGCGAGAAAATGATGAAATAATCCAACACACCGCAAGAAAGAGAAAACGGAATAATTTTTCTTTGGAAATAGTTATTTACTACTTCGACAAAGCTTGTCTATTCGGAAGATTTTTGGTCTTCGCGTAGCCAAGTGGTTAAAGTCAGTGTGCTTGGTTTGAATCTCACCCCATATATATATATATATATATATATATATATATATATATATATATATATATATATATATATATATATATATATATAATATCACTACCAAAATCAATTCTGTCCACAAATACCTCCATAACACTTTAATACACCGGCCACGCCTCTCTATAGCACAAATAGATTCATTTATTCCGGTTCCGATGTACCTCGTTCATCGAGTACTGCAAATGAATCTTTCGTCGACAATGGACAAACAACAGGATACACCGATTGAAGTAACCAATAAAAACTAACGGCTGACAATAATGACATCTATAAACGAAATATGATATTGTAAAGAACATGAAACCGGCATCGGTGAACGAGAAAAAGCATGAGAGTTTCAACGGGGCGTCGAATTTGCAAAAGGTGAATAGAAATATTAAAACGATTTAGAATTGTGGGGGGTAATCAGAGCAGAACAATAGATTAAGTAGATCGAATGATGGTGTCGATTTTTTACGCCATATTTTCCTGGAGACAACACTGACACATCTATTTTCTTGAGTAATGGACTTGTAGAAGTAGGTGTGGGGGAAAGTAGAGATAGAGGGAAAGAGATGCAAGGGGAAAGTTTAGGTAGATGGAAAGTTAAGCCCGTGGAAAATAGAGACATGGAGAAAGTATTTAGAATAAATGCGAAAGTGGAGGGAATTGGAAAGTAAATGCAGTGTGAAAGTGAACGCGAAAGAAGAGGCAAGAAGAAAGAAGAGAGAGGGAAAAAGTAGAGATAATGGAAAAGTAGAAGCAAAAGGAAAGTGGAACCAATGGGGGTAGTAGAGGTATAGAGATTTTAGAGGCATGGAGAGGGTATAAGCAGAAGGAAAGTAGAGATAAGAAAAGTAGAGGCAGAGGGAAAGTAAAGACAAGGGAAAAGTAGACGCAAAGAGAAAGTAGATGAAAAGGGAAAGTAGATGTAAGGGGGATGTAGAGGCAGGGGAAAAGTAGAGACACGGGAAAGGTAAAGGCAAGTGCCTAGTAGAGCCAGGGAGAAATTGAAGTAAGAAGGAAAATAGAGCATGGGAAAGTAGAGGCAATTAAAAATTAGAGGCAGTGGGAAGTAGAAGCAAGGGAAAAAATAGTAACAGAGGGGAAAGTAGATGAAGGATGAAAATAGAATCAGGGAGAATAAATTAGATTAAGGGAGAAAGTAGAGGTAGGAGGAAAGTAGAGACAGAAGGAAATTGGAGGCAAGCGGAAAGTAGAGGTATAGGGAAATTAGAGGCATGGGGGGGGGGTAGAGGTATGGGGAAATTAGATGTAGGAGAAGTAGATGAAGAAGGAAAATAGATTCAATTTGAAAGTAGAGGCAGGGAAAGAAAATAGGCAAAGTGAAAGTAGAAGAAATTAGAAAGTATAGGGCAGAAAAAAGTAGAGGCGGGTAGAGTAGGTAATAGTGGAGGCTGGGGTTCAAATAGAGGTAGGGTCAAGGTAAACGATTTTCTTTTAATTGAAGGGGGCTCAACTGGCAGTTGCCATCCAGAGCCTGTCCGCCGAAATTATGACGTAGCCTATATTAAAATAGGTAAAAAACAAAAACAACAACGACAAACACTCATGAGCTCCCAAAGCCTCCCTTTTCAACCAAAATCCAATCAAGAATAGGATAAAAAACGCACCTGCAAAGCTGGAGCGATGCCCGCTCCCTATAGGGCCTGAGAGCACAACCAACAGACCATGTGGCTAAATTTTATGAAGGAGAACCACCTCCTCCAAAAATATCAATCCCTCTACATTCAGGATTACACGAACTGGTTTCGAGTACAAAAGACAAGTGGTAGCGACCTCACACCTCCCGCTACTGAGAGAGGTAGCGTGTGCTAAGTTCTCCCCGACAGTTTAGGGGAACCAACCAGTCGTCTCAGTAAGGTTCATGATAAGGCTCCATCATATAGCACTGCGTCCCGCGATTGAGTCCCGATTCGAGGTCGACAAAAAAAAAACATGGAGGCGTTGAGGCCTTGGGATGTAGGTCCACTGGAAATGTCGAGGCGCAATTAAACACAACTTCAAATTCTAGTGGTTGTTTTCCATCTTCTTGGGCATGTAACCAGAAACGGAAGATGTGTCCTGATTTCTACCATGTAGTCACTGTGGAGAAGAGCAAAACGCTTGTCGTTCAGTCCGTCGAAACAGGCCAAGGCCCTCGTCAGCGAGTTCACTTACATTTCTACATGTCCAGGAACCCAGTGGAAGAAAAGCTTGACATACTCTCCCCTCGAGGTAGTCGTGGACTCACGGATACTACGAACTAGGGACGAACATTCTAATGCGTCAAGAACTATCAGCGCGTTATGAGTCGCTATGAATCACAATTTGGTTTTCGAAATTGGCACTGTGGGTAATCATCCGTACCAAGTGATGTATTAAAACTAGCTCGTACATGACGACAGACGTAGCGTGAGAAAATTTCCGCCGGAAAACATATGGTGGGATGCCTGAAAGCCAGTCCCCACTTCGCATAGAGAACCATCAGTGTAAAGTGGCTTTGCCCCAGCGTATCATAACTTGTTTAAAGAAATAAGAACGCAATGCTATAAAAGATTTGAGAGCAGAGGCGTGGTGACATGTGTTCAGATGTAGCACCCTTCAGGGTAGCATCCTGTTCAGAACCAGCGGCATCATCGGCCCGAGAGCTACGTAAGCTTTCGAATGAGTTTCCTGGCTCTAAACCCGTAGGAATTAGGGTATGATCGGCATCTCACATCGGCACATGCACCATCGAGATCGGCCGTGGACGAAATGAAAATCTTTTGAAGGAAATGCTAGACCTGCGTGTACAGGGGCATAATGCTGTGTGCAAGCAGTAGAGAGAGTATCATCTCTCCAGTTTTGGCAAGGATGCTCTATATAGGAGACGTGCATAAGACACCGGTTACTAAACCGAGACCAGTATATTGGATCGATTTCAGCTTCCGCAATTCACACTAGGGTGCGAATACTAGAACTCGTATCTCTAGCCTAGCTTAGAACAAACAGGAGCGGCAGAACAATAGAAGAGTAACCTGATCAAAACCTCAGGTGGTGAACGCTAGGTAGAGAGCGAAGAATGTCCATGGCGTGGTTATAGGAAACTGTAATGCTGCAAAGACACGTATACCCGCCAAGAAGATAGGCGAACGTGCTCAAACATACCGCAACCCGTTCCTTGCTCGAAGATCCATACAAGGTTAAATTGTTGGTCCTGCATCTCTTTGACTGTTATAGAAAATCAGTCATTTCCTTCAGTGCAGACCTCCGCACCCGCCCCAAGCACCAGCGGGTTCATTTTGCATGCAAGAGTGACTTGGCAAAAGATATTTGAATGTTAAAGTGATCGGTATCAAGGAGGTCATCAACATCCTCTCAACCTAAACCAGAGTTTGTGTACGGAAAACACAATTATAGATCGCTGCAGGAAAATGAAATAGTTCTTGGAAAGTGATAAGTGAATTCATCCACACTTAGGACACCAAACTCCAGCTCTCCGATCAGATACACCAGGATCTGGTCCCTGGAAATTGATCGTGTATTCCCCCGAGAGGGTGTAACTACCGTGCAAATCTCCAAGGGTGAGAAAGGGCCTTTGCAACCATGCCATGACTTTACTAAAATCCACCAGATTTAGGTCAGTTGACGGTGGAATGTACATAGGAACGACAGGTTACCCATATCCAGGTGTATTTGTACTGCGCGCCTTCGATGACTTAGTGGACGAGGATAGGCCCCGCACTCTTAACTTTCCTGCCTTATACCTCATGCCTCTATTTTTCCCATGTCGCAGGGGTGGCGTATCGATTCTCTTATTTTGGTGTGTGCGTGTGAGGGGTGGAGCCTTTACTTTCCTTAGATCCCTGGTCAGCCTCGGACGGGTGCAAGGGAGCGGAAGCTTCTTTGTTGGTAATCTCCTTTCAGGTGCTATATTTTAGGATTCCGAGGGTGGCTTCATTACCACCTTCTACTGTTTTGCTTTCAGTGTGTCTAGCGAATTTGGTGCAGGCGATCAAGTGGAGTGTGGAGCCCTGGTTTTAGTTGATGCAGGCTTGACCAGGTAATGACGCCATCTCTACGGGTAGGTAAAAGCTGCATAAAAGTTCTTAATGGGAGCAGCAACTGCTGGGTTCCTGGACATGCAGGGATAAAGGGTGCTTTCTTATTCGCAAAAACTTATGAAGTCTTTGCTTGTACAAACAACGACAGGACGAAATTATGTGCCTCTCTAAAAGAATTTAGTTCCGTAGCCTCACACTGCTTCGAGCACACCACGATGCAGCTCGTACAAGTCAGACACTTGGCCTTACATGACATTGCTTTCTCATTTATGGCCTTAGAGAAATTGACAAACAAAGCTTTTTGATTCTATTTGTGTGGCTAAAAAGTAAAAATAGTAACACCTCCGCGGTAACGTCATGGATGCCTTCACACGTTATCAATAACAGTTAGCCCGCAGCGAGTCAGTGAGACTGTCTCGGTCGAACAGGAAGGAGAGTGTACGAGTGGCCCATCACTGTTTCTATAGCATACGCTCAAACTCGACCGTTCCCTTATAGGCCAACTCTCCCCTAATGTATTCTAGGGAGTAGTCAACGAGGGCCATCGCATAGACTACTACTACCACGAAATTCATGGTACAGTACTCTCGCATAGACTAGTCCTTTCACGAAATTTAAGGTAGAGTAAGGAGGCAACTGTAGAGGTGAGCCATCAAGTGTCCAATGAACGCTTAGAATGGCGGCCTGGGAAGGGTCAGCAGCATTCACTAGAATGCTTTTATCGGAGAAACCGGTTACCTTCGGTTCTCTAACGAGAACTCTAGCTAAGGTCTGAAGCTGATGGAACATGTGTCTTTTGGACATGCTCATCTTAGTAGCACCTATGATGAGAAATCGTTTAAAGCCGGCGAGGTTGAAGACACCGGGTAGCCTCTCGATGAAGCATGCTGACGTCATCGAGGCTCTCCTCATCTTACCCTTGCAGGTTTGTGAATTTTGCGTCCCATTTCCCTCCGTTACAGGGCATCTCGTGCTCGGCTGAGCCATATTGGCTTGGTTAAATACCGAATTGACAGGGGATCCGTCCATCCATGGAAGGCAATCCCAAAAGGAGAGTATTGCCTGCCTTTATTACTCTTTTTGGAGAGAAGGGCTGAGAATGCACCCTTTTTCTCCAGCCAAAAGTTACCCAAGGCCAGATGCACAGCTCTGACTGGTCCCACGCCTAAGTGGCCAAGGACCTGGTAGCCTGTGGATCCTCATCGGAGGGAAGGGGCTCTCATTTCCTTTTGAGTCCTTTGGAGCCCTTGTTTCCTGGTAGAATCTCATCTAGGATCGGATTATAGGTTCACGGGTACTTTCCATCTATCAGTGTCTTCTGCCAGGGCAAGATCGGGTTTGTCTCACTTTGTGAAAGACCTTTATCTTGTCATTTTTCCCCAAACGTGTTAAGGATTCAGACCGAGGACTCGCTGGGCCTATGGCCTATTCTGTTTCACAAGTCAAAGTGAGCGACTAACATTCCGCCCACGAACAGATTCATTGAGCAGCCAAGTTGCACTCCTAAAAGCAAGACAGTATTATCCAAAATGCTGACTAGGCTGAAGCCAAGAGACAGACAAAAGCTCGGGCCCATGCAACCTTTTTATCTCTCTGTCCATCTCTTATTCTCTCTCTTTTATTCTTTTGTTTCTTGCCTACCTACTATATATTCAATTTATTTTAGCTCACCTGTAATTTGTTAAATTTCTCTTACATAAGAATGTCTGGGGTTCTTTCAAAATAAGTCTGGATATCAGAAGAGAAAAGGAAAAGAAGAAAAACTGCGAAGTGAAAGTAAAGGACTGAAGTCAATGGTTAAAGTGAGTGTCCGTGAAAATGGATTTGACAACCATTGAAGTAGTCGGCACCCGTGGTGATGGCAACCAACCATCAGCTAGTTTGAGTACTCAGACTAACAATCCAAGCTCTGTCCAGGATGACTTCCAAACATCCGAACCTAAGGCCATTGGCTCAAATCAACCAAGTCGACTCAATCGAACTCCGTTACAGCTTTTCCTTAACTCAGGGTACATTATCAGTTGTGGAAATTACTTATGAGGGTGAATATTGGTGAAGGAGGAGGGGGAGACTGCCTCAATGGAACTGAAAGTATTGCTAACGCCATTCAAATAGATGGAAAACAAAAAAGATACTTTAGGAAATCCCTGATTTGCTGTTCTCTGCCGAATTGAGAGAAGAAGAAGAGAAACTGGTTCTGTTACTTCGCAACTACAGGCAAAGCATTTGACTTCTAATGCAAACTATTTTAACCAGAAGAAGTGCTTTCCCCATAAGTGGCCCCTGCGATTGGATAAGTGCCACAGGGAAAATTGTGGCTCATGAGAGCAGAAAAAGACTTTTGAGTGTTTGTTTTTAGACCTTGTAGTTTAGATACCTTTGGGACAGTTTGCCTGCAGAGGACCGCGGTGGAGGGTAAGGTTTTAGTTTTGCTATTCGACTCCTTTGGAGAATCCACCGTCTCCGAGCATAAAGCCCACAGGGACGGTACATGACATTGTGCCAGAGAACAAAAACATCTGTACTTGTGAATTCACTGTTGATAGAGCAGTGCCAAGCCGGACGCGTTTATGCTAAAGCTGTAGTGGAAATAGTAGTTTCTACAATCAATTTATTAGCTGGAAGAGGTCTAGCCTTGAAAGACAATGACCACGTGATTGGGTCATCAAGCAATAGCAATTTCTTGTATTCACCCGAATTGCTTTCCTAGTTTGATGTCAAGGGTCGAAAAAAGGTGAAAGTCTAGAGGCTCTGCCATGGGTGAATACGGCACTGCCCAAAAGGTAAGGAACCCTGGGTCGAGGAGGAGTGGGGGTAAAGACTCAATGAATTCCGACATCCCTTGCTCGTCTGAGATATTATCTCTGTCCAAGAACTCCCATCGGTAGCGGGCGACCATTCAATACTGATTGCGCCTGTTCTTCCTTGGTAAGGGTGGTCCCTTTCGAAAGATAAGGGAAGAGCGCCGCCGATTCAACTAGAGAGTCGCAGGTGGCACCTCTGAATAGGATGGCAATAGGGAAACTCCTTTACTCGAAGACGTGCGAGAGAAGGAAGCCCTCTCTCCGTTAGGCGAAGTTTGGATGGGGTCTAGAAAAGCATATGGGGTGAGGCGCCTCCTCATTACAAGGGGAGCTGCCCAAGAGCGGCTCAAAACCCCTTTACCAGTTGAGAGTGGTGGTAGGGGAATTCTTACACTAGGCAGGCGTTGTCAGGGTTCTTGTTCAGCCTAACATCAAGGTAGGGTGAGGTTTCTTTTACCTTTTGTGCTTTTTAAAGTTTATTGCTGAACGCGAACTAAAATTCCAAAGCTTGTGACCAGTAAACTGATAGAAAAAAGGGATGGTGTGTTTTAAATCATTTCAAATTTAATGACACCTTTAACATACCTAAAATTACCCTTTAGTGTTGATCTTCAACGCAATGTATGCCATATTTAAGTATAAGCTTGTCTTCTTTAAAGTAGTGTAATTTACATTTAATTGTATATCTTGTCTTCTTCAAAGAATTGTTTGAAAAGCAATGAAATAAATAATTTGAAACCCTCTTTCATGAAAATCCCAACCATGGAATAAGATTTAACGATATTTTTCCATTATCTCCCTTGAACAATCCGACGGTAATAAGTAATCTAAAAATGGACTTTTTTTCTAATTTTCCCTATAGAATTTTAGAAATTTACTAATTCGGAGCTATCAAAAGTGAAATCGCACGTTACTTTGCCAAGTTTCTATTTATAGGCAGAATCAAAAGATATATTGAATTTCTTTTTTTTTCTATTAAATAATAGACCAATTTATAGCCGAATTTATTGCGACGGGACACTAAGATATTTGACCTTTCGTTTTCTTTACCACTGTTTGACAATAGAAGGGGTAACATTTAATAATTTAATATTTTAATAATTTAAATAATTTAACAATTAAATAATTAATAATTTGCTGATTTAAATAATTTAATAATTTGCTAAATTAAATAATTAATAATTTGATCATTTTAATAATTTAAATAATTTCGTAATTCAAAGCAAATGTTAGGTAGTTAGACATTAAGAAATGAGCGATCTTTCGTTCGTCTAGTGGACCCGGCGTTGGATTTCTGACGTCGATGAAGGGGTTAAATTTCGGGGAGCGTGGACGACAAATTATTAAAGGCATAATGAACTGGCCACCCCTTGGGCGTATACGCTGATACTCACCACCGCAGTGTTAAGTTATTCCACGCGCATCATCATGCACATAGTCAGTCGCAACACTGCTATCTTGTAGCAGGCATCAACTTATAATTATTTCGCACATTAGAAATTATTACTTTTGATTACTTGTACACTATGTACAAACTTGTTCCTGGGACTCCCAATGCACCCCTAACTGTTATTCCATTTAGTATTGGTGAATTTTGCTGTAGCTGTAGATGTATCTGTAACTCCTGTTACCTTTAGCCTTTTGCTTTATTTACCCTACCCGAGTTCTTTAATTCTCTTTTCTACTTATAATTAGACCAGACGAAGAGTGAAAGAGGGTGTTAAACTCTCAGCTCTCCTTCGAAGTACCATTTTTATTCTGTACTCTATATTTCCTTAGTTTCCTCGCTTTTACTTCTCTTTTAACTCCCCCCCCCGAGCACGAGCCTCCCTTGGATTAGTATAATAATCCTCTGACCCCCTCACTCACCCTTGACAGCGTGAGTGTAACGATAATGTTAAATGTCTCGCAATTCTCCCCCCCCCAGACTCGCCTCTTCTCTCTCTCTCGAGTATTTCGTGAGGTCGCTCCGATGGCGCTTTCTCGAACGTGATTCTGAATAGTCATAATCAGATGCTCAGCACCTGAGGGAACTGAGAGGGAAGTTTCATAGCTCCAGTTAGTATTTATGGTCATGGAGTCAATCATGTTGGAATAAAAGCCTATGGTGCAACCTGTACAACCAAATGTGGTAGTGAGATGGGAAACAGTCGTATTCCATGGTGAGAGCGATAGCTTTCCTTAACCAGATTGCCGTTTAGAAGATGTGGCTGCTCGGTCATCCTACTGATTTGAGTGAGACGCCTCCCCCCTGTGATACCGATTCGTCTACCCCCTTTCTACAAGTTTCCGTTACATTCACAGGGGCACCGGTACAGATGATACAGAAGATTCACGATGCTACTTTGAATTTGGAAATATACATGCTTGTATATTGTGTGTATATATATATATATATATATATATATATATATATATATATATATATATATATATATATATATATATATATATATATATATATATATATATATATATATATATATATATATAAGTAAAAGAACTCAATGGCGAGTTATGGTATATGATAGTGAAACCACTGAATAGGGGCCAATAGTTTAATTTACGAGACTAGTTTCAGTATTTAGTTTATCATACCCTCTTCAGTCGTATACTGAGAATGTAATTGTTACAAAAGTTTATAAATAGCATACAGATCAGAAAAAAACAAAAAGAAAAAATCCCAAAGAAACACAAAACAGGGGAAAAAGGTCATTAATCAGGGGGTGTAAGTCTACATAAGATCGTTGACTAAGATGTTTACGATGAGGTTACAGGAATGGGGTATGCATTTCAATTGCCCATCTTACAAATTAAAATTGGGAATTTGTCCTATTAATATATATTCTACTATTTTTCTTTTACGGAAATATTTACAATTATATATGATTTCTGCCTTTGAATAGTCAATTTGGTGGTTGAAATTGCTAATATGATTAAAAGTACTGGATGTGATACTGCCTCGTCTGACATCACCTTTGTGTTCATAAATTCGTTCTGTTAAGGTTCTTCCGGTCTCTCCTATCTAAAATTAGGGGCAGTTTGTAGAGCCACATGGGATTAAATATACACCTGCTTCATTTGGCTGATCCACGGGCTTGGTCGAAGGGAAAGATTTAAGGATAGAAAAAGGGTATTTAAATGTGGTTAGGCTTGGGGAAATAACTTTGTTCACTCCTTTGAGGAGGAGAGAAAAAGGGAGGGATAGACACTTCGTATTACTAAATTTGTTTTTATCCTTGGGACGGTAATGAGTAGATTTTGCTTTAGATACACTTTCATTGATCACGTGGAGGGGGTAATTTAATTCAATGAAACTGCAGGTTGTATATGTAATCTCGTCTTCTAAAAAGCAAGGGTCACATATCTTAAATGTTCTCAAAAACATACCTGATGCAACGGCTCGCTGAATGTTAATATCCTGATAAGAAACGAAATGGATATAAGAGTTATAATGGGTTGGTTTTCCGTAGACAGTGAAGCTAATTTTGTCAATGACTAACAATTTTTACATCAAGAAAGGATATACAATTATCTTTTTCCCATTCTACTTTAAAATTGATAGTGGGATGGAGGTCGTTAAGATTTTTGAAGGAAATTGTCAAATAAGTTTAAACTATTTATAGGCCAAGTCGATATGACATCCTCTACATACCTATGCAATACAAAATTATGATGGGGAATCACAGAAGGGAGTAATGATACTTCTAAATTCTCCATAAAAAGGTTACATAATATGGGCGATAAAGGATTACCCATGCTAAGACCGTGTTTTTTACGGAAAAAACCCATATCACTGATAAATACATTGTTAGTAACACAAAGTTTAACAAGATTTATAATTTTATTTTTGCCTAGAGGGAGGTTTAATTTTTGATTATCTAATACCTTAGATAAAACATCAAGAGCTTCGTTAACTGGGACATTAGTGAACAGGCTGTCTACATCAAAGCTTATTAAGCGGCTTCCTTTTATGTTGATTTTCCTAAATTTTTCAATGAAATCAGATGAATGGATTATGCGTGATGGAGAGGTCAATCCAACATATATATATATATATATATATATATATATATATATATATATATATATATATATATATATATATATATATATATGGCAGAATAGAGCTATGACAGTTTACCCCACCCAAATAGGGGTGTAAGATAATATACCTGCACACACATCATAAGGTGAACAAAAAGAGACCACGGTAGACTATACCATACAGAAATTACTCAAGAAATGACTGCACTACCCCATTTTATTTGCAGAGTTCACACGGCACTTTGTTTGGTACAGCATCATCTCCACTCGTATGAAGCAAGGATTAGCCGCGTTTCCTAGCTCTTATCTCTCTCTTAACCCCCTCCCCTTGCCTCCTTTGATTGGCAACCATTCACTATTTTAAAGTAGTTTCTTTCGTTTGTCTACCTATCATGTGCATTTATTATCGACTCTCGACTCTTAATGGTTGTCATTTCATTGCTCGTTAGACGACTCCTCCATGGCACAGTTTCGAACAGATTCTTTTGTGCCGTCTTCGGTGGTTCGATGCTACTCATTTTCTCATGACGGCTAAATTTCACATCTCTCGTCTCTCTCTGACGTCGTCAACTTGGTGAGTTTATACATTTCACGTTTGTTTTCACACATCACCGACGTACCACGGTCGATCATAACATCCCTCGTGACTCATACTTCATCGTGATTCCAGTTTCTTATTAACCCATTGTGGCACAATTGATTTCATCCTTGACCATTGCTACCCTACACTTTTCGCTACTATCCGTGGACAACTTAATATTCGTACGAATTATTATTTTACTGAGTTTCTTCTTTGTGTTAATTAATTTCTATTAGTTTTCTTATTTTAGAATCCAGTGTAACCATTTCACCATAGATTGTGCAATAGAAGTTTCTCGTTTGGCTATTACTTTTCTATAATTTAATTACTTTTCCAATTACGGTTCTTTTAATGGGTTATTGACATACAAAAATATTTAATACATAAAATTGCAATATTTATTTGGCGATTTGTATGAGTGATTCTGATATTACCAAAAAATATTGATTATCAAGAATGAGTATTTCTATTCATTTTTGGCAATTGTAACATATCTCAAACCCTCTCGCTGTTCTGACTCACCAATTCTTGTCACGCGCGCTTGTGGAATTGCTAGTGGTAAGTGCATTCTACCTGTCAATATATTAGAGATATCGTAAAGTGAGGGGGGCATATTAGAAATACTGAGTACATGTACGCTGTACTCATTTATTCCTGGAAGCATCAAATACAACCAACCAGCATTAAAATACATAGATGGTCGATGATTGTATTCCTATTTTTAACCTTAATATTTTATACTACTAGTTTTCCTTGTTTTCTTTTTTATATTTCTTCATCTATCACTTCTCCCTTTATTCATCCCCACGACTCTAAGAAGGGCGAAAGAGGGTGTTAAGGACTTTGTTCCGAAATTGATTTAAGATGGAAGAGAGAATTGATCGACAAGAATAGGGAGTTATTCACTCATTCAAAAACTCGCTGATCAACGATCAATTGAGAGCCCAATTAACATCCCTTTCTATGTGAAAAAGTAATTAGTCATAAAATAGTCATAAAAAGGCCATAAAAGGCAATACAAAAAGGATATGACAAACTTTAACCTAAACTTATTCGAAGGGTTAGATCAAACTTCTACGGGATTGTACGTGCTTATAAATATGCACAAGGCGTTGTACGTACGCGCAAATAGGCAAGATAAATTATACGTACATATAAATACGTCTATGGAAATATACATGCACCCAAGTAACCACAATAAATTTTACGTTCATGCGGATACGTACAAGTAATTATATGTACGCGCAAGTTGACAGAAGGAATTATGCGTATGTATATGTATTCAAATGTTATCTTACGTATTAACAATTACGCATGGATAATTGTACGCGCATACAAGTACACACAAACAACTACACGTAAGTACAAATGCGCACGAAGAATTGTTTGTACATACAAGTACACACGAGTAATTCCACGTGAGTACAAGTACGCACAGGACACGGTAATACAGACAAAGAGGCAAAAATAGTTATATGTAAGTAAGAAGTACGCACGTACAAGCACAATCATTGGTAATTACAACTGCGCACCAGAAATCGTACTTATCTACAATTGTGGAAAATAAATTTCACCTACGTGCATATATATGTTCTGGAAAGTGTACGTACGCATAAGTAAGAAAAAAACCCAATACAAATAAGTACCTTCCCTTCTCTTGCCTTTTCCCTGGGGATTTCCTGATAAGGAAGAGGGAAAGGCAACGCAGAATGGGCCCCCTCAGCTTGTCAGGAAAAGGACGGAACAGAGACCAAGTTTGAAAGTCTTTTTCAAAGTTCTAAAAGCCAAAAAGAACTTTCTCATCTAAGACCAGAGTGCCTCGAGGGTAGCTGCAAATCTTATCCGGAACACTTTTTTTTTAAAAAGAAATTCCCATAATTTTGTTTTGTTTTTGTTTTACCAGTTAAAAGTAGGTGTGCATCAAAATTGAAGCCAATGGCTTGTTGCCATGTGGAGGAACCGAGAAATCTAGAGCTTGATTTCAGATGTAATATTAGGCCGGTAAATGCCTGTTAAGTCACATAACGATTTAATCTAAACACGAGTTATCTCGGGATAATTTTGATCAGGGGAATTTTGATCAGGATAAATTGTCTCACTTGGATTGTATGAGTATTACATTTGGATACGTAGGTTAGTTCTCAATGGCCTTTATCGTAGTAACAATCCTTGATAATACACCCCAATCCAACCTGACCGAAGCTAACTTAACCTAACTATATGAACAACCTAATCTAATCCAGGCAAAACATCCGACCTAAGTTAATTTACATTAAAATAAGGCAACTTTACGTAATCAGAATGAATTTAATAAAACTTGATCTAAGCAAACCTAATCTAAACAAGCACAACCCAATACAAGTTAACCTAACCTAATCAACGTAACGCAACTCAACCAAGCCTATCTCACGCTCCAAGACAACCTACCCAGACCTAATCGAGCCAAACCTGACTTAAATATATCCCCTTAAAATTAAGCTTTTGCCACTTCGCTCTTCCTCATCTGTCTCTCATTGCCTTCGCAGTACGGCGATCTACCCCGTCTTTCATTAACAAACGGCTCTCTTCTTCAGGTCGAGCGTTTGTGACATGCCTCCAGTTCATTCTTCAAGGAGGAAAAAGAACTCTTTCCTTCAATAATGCTACCAGCACAAATAAGCTGTTCCGAAACCTCTTCAAACTATGACAGAACGAAATGGGCGACTTTTGGTTAGGGCCTATTTATATTACTCTGTTGGCATGGCAATGACAAGTCCTCTACTAATTAATGTCCCCAAAGTAATTGCTTTGGTTTAATGGTTAGGTTTCTTGCTTGAGAAAACTACAACTACAATTTATATACAAATGCAATTAAAACTTTAATGTCAACCTCAATTTGTGCTTGAGTTTAATTAATATTGTGACTTTGTGCTTGAGCAAATTGTAACTTCAAATTGAACTACATTTAAAATTTCGGATACAATTACAATTTCTACTACAAATGAAATTAAAACTAATGTCAATTGCAATTTGAGCTACAATTCCAACTAGAACTGCAATTACAACTACAATGAAAATTGAATTCCATTTGTAATTATACCTAGTTGTAATTACAACTACAATCGTAATTATAACTACACTCAATTTCAACTACAATTTCAACATTTTTACAACCACTTTCCTTAAGCGCCTGGGAGGGGATCTGTTTTAATTACTGAGGTTGATCGGTCTAGGAGGAGTTGCACGAACTCATGTGTGCCCCAACCACTCTTTAAACAAACCTCACAAAATTTCTCCCGGCGTTTCTCTCTTTGAGATTCTGCTAGACCTGAATACGAGGAAAAGATGGCGTTAAACCCTCTCAAATACTTAATACCATAACGTATAAGGATGACGACTTTCATGAAAGTTTAATAAACCTCTTAGCAAACTCTGGTCCACACAAAACTATCCTTATCGTACCAGCAAGTAGGGGCAGAAAAAGCAAACCATTATTGAGGGCAGAAAGGAGGGTTAATTTACATATCAATTTTTAGTGAAAAAAAACTCCACCGAAATAAATGCACACGTAATTAAAAAAAAACAATAAAGAGCATAAGTAAAGAAATACTTGAGAAAATATGAGTTTTATAGATGTGAATAAAAACATCTAGAACGCATCATGAGTAAAAACGTGAATAAGAATATAGAAGTAAAATAGGATTTAAAAAATACTGACAAAGTAACACATGAGTCACAATTATGCAAAACACCCCTCAAAAATGTCTTTCCAACTCCCCGTCTCCTACGAACACTGAAATGTATTTTATTTTTAAATTAGATTCATCTTAACACCGAATTCTTGTAAAAAAAGAATGCTCAACCTGACGATGAATTCTTTATTCTTTAGGAGATTGTAAAAAAGCTCTACAATGAACAGACCGAGAAAGAAATCCAGGCACGGTTCAAATAGAGAGAGAGAGACAGACAGACATAAAATAAAATAAATAAAAAGAGAGGAAACCAAGATAAAACAGAAAAGAGGGATAGGAGAAAGAAAGAGAAATAGAATGATTGAGAAAACAAAGAGAGAGAGAAGGGGAGAGAAATAAAGAAAAAGATAAATTATTAAAAAAGAAATAGAGAAAAAGACAAAATGAGATGAAGAGAAAGAGAAATAAGAGAAAAAAAGAGGCAAATAGAAAGAGAGAATGAGAAATAAAGAAGAAAGAGAAATATAAAGACAGCGAAAGAGAACGATAGATTACAAAAAAGAGAAAGATAAGGGGAGAGAGAGAAAAAAGAGAAAAAAAGGAGAGAGAAAGAAAAATCGAAAGAAATAGAAGGAAAGATAAAGATAAATTAAATAAAAGAGAAGGAAAGGGGGAGAAAGAGAAAATGAAGGAGGGAGAAAGAGAGAGAGAAAGAAAAGAGATTAAGAAAAAGTGAAAAAGAATGAGAAAAGAGAAAAAACGGGAAATACTTCGAAAAAGAACGATGCAAAAGAAAGAATGAGGAAAGAGAAAGATACAGAAATATACACAAAAGAAAGAGATAAAGCGAGGAGAGAGATGACCTCTAGAGCGTTTCACAGTGAGCTAAAGGTAAGGACGGGGGGGTGGGGGAGTCCTCCCATACGGAGCCGAGCGTTGGTCGGTAAAGGAAAGCGACTAATCCGCTCGTCGCCTCCATAAATCCACCTGCAGGAATTCGAGAAAGAAAGGAAAGGGAATTTCTCACTTCCTGCGTTACTTTAGTTTTGCGGTTAAATTCTTTGCTTTTATTTTATTCCTCTTATTACACCCGATTGCGCCTCACTCGTAGTATTTATAATTCAACTAAGAAAGGAAGCTAAGGTAACTTACGAGGGCATTTCTTTCTCTGATTGAAGGATTGAGAGATGAAACCATCTTTAAATAACTTAAATATTCACAAAGAACAAATCTCAGAGTGTACAACTCTTTAACCTTTATTATGATGTATGATGACATCTGCGCGTCGTAGAAGGCTCTCAAACTGAATTGATCACGCGTAAAATGGGCGTCAAATACAATTTTTGTATAATAATCTCGCGAGTGTATGTGAGTGACTTCGATCTACGGTTAGTTTCTTTGATCTACAGGGTGCCACACAATTCTCCATTCATAAAGGAAAGTAACCTAACGTAACCTAATTTTATTTGCAGAACATCTTTTACATCAGAAGTTCTCAACCGGTTTTATCTTTTGGCCCTCTTAGGAACAGTATTTTTCCTGTGGCCTCATAAGGATGATTTCCAGGGGGTAAAATGAGGATTAACTTTATTTTACGCAAAATAGTAAGGGAGACTGCCTTGTACGGGGGTGATGGCATGCGGTTACTATCGAGTTAGTTTCTTCACAGTCTATCGGATACAGCTGGGGGACGCTCCTCAACCACGCCAAGCAAGTGGTTGTATCCAATACTAAAGCAACGATTGGATACAACTACTTGAATGGCCGGGTTGAAGAGCATCCCCAGGACCCCCTTGGCCAATCATTGGTAGACTAACCGCAAGATGCAACATATTTGCTGACAGACAAATTCAAATTTGATTATAAAATATTTAATAAAAAAGGAAAATATATGGATCATATTGATTAATTTATTTTTAAAATGTAATTCTAATAAATAAATTAAAATTTTCTATTGGCCTGAAATTAATTTAAGCTTGAATAGGTTGAGTCCTGTGGCCCCCTTCATGAATTCTGTAGCCCCTCTAAAGAAAGAAAAAAGAAAGAAATATATAGCAAAACAGAGAGAGAAAGAGATAAAGAAAGAAAAGCGAAAAAATAAAAAAGAGAGAAAGAGAAATAGAGAGAAAAGACATAAAAGAGAAATAGAAATACTACCGTACATCATTGCTGTTTTTGTCTTTGTTAACAGACGCAAATCTGAGCAGAAAACTCACATGGGAATAAGAACCTACGAGTAAAAATACATGCGAGTAAAATACACATAGAAGAAGATATGAGTAAAATAAATCTTGGTAAAAATTAAATGTAAAAACATAAGAGTCAAAATAGCGTTTAAACAAGTGTCTAAAAGAAGATATGCGAGTGCATATGAGTAAAAATACACGAGCAAAAAACACACATGTATGAATATGAATAAAAATCGTAAAAACACACAGGTGCTTAAAGCCAAACATGTTATACTCGCCGCAGCGAGAAATGGACGATGAGAGAGAGAGAGAGAGAGAGAGAGAGAGAGAGTAACAAGGAGTAACAAGGAAAGGAAGTAACCAAGGAGACCTTACGGTCCATTCAAAGAGGGTACCTTTGGACTAGTAATCGAGCAGGCACATGGCTGCTCAATTGTTTTGCGTCCCTGAACGGCCACTTTTCAAGACTTTGTCTAGTCTTGACTTGAACTGGTCTACAGATTCACTGTTGATAACTTCCACTGGAAGTGCGTTCCAATTACCGCAGATACTGTAAGTGAAAAAAATTTCCACACAGATTGCGGTTGTAACGCTTCAGTTCAAGTTTGAAGCCGTGATTGCGCGTTCTGTTCTCACTCAGTGTGAAAATATCCCGGTAGTCAACATTGTCGAACCCTCGAAGTATTTTGAAAACTTCGATGAGCTGACCACGCAGTCTACGGGTTTCCAGCGAGAACAGATTTAATTCCCTTAGTCTATCCTCGTGAGCTTTTATGTCGGATAGAGGGAACCAGCTTGGTTGCCCTGGCTTGTACGCGTTCCAACCTTTCGATATCCTTTCGAAACGAAGGACTCCAAAATTGTACAGCATACTCCAGTTGCGGCCGAACGAGGGAGTTGTACAGAAAAAGTACTGTATCTAAACTGGCGCTTTATGTAGCCTAACATCCTTTGGGCTTTCTTTTCTGCCTCAAGGCACTGTTTCGAAAACTTGAGGTCACTAGTGATTGTTACACCCAAGTCCTTCTCAGTGTCGGTGGATTCAATAGCAGTGCCCTTAAGGATATAATGAGATTGGGGGTTTCTGTGGCCGATATGCATCACTTTACATTTCCCCACGTTAAAAGGCATTTGCCACGTGTCCGACTACTCTCCAATCTTCCCAAGATCTACCTGCAGGCGGGCAGTATTTCCATCCTTTGCAACGTTCATACCAAGCTTGGTATCGTCAGCAAATTTGGAAATCTTGGCAACCATGTCACCGTCCATGTCGTTGACGTAGATGATGAATAGTAGTGGTCCCAGGACAAAACCTTGAGGCACCCCGCTAGTAACGTGCACCCACTCAGAAGCCTGTCCATTCACCACCACCCGTTGCCGTCTGCCACTTAGCCAGTTCTCGATCCAGCCGGCTACTTTTGCGTCTATGCCTAGCGCTCGAACTTTCCGGAGAAGGCGGCGGTGTGGTAACTTATCAAAGGCTTTCTGAAAGTTTAAGTACACCACATCCAACGCCTTGTCCCGATTGTGCTCACTGAACACGAAGTGGAAGAATTCCACAAGGTTCGTCAAGGCATGACCGTTGCCTTCGGAAGCCGTGCTGGGAACTCCTGAGTAGCAGGTTTGACTCTAAATACGACGTCATTTTGTCTACCATCATGCTCTCCATGAGTTTACCGACTATCGAAGTCAGACTGATAGGTCGGTAGTTTGACGGTTGGCTTCGGTCTCCTTTCTTGAAGATAGGAGTTACCTCCGCTTCACGCCAGTCTCTAGGAACGCATTCGGTCCGGATTG
Source organism: Ceratothoa steindachneri (assembly GCA_963969495.1). Lineage (NCBI taxonomy): Eukaryota > Metazoa > Arthropoda > Malacostraca > Isopoda > Cymothoidae > Ceratothoa > Ceratothoa steindachneri. The sequence goes on from OZ018319.1 coordinate 145,374,148, forward strand.
ACATGTTGAAGATTGCGCTCAGGTGTCGTGACACTTGATCGCACACTTCTTTCAACACTTTAGGTAGAAACCCATCCGGACCAGGTGACTTATTCGTCATTAGGTCAGTGATCTTCTTTTTTATTTCCCCTTTGATCAAGTCCATATCCTCTAGCTTTTTCCCCGAGTAGGAATCCATTGGCTGGGGGATGAGACCACACTCTTCAGTAAACACTGAAGAGAAGTAGTCATTGAGAAGGTTAGCATTTTCTGCATCTAAGTGCTATAATGCCCCCTCCTCATTTCTCAAAGGGGCAATCGTTCGACGGATTGGTTTACGGCTGTTCACATATCAAAAAAACTCCTTGGGATTCTCTTTACAGAGTCTCGCCACTCGGAGTTCCTCAGACCGCTTAGCCGCCCTTATGCTGGACTTCACTCTTCTGGCTAGCCTCCGGTATTCGTCAAAGTCACCCGAGATCTTAGATTGCCGGTACACAGTTCTTTTCTTCCTAAGCAGTTGGCCAATTTCTCGATTAAACCACTTTGGTTGAACAGAAGACCAACGGGGACATTTCAGAGGGATGAAACGCGATTGAAGACTCATGAATGGGGTTTTGAAACTGTCCCACGAGTTTTCAACTACATATCTACAGAAACAAGGACCAGCAAAGACCCTAAGGACCGCTCAAGGCCAGTCCGCTCACAGAAGATGTTAACTACCACTTTCTAACGTTAGTGTATCATGCTTTTTTACATGAATCTTTTTTTTTTACTATTTCAACTCTACGGTACACACTTATCTATATGTGCACCCTTTATATATATTTATTTACATGATTTTTAAAATATTTATATTCTACTGTACACACTTATCTACGTATCTACGCATGTGCTCAGAGAGATAGAGAGAGAAGGAGAGTGATATATATATATATATATATATATATATATATATATATATATATATATATATATATATATATATATATATATGGAGAGAGAAAGAGAGAGAGAGAGAGAGAGAGAGAGAGAGAGAGAGAGAGAGAGAGAGAGAGAGAGAGAGAGAGAGAGAGAGAGAGAGAGAGAGAGAGAGAGAGAGAGAGAGAGAGAGAGAGAGAGAGAGAGAGAGAGAGAGAGAGAGAGAGAGAGAGAGAGAGAGAGAGAGAGAGAGAGAGAGAGAGAGAGAGAGAGAAGGCGGGCAGCTGATCTGTCGAGATATGGCAACAGTGAGGGGGGACACCTGTGACGGTGCTTGCCGCACCCCCATCGTCCATTTCTCGCTGCAGCGAGTATAGTACACGAGTAAAAACAATATTTAAAATTATGAATAAACCAGGCAATGGCTTTGCTACTAAGATTAAAATTTAAAATTTAAAAAAAGCAACCATGGTTAAACTTTTATAAATTTTCTGAACTTCATTATTTGATACCTATATTTATTTCTGAACTTCACCATTTTGTTTTTTTGATATTATAAAAGAATCATTAGAAATAACTTTGCTAAAAAAAAATCAGTCATAATCAAACTAACATGAAATTATTTTTCAAATACTCAAAAAATCCCCTTCTTAAATTATAGAGTTAGTGATGATGATGATATGAATAAGTACAATAACATATGGGCTTAAAACCAGATACTCGTATGTAAGTAAAAACCGAGTAAGACATGTGAGAAAATATGAGTACAAAACGTAAAACACACAGGTAAGTCTTAAAACTAAACATATATGTACATATATATGAGCAGAGGTGGGCGGTCCGATTCGGAAGTCCGATTATCCGATTAATCGGACTCTCATTTTTGAATCGGACTAACCCCGGCTAAACGAATCGGATAATCGCAATCGGACTGCAGAAAATTTAAAGTGATTTGCGATTAATCCAGGTCGACGTCGTCTTTGTTGTTTCGCAACAGCAGTTTCTTAGTAAATTTTTCTAGATTTTTCTCAAGTAAATATTTTTTCGTTTTGTTTTATTCTATTCACACCTTCGCATTTTCTCTATAATATAATGCGTAAAATATCATAATTAATTATTAAATCATATATAATGAAAAGAGGGCGGCCCTCGCTGCACCGAACTTTGAGGCCCTCGTCTTCATGAAGGGCAACCTCCACCTCCTCCAGAAGGCCCACAAGGTAGAGGAGGAAGACGAGGACTAAGCTGGCGGGCTTAGAGTAGAGTAGAGTGGAAAGCTTTAAATATGGAACAAAGTTGTTAGTTGACCCGTTTTTTCTGAGAGAATATATTAGTATTACTGTGTGTATTTTGTGTAATATGTACTGTATAGTTTAATTTTTTGTTATATTATATTTTAATTAAAATAAAATGTTTATTTTTGATCTTAAAAGCTTGGTTTCTCTTTGTATTAGTTAAAAATGGCTTATTTAGGGTAAAAAAGCATTAAATTCCCTTTAGAAACATTGAAAATCGGTTTAAAAACATTGAATCGCTTAAAAAAATATCGAGTCGCATTTAAAAAAATAATCGAATCGGATAATCGCTAATCGGACTTAGATTTTTGGCACCCGAATCGGATAATCGAATCGCACTTCACGAGCTGGCGAATCGGTAATCGCTAATCGGACTTCAATTTTTTCGAATCGCGCCCACCTCTGCATATGAGTAAAACACCACTTTAAGTCTCGCCATCTTTGTTAAGATGGCGGAAAATGACGACATCATTGATTGTACTCGTGACAAAATCATATTTAAATGATAATAATAATGAAAACTACTTCTAAGGCGGTCGTCAAGGTAACAGGATCTCAGAGCGCCTAACCATAAGGAAAGGACGAAGAAATGAGGTGGGCGTTCAAGGCATGGGTTACGGCGCCATTCGCAGGGCAAGATTAGGGGTCAAAGAGGCAACCTCCCTGCGCTTGACATCGGGAGGGTTGTGTGCACTCCCGGCCTCAACGCTCACATTCTGTTTTCGAGGCCGCAACACCTGCATTTTAGCCTCCCGCTACTAACACCCGTAATTTGTCCTCCAGTCCCCAACACCTTGATTTTGCTCTCCCAAACCTCAAACTCGCATTTCGCTTCTTAAATTTTAAGGAAAAAGAAGAAAAAGTTTAATACACCATGGGACGGGGAGGAGCATAGACACCAGGCAGATCATTCCACACAATAAAAGCAAATATCGAGATGACATATCAACACTCACAAATTTTAATATTACCCCCGGCCTCTTTAAAGTAGACCCGACCATACGAATTTATTCAAATCGAATTAGCAGTCCGATTAATACCATATTTTTTGCCTGCCTTTTAAGCCCTTTCATTGCGTTTTACCCTTCCGGCATCTTCAATTCTTTATAAAATTCATATTGAATTTTCCGTCATCTCCTTTCATTGTCCTTTTGCTGAATTTCACCCCAGAACCACCCAGAAGGAAAGGCTGTGTCTTTTAAATTCTACCCACACTGGGGGGGAAAGAATAAATAAAGGTGTAGTAGCCAGTCATTTACAAGTGGAAGTGAGACGACCACCACACCTGGGTGCAATCCTGGTCTGGGAACACCCTACTTGGATACAATCTTGGTGGGGGTTAAGTTGCAATCGAACTCCTCCCTCCGAACTGTTGCATGAACCTTTTGCACAGCAGAGGCCATTTGCTTCTGCGGATCAACGCAACAAAACACCACCCATTTCCACATCTATTTATTATTTATGGCTATTTTTACTTGCTATTAACGTATTTTATTTAAATATAGCTGCTGGCTATATATAACCATTGGTTTGAGTGGTAAAAACGCTTCTACGTTGAACTAAGTTAAGCCACATCAGTTGTAGTTAGTCGTTGGATAGATTCTTGATTTTTATCATCTTTTTCGGTCGTCGTAAAATATATATATATATATATATATATATATATATATATATATATATATATATATATATTAATATATATATTTAAAGGCCCAAAGAAATGAAAACTGGTATCACAACCCGGAAAAACGATAGGAAAAATATTAGATGAACCATTGAAAGTTTAAGAAAGAAAATGGGAAATATAGAAAAGGGGAAAATAGGAAAAACTATTTTAAGCCGTTATATGAAAATGAATGAAGGAGTTGGATTCGAATCTGTGTCATCAAGCGCTCATCGCTATTATGACCAGACACTCATCGACTGAAGGTAAACTTAATTATTTAATTTATTATTAAGGTCTTTACTCGATGTGGAGAAATGGCTACATTAAGCCTCCTGGAGGAGTATAGACACATTCAAGTCCCTTCATGAGGAGAAGCGTGGGAAAGGTAGCCGGCGAAAATGCTTACCATGTGTGATCGCCTCGCCGCTGTGGGCAGTTGGAGCTAACATATGTTTGAAGGCGACCACCTAAGGTCCTTAAACGACGCTCTAACGATCGTATGACCTACGAGACCCATAAACCCGTGGTTAGGAAAAAAAAAAACGGTGCGAGTCAGAAGGCACGCTAAGGAGCGGTGTGGTTACGAGCCTATAATTTGCGAGCTGACTTGGGCATCCCAGTGCCACCTCAGGAATTCTCGCTCTTCCCAGATGCTAACCCACCATTCGCTCCCCCCCTTTTGCATCTGTGGCCTGGTCACTTCCCCCTTTAGATGGGGCGGCAATCCGCCTATAAATAAGCCCCGCAAAGAAAGAGAAGAGGATTATCTGAAGTCGATACGCCAGAGTAGGATTAGGTCGTGAAGATCGATCCATCGGCTAGACAAGAAGATTATTAGAAGTCGATTCGCCAGAAGAAAGATTAATTCGTAAAGATCGACCCTTCAGCCCTACAAGACTATTTCCGTGAGAAACGATAGGATCAGATTGAGAAAATCGATCCCCCCCTTTCAGGGCCGTATTAACCTAAATAGTCAAGTTTTATATCGGTGCCATACCGAAGAAGCCTTTTCCGTCTGCAAAGAAGTCCGACTGAAGAAAAGCAAAGCCGCTCACACTCGAGTGATTCTTACATCGCAAGCACCGTAAGAGTGAGAGGAGAAGAACCCAGCCCCAACGAGCTCCCGTTCTTTAATCACGTTGAAGAATCACCCCCCTCCTCGACGAAATTTCAACCTTCGGCCACCACACTTCAAGGCGAGAGATAAGTCCTCCAGCGACATCCGGCAATCCCTAATACCTACCTGTAAGTTAACAATAACATTTATATCTCTATTGCGATAGTAGAAGTTTAGTACGTCCCACGTTTTAAAGGAGCGTAGAAACCATTATTCTTGAACCTAGGTCATATGTGTTTGTAGATGACAGTACATTAATTTAATGTTTTATGCTAAACAAATAGGGTCGTGATAAAAAAATACTAATTGGCAATTAGTTTGTTTATTGAAAGCCTACTTGTTTATGTTTTGTCATTCAAAATTCTTTGAGGCCAAATATAGAAATGCTTTTACTGTTGGTTTGTAATATTTAATTTAAAATACATGTTTATTTTTTGGTAGATTCTGGTGTTTCCTCTTATCCTTATGTGTTTAAAAATAGCTCTTCCTTAAGGACTAAACCACAAAAATAGCACTCTTAGAACAAAGCCTACTTCATCATAGAAGTAACTCACGCCCCTTAAAGTATACCGTTACTAAAAGGGTGTCAAAGCGTAAAGTGATCAAAGCAATGGTCATTCTACGACACTCGATATTACAGAAAAAGAAAATGTATTTGCTTCATATTATGTAATTAACTTAAGAAACGTTACTCTCGGGGTAATTTAGTAAGGAAATTGAATAAACTTGAATTTGTCTTGCTAGCAAATTGCTTGAAAGAAATTAGCGAGGAAGACAAATTGCTTAAAGGATAATTTTTTTTGTAATATATTATAATTTTTATTTATGATAAACGAATGCAATTTTTTAATTTAATGCCCACTTGCATCAATTCAAATAGTAACTAAATTATCTAAAAGAAATTCCCGTAGCTTTTGACCTTAATTTTCACAATTTATTTAATTTCTTCTTTTTTTCAATGTTTTATGTCTCTTTGTATTCTCTTTTCTTTCTTCTGTTGTGTTCGGTTTTCTTCTGATGCAGTTCTTTGTTTCATTGATAAATTAAAAAAAAACAAACATATTCTGGTCTGGTTATTAATTAATCATCTTAGTAGTTTATACCTGTGGGAGATAATGACTAGCAGGTCTTAGATATTAAATGTCTAAGCACTTATGGATTCGATCGTTGGTTATCAACCCGCGACCCGCGGTCCTCCCTAGGGACCGTAAATATTAGAATGCGGTCCAGGTCTAGATTTAAACCTAGAAGTGTTTTCCGATGATTAAACAGTAACTCTTTAAGTACTTTACTATTATCAACAGTATATATTTTACTTTCCTATTTTGGACTGTCGATAATAGAAAACTAAAAATAAAAGACTATCGATAATTCAAAATTAAAAAGAGCTAACGTTAATATAAAAGTAAAATAATTCGGTAACGTTAATAGGAATTTTAAAAATCTCTCCTGGTAATAGGAAGGTAAAAACAAGCGGCTTTTGATAATACGAAAGTAAAAAAATGTCGATAACGTGAAAGCAAAAAAACAACAAAAAAGTTTCGATAATAGAAAAAGAAAAAAAAATGGCTACCGTTAGTAGAAAAGTAAAAACAATTGAGTCACGTTAATAAAAACAAAAAGCTGTCGATAAAAAAAAGGATCTTACGCTAATAGGAAAGTAAAAAATGCTTGTCGCAAATAGGAAAGTAAAATAAAAAATAGCCTTCGATAAATGGAAAATAAAAAAAATTGGCTCTGGATAATGGGAAAGTTATAAAAATGTCTGTCAAAAATAGACAAGAAAAATAAAATTGGCTGCGATAATAGAAAAGTAAAAAAGAAAAAAAAAATGAAAGCGTTGATAAGAAAGTTCTTATATTTGTATACTTAATTACTCATATTTTGGAGGGGGAGCTTAGATGTACAATCCTTTATAATGAATTGATATGTCATCGTGGCTTTTCATCTAACCTTTTGTGAATTCTTAATTTATACCATTAAATTTATTCAGTTAAAATCAAGTAAATATAAGCAACCTCATTGATGACTAGTAAAGATAAGCCATCTCTAAGATGATCCTGCAAAGATAAGCCGTCTATGTAACTAAGCGAGGAAAGATTAATGTGTAATGAATCATTTAAACTTAAATATGTATTATTGTTAGTTATAGAAATAGCTTATCGTAGCAGGATAATTTTAGAGATGGCTTATCTTTACTAACCGAACCTAACTCTCAAAAGTCCAAGTCAGTATCAATAATATTTTAAGATCACTGAAAAACAGACGTATGAAACAGAAATTACTTAGTTCCATTAACAACTATTAAAGATAAGTTATCTCTACGTCGATCTATGAGATGTTATATCTAAATAAAGCTTCGTCAGCAAGGTAGGATTTTTTTTCATTTTATGTTTGTTTTTTTCCTTGGCATAGTTTAAACTACCATTATTAGAGCAAAAACGAGAAGTAGTTTGTTAATGTTATTTTTGTGGTGCACAAAGGTCGTTAATCGGAGCGGAAAAAAGAGAGTTGCGCTCTATACGGCTAAGCTTAACAGAAGACAATAGTGGCCTTGAGTGGGCGAGATGAGAGAATTTGGAACATTTAGTTGCCACATAGTTATTTGGCCTTGTCGGTAGTTTTTTTCTCTCGACTTTAAAGTGCTACAGCAACGATGCAGTATCACGCAGTAAGTTAATAAGGAGAAATTTTGAAGAAAGTAATGGAGATAAAACAAACAGAACATAGTGGAAGGCATTTTCAAGTTCTTCTGAAGGCTAATGCCGGGCATCTCGTTACGCCACTGGAATTTTTGTGTCCACGTTCGCTGGGAATAAGCCCCCGGTCTCGACTTCAGGAATCCAAAGTTTCTCTACACGGTTTACGAAAGCTCCACACGCCTTTCGTTGGCTTATTTGCTCAAATTTCTTCGATGGCTTAATAGGAATTGTCATTAAATTACCAATTTGCTTTTATACAGTTTTTTTAAATAGTAACAAGTTGCAAATATTCTGGTATAAATGGTCAATGATTATACAGTAGAGAGTTAAACTACGGCTGCTTTCTTTTCGCCATTTTTTTGTTTCGCTTGACGACCCTAATTCGCTAACCTGTCGACCTTGCCATCGCAAAGTTTAAACTCGATCTTTTAACTTCTGTTCACTGCCGGCATCAGCTCAAATTTAATTCGCCATTTATGTCTTACTCGTTCTGGACTGGGGTATTATTAATTACAAAAACAAACAAATTTTTTCTCTAAAATAAAAAAACGGCGATGGATTCTTAAAGAAGATTTATTGCCACAAAATGGCAAACTTCTGACGGTTTCGAAGTTTTTATCTGCTTCGAGTATTTATGATCTTCAGGATTCGCAGGAGGGTTCTGGTAGATCCCAACTTAATCCGGACCCTTTTATGAAAATCCTTTTACCACAAGAGGATTGGGAAGTTATAATCCTTGTCAATAGGGAGTTTTTGCACTCATATAAAACCACATCTTTATTTTTAAATTTATAATTGATTGCTATATTCTTCTTTTAAATTTAAGTCTCTATGATGGAGGGTACGAAAACAGTGAGATTATCAAAAAGAACGTCTCCCCGGGTTCGAAATTTTCGGGTTTCAAGGGGGGCTTACGGATTGGAAGATTCAAACTATTAAAATATTGACCTTTCAACAAATAAATTGATGCAGATCCTACATAATATACAGGAAATCACATTTGATTGAATAATGAAAATTAAGTGAACAATAAAGTTAAACATTTCCCTTTAAAACTAAAATATTTCTTGCATCGTTGTCTCAATATTATTTGGAATATATGACAGGTTATCCGATATTAAATTCACCCTTCTTTGTCTCCTTGTAAGGATCAAAAAAGAATGAGAAGTTACAAGGTTTGGAAGGACTTGTGGCACGAGAGAGCAGATTTTAGTAATGTAGTTAATCAAAGTGTAATTTATATTTAGCTTAAGGAAACTGCAATTCTTCATTATTCCTATTATTAAAATTATTTAACAAAAGTATATCAGCTTAGTTATTATATAGTTCTAAATTTAACTTCAGTAACTCTTGAAGCTTCAACAAAACTTGTTTTTTTTTATATTATCTTTAAATTATTACTACTAGTACAGAGTTTTCGTCATGCACTTTTGACATCTTTAGAGCATTTAATTATTATTATCAGTTTTGGGTGCGAATATATATATATATATATATATATATATATATATATATATATATATATATATATCATATCAATTGGAGGGACTGGCTACGGTTGAAGCTTGGTAATGCCAACAAACTTTGAGGGTCGTAGTCACTTTAGAATTTTGAGAAGTATCTAAAATCCCGTACAGATGATGGCCAAGTGACCACGATTTTCTCTTTAATGGAAATACGAGTAAGCCCATAGAAATTCAAGAAAGAGTTGCTAAGAGAATGAAAGAAACCATCATCTTCATCGAAACTTCTCACTTGAAACGGAAAAGTGCGTCACAAAATGACGAATTTAGCGAAGTACTAAATTTTATTACGTGGCGATCGTACGGGACCATATTTTAGCTATTTCTCAAAGAGTTTGAAGTGACCACGAAATTCAACGTTCCTTTTCATGAATAACCATCACCCTTATAAAGCACTTCCCCCAATTGGTTATGTATGTATATTCGGAGATGGGACTTGAGCATATTTAAACGCCCTGGAGATGTTATAAGTGCATGACAAAAGATGAGTAATTGTAGTAAATTAAAGATAATATTAAACAAATTTTCTTGAGGCATTAAGAGTTACCGAAAGTAATAAAGAAAATAACCACAGGATAATCGGTGATTTTCAGTAAGTAAAAATATTAGTAAGACTGGTCAACTTAGAAGGATTATAAGGATTATAACAAGGCGCTTCCAAATCACTCCTTTAAGGGCGTCCAGACCAATGCAGTGATTTGGCAGTCATTGCCAAATCACTGAAACCCTTCAACCTATGAACTCCTTGTAAAGGATCTAACCATACTAGGATATAGACACAAAAGACTTCGTACAATGCTTAAACATTATCTTGAACCAGTAGCGAGAGTAAATTTCAGTAGCTATTTCCTTATTTGTATGGTTTGTTAACTGACATAAAACTAAATAGAAAATTTTCCCTATTATAATTTCTCTGAGGTCTTTATTTTATGTTGTTTAAATAGCTTCCGAAGTTTCTCACTTCGCTTGTCGTTACAATTTCTTATTCTCATTTTAAAAATTGTAGAGTTTAATTATTAAACTTGATGCCATTCCTTATTTCAGTAGTTTTTCCCTCGTCATTTTTGCTGTTTACTCTTTTTTTCTGCACTTATCCACGTCAGAGCTTATATTCTTTTATCTATACAGGTATTTATCACTTGTGTTTATGTGATATGCAACTAGGGGTGATCAGAAAATAATGACAGTGGAAACGTATATTTTGGTAGAACAGAGGTAAATACAAACAATAGTCTACATTCTTTGTAGCGTTTCATCCTCCTTCGCCACTTCATGAAGTAGTCGCGGTACTCAGAAGCTGGTATACCCCATAGAACTGAATTGAGTGTTCGTGACAGGTTTTGGATACGATGAAATTACTTCCCTGCAATCTCACCCTTGATCTTTGGAAACAACCAACAATCACAGGGAGCAAGGTAAGGTGACTAGGGTAAGTGAACAAAAAGTGTGGTCATCTTCTGCTCAAGGAATTGCACAGTCAGGCGCACTTTGTGGGGTGCAGCATTGTCGTTGTGCAGCAAAAGGTGTGATTGGCGGGCGGCAGGTTGGTGTTAACTTGGTCTGATGTTCCAGGACTTGGTAAGTTTAGTACTGAGCTGTGATAGTAGACTGTTGAGGCACCACATTCACACACATTGGTCCTTGAGAGTTGAAGAAGATTCATCATCTTCTAAGGGGCTTCCTGTTGTGAAATCCTTCCTTCAAAATCTGAGGTCCAGACTCTTAATCACTCAACCACACCATGTTGGACTGCTTGTCTCTGGTGGTGAAGAAAGAAAGCCAACAATCATCTCCGGTAGCAACATCTGAGAACGTTTCGGACCATTTGGATCGAATTCAGCTAGCCAGAGACGACAAATCCGCACCCTTCGCTCTTCCATTAGCAAATGGGGTATCCATGGAGCACACTTCTTCCTCAGTCCTAATTGTTCATGAACGATGTCATGCATACTCCCATAACTGAGCCTAAGCTCTAAAGATAAGAATCGAAGAGTAGCAGTTGGATATTCGTCAATGATGGCCAGGACACGAAACGTTATTGCTTCAGTGACGGATGTTCGGGGGCGTCCAGACCCATAATCATCTTCCAGCTGAGTTTTTCCGGCTGCAAAAGCTCGAATCTAGCGGAAAACAGTTTCCAGTGATGGAGTAGACTCGGGGGGGGGGGGGGGAACTTGCAATAATTCTATTCTGATCTATGTTTCTTCCCCCCCTTCCTCAAGTTTTCACCTAGGAAACGTGAAGGACCAGCAACATTCTGTCACGAAATCCATGTTTCTGGTTAAAGCGCACCGAGAACATGTAACCCAACCAAGCGGCGACAAGTTCATACACGTCACAACAGGCAACATACGATGCCTCGCGCTCCCCTCCCTCGAATCATTTGTGGTCTCTCTGCCACGAGTCCGACTGTCATTACTTTTTGATCCCTCTTGTTATTTCAATTGCAGTCTCTTCGCGCTTCTTCATCTGTTCAACACTTCAATTGCAACTGGTATTGTTCCCTCTTCCTTCAAACGTGCCCACATCCGTCCGATTCTTTAAAAGCCTCAACTGAACCACTGTCTCTTCCAATTATCGCCCGATTTCGCAACTTCCTTTCTCTCTAGGGTTCTGGAGAGAGTGGTTGCTTCACGCATCAACACTCACATGGTGGTCTCTAACATTGATGAAACCTATCAATCTGGTTTCAAGTCAGGTCACTCCACAGAAACCGCCCTTCTCAATGTGTCCGATTGCTTACGAAGAGCCGCGGAGAGGGGTTGTGCCTCCATCCTCGTTCTACTCAACCTCTCCTCTGCCTTCGATACTATTGACCATACTGTCCTACTTGATCGTCTCCACTCTTTCCTCGGCATTTTAGGCACCATCTTGACTGGTCCCGCTCTTACCTCCCGTCTCGTGCCCAATTCGTTGTGATTCACGACGTTTAATCCGACTTTACCCCCATTCGCTTTGGAGTGCCACAAGGCTCTGTCCTTGGTACTCTACTATTTCGTATCTACCTTCTCCCTCTTAGTTCCCTTCTCCGTAATCTCGGTCTATCCTTCCACCTATATGCTGATGACACTAAAATTTTCGTTTCCTCATCCCCCACGTCTCTTGCCTACTCTATCACTGACCTCCTAGCTGCCTACTCCTCCATTTCTGACTGGCTCTCTACCAACTTCCTTAGGCTTAATCACTCCAAAACTGAGGTCTTCCTAGTCGGCACCCCTGCTCTTGTCAAAAAATCTAAATCTCTCTTTCCCTCGCTTACTCGGTGCGGTAATACTATAATTTTCTCTGGCTGCGTTAGGAATCTGGGTGTTGTTTCTGATGAGCATCTCTCCTTTAAGCTTTATATCCGCAATGTCAGCAAATCCTCTCTATGTTTCCTTCGTAACTCCTCTCGCATTCGCCTTCACTTTGATCGCCAAAGTCTTGAGACTGCTGTTCATACCATCATCACCTCACACCTTGACTACTGTAACTCTCTGCTTGTGAATCTGCCATCCTCCTCTCTCCGCCCCCTTAAACTTGTACAGAACTATGCCGCCCAGCTTCTCCTCCGTTGCCCTCGCTTCTCTCCCTCGAAACCCTCGCTGCATGAACTGCACTGGCTCCCTGTCAGATCCCGTACTCACTTCAAGATACTTCTCTTCCCATTTAAGGCCCTAAACAACAAGGCCCCGTCTTACCTCTCTTCTGCCCTCTTGCCACGCTATGTCCCTCGGGCCCTTCAGTCATCACATGCACCTCTTTTGAATATTTCTCGTTCATCGCTCTGCTCAATGGGGGACTGCTCCTTCTCAATCTGCGCCCCTAAGTTGTGGAATGCTCTTCCTGCTGAAATCAGGTCTTCTCTCTCTCTTATCACATTTAAGCGTCTCCTGAAAACGCATCTTTTCAGTATTGTTTTCTCCCCCTCTTGAATTTCCATTGAATTTCTATTCTCATCTCAGCACAACGTACACTCTGGGAAGGCCTCAGGCCTACGAAGTCCTAAAAGGCTTTTCAACCACTGCTGTAATAAATTTGGAGGAGATTGGATTCCCCTGCCTCTTTCATGTTAAAAGTGTAGTTTATTATTAACTGAACAGAACCTAAATGACGATGTTGCATGACTGTTTATGTAAGAGAGTATTGTAGCGTATTCTTAATTCATTGTTTCTTTAGTGTTTTTATAAATGAATCGATGTCCATTGTTCGTAGTCTAATAATGAAATGTGAAAGCTACTTGGTATTCATTTGTTCTCTGTAATAATTTTATTGGAGGGCCGCTAGATGATCAAAAGTACTATAGTTATATCATAAACATATCTGTTCCAGAGATTGATCGCGCTTCAGCCTTTATGTAAAATCTTTTATGATAGGTTTGGTGATAAAAGACTGATCATCCTGTATTTTCTTTAAGTCTCCTGTAGGTTTTTTTGTTAAAGGAGTACACCCGAAACGTTGAACTATGCCACTAGACTCTTATCAGTTAGAGATTTTGTAAGCGAGGCGGCAAAAGTAGTTCGGGAAGGATTGAAGAAAAAAAAATATCTGCAAACTACACATCTCCACTAATTAACTTAGGACACAAGGCACCTAGGGGTGCGTAACTCTCCTAACCTTAACCTAATGTGATGATATTGTGATGCAAGTAAACATGAGAAAAACTGAAAGAAGACAGGAAATAATAATGAATTATTCCTCATGAGGAAATAACCCCGAAAAGGTGGGTTACAGATGTAGCATGTGAAATCATTCTGTAGCTAATATCTAGAAGATTACGTGCCCTTCCGGCCCAAATGCTCGCAGTTGCATTTGCTGTTATAAATCTTTCGCACATTTTCACTCCACCCATCTTCACACTTACTTTGTACATCTCTCTTTACAAAATTTCTGCTGGAGATGCCCTTGTTATTTTTTAATTAAGACTTTTAAGTAATAATGATAAAAATAAATCATAATCATAATAATAATAGCAGTAATAATAATAATAATAATAATAATAATAATAATAATAATAATAATTCAACGATTAGATAGAATGAGATCGGTGTAAGATAAAACAATAGAAAAGTAAAAGGGTAAAGAGACGTGATATTGGTTGTGTGAAAGAGGTGAATGTGTCAAAGGTTTTGGTTTGAGTGGAATGATCAAGGAGTAGTAGAGTGTGGGAGAGGTTAGTAAACTCAAGGGTTTGTCTTTGTTCTGCGGGGGAGGGGAGAGGGGGTTGTAATCGCACCAATCCTCCCGACAGGCCTAGATCTTCATTTGACATAGTTGATTTCACGTTCAGGTCGGCGAAAGAATCCACGTAACAAATTTTCGCCCACTGAAAATCACACCTGAAATAAATACATTCAGAAGAAATACATGTTTTTAATGCGCGTCAAATTAGGATAGGGTAGATTAAAATGACATTGGTAGAATTTTCTCGCTACGAATTATTATTATAATTATAATAAATACATTAAAATTATAACAAGTCATGGCTTCGCTCCAACCGCCACGGGGGAGCTTGCGCTTCGCTGCGTTTGCTAACAGTGCTTAGGGCTGTTGTCCTCCGGCCTATTTGGCTTTTGAAACCGATTTTTTAACCCCATTACATTACGATTTTTTATTCTTGGTTTTAACGCCAATTGAATTCCCTTTTAAATTAAAAGGAAACAAAAAAATGAATATAATAAATACTTTATTTGTTATTTATTAAACCACACCCTAAAAAATTTAATTCACTCTAAATTTCTTTCTTTAAACCTTTTCTTTCTTTTAACAACCGGAAATTCTTCAATTTTCTTCTTATTATTTTTATTATTTGTGATAGAACGGGTTGAGGCCCCGTTAATTTCAACCACTATCACATGTTAATTAAAATCACGATGCTCCCCACGTGCATCATCGCTTTGAAGCTTGGCGTCTTATCGCAGCCACCTGAGTCAATGTTTAAACAAGGAGGTTTATCTTCCCCCGTTCGCCCCCATACGCCGGCCTCGCCAGATTGAGTTAGGCTTATGGGAAGATAAGGCATTGTTCCTAGGCTCGGCTGTGCATTCCCTCGAAGCTCCCACTCCATTGTCCCCCACGCCAAGGCGGTGTCTCGACTATTTAGATGGAAACTTTACCACTAAGATCAGATTGGAGATCCAGATTTTCGTCGCGAAACATCACTACGACCCTCTCTCACCTTGTGCGCCAAGGGATCTCGACCTCGAGATTTACCATCACGTGTCCAGAAGAAGGACAATATCCGTTGAGTGCCAAGGATCGAGCCTTCGTGACGCCGAGTCCACAAGGTTTCCCCCTTGTTGTTCAGAAGAGAACAGCATTAGAACAGCCATTGTTCTTGAGCCCGTTGGAAAGAAACGGTTCTCACCCCCCCCCCCTGTTGTTCAGAAGAGAACAACGTAGGACAGCCATTGTTCGTTTAAGCCCGTTCGCCAAGAAACGGTTCTCACCCTTCCCCTGTTGTTCAGAAAGAGAACAACTTTAAAACAGCCATTGTTCGTTCGAGCCCGTTGACAAGAAACGGTTCTCACCCCCCCCCCTGTTGTTCAGAAGAGAACAACGTAGAACAGCCATTGTTCTTGAGCCCGTAGACAAGAGACGGTTCTCACCCCCCCTGTTGTTCAGAAGAAAACAACGTAGAACAGCCATTGTTCTTCAAGCTGTTTGTCGAGAAACGGTTCTCATTCCCAAGAAGCCACATCAGGATCATTTTATTTCCCCCCTTCGGCTGGGACTCGCCAGCGGACCGAAAATTCCTTCACGCCGCCTTCCTCTGCACAACAAGTATAAATTACGTAAGCCAAACGTTACCTTTGAGTATTCAACCCTTTTTATCAACTCTATCCTGTGCTTTAAATGGTTTAGCGAACCATCCCATCTCTTTAACTATATATTTGTTTTACCTTTTCAATCTTTTAATCCTCGGATTAACTTGATTCCACACGACCCTTTCCATTCTCTGTTTATGTCAATATTTTCTGTTTTGTGTGTTGCTGATAGTTATTATTAATAAAACTCTATTTTATTAATGATAGCAATATTATTATCCTTGAGCTGAGTTCCACTTCTTAAGCATATCGAAGATACATAATATCGGCCAGCCAGACATCCACGCACTCTAAAGATAATTAAGTAAGTTCCCTCAACGAATAGTTATATATGGTATATCGTCGAGAGTCCATTCTACGACATATATATATATATATATATATATATATATATATATATATATATATATATATATATATATATATATATATATATATATATATACTATTTAAATTTGGTAATCAAGTGTGTAAGGTTTAACGTTATATCTTTTCAAACACTGGTCTCAGTCGAGTAAAGCATAGTGTTATTCGTTATAATTATAGAGTATAGTAGTTCCCTTTTGTTTTAACGATTGCTGTCACCTTTTTTGAAACTTAAGAAGCTGGAGTAGCTCAAGGAACTGTTATAATAATTTGTTTGTGTTTTTCTTTGTGATTTTAGTCAGTGGTTATTTAGATAGACAAACCAAATACGAATAGGTCAGTGCTCATATTTAGGTAGGCTTATTCTCTAGAAGGCATAATTCTTGTTTCAAGGAATTTTAGTTGGTTGACTATTGCGCCCCCAAGTGCAAAGATGACTCAGTTCGAAATCTTTAAAGCGCAAGGAGAGTCCTTGGGACTTTCCGGAAAAGAATTAATTTTGTACGTTCGAGAGGAGCGAAGAAAAGAACGAGAAGAAAAAGAAAGAGAAAGAGAAATCCAACGAGAAAAAGAGAAATCCAACGAGAGGAAAGAGAAAGAGAGGAACGGAAAAGGCAAGCTGAGCTTCACCATCAGATTGAATTAGCTTGTGTTGAAGCAGAAATACAGTCAGCCAGTTCACGTTCAGAAGCTCCCCCCAATCTCCCACTACAGCTCCCCAATTTCAGGGATGGAGAGGATTTCGGAGCATTTTTAGCCCAATTCGAAAAGATCCTCGAAATCAATAACATGGATCTGGAAGCTGAAGGTGTAGTCAGATTACTTCCCTTGTTAAATTGTAAATTGCGCCAAATTTTTATATCTTTACCATCTGAATGTACAATTAACTACAGCACCTTAAAAGCTGAGTTATTAGCCGCTCATAATATGACTCCCGATTTCTACCGCCAAGAATTTTGAAGAGGTCGTATTAAACCCGGACAGACGTTCCGTCAATTCGGATACATTCTTCAGAGGAATTTTAAATTTTGGTTAGAATCCTCAAAGGTTGATCCGAACTACGAGTCATTAACAGACTTCGTGTTGCGAGATCAATTTTTGGCGTCTCTTCTGACGGAGATCCGCGCGTTCGCAAGGATCGTCGGTGCCAGACTTTTGAAGAATGTACCGAAGAAGCGGATGTCTATGCCGCAAGCCATAATTTATACCCAAAGGAGAATCGAACTTCTCACCAACCCCCCAACCAGGAAAGAAGGAAGGATTCGCGCCCCTTCACAGGAAAGCCGTCGAAATTTCCGAGCCCCGTAAAACCCCAAAACTTCTTTCCCCACAACCAACAACTGGACTCCAAACCTCCCGAAGCGACCAATCATATGCTTCACCTGTGGTGTAGAAAACCACATGAGCTGAAATTGCCCCCAAAATTCTAGGCTTAAAAGCGGATTAGCCCACCAAGTTCACTAGATTAATGCCACCCCGGCTCCCCCGGTGGTGCAGACCCAAGCAGCAACTTCTCCCCCTCCGTCAGGCCACCAGGTAAATTTTATTTTTGATAAAAGTTCATCGGGAACTTTTAAATTTGAGGAGGGCAGCGTGAACGGCTGCCGAGTATCGACTCTCGTCAGGGACACAGGATGTACGTGTTTCATCGTGTCCGACGAACTCCTGCCCCCAGTGGACCCTAACCACGAAAAATTTGCGGTGGTACATGACTACCTTGGGTGGGCGAACCAATTCCCCGTCGTTAGATGTTACCTGCAGTGTCAATATTATGATGGCTGGGCTGAAGTCATTTCAGCACCCATACAATTCTGTTCCGTACTTATAGGACAGAGCCCCCAAGTAAGTTCCGACCCTGTGTCTCAGGCCGCCCTTCCTCGAGGCCGAGCTAAGAAAGAAGCCCAGGAGCCCGTCCCCATCAGAACCCCGATACCGTCCGATTTCTCGGAGACCCTTAACCAGGACTTTAGGACGGCACAAAAGGAGTGTGAATTACTATCACCCTTAGGTGATAGGGCCCAAGACAAGGACATGGAGACTGTCCGTGGACCCCAAGAAAAAAAGTACCCCCAACGTGCCCATGGAGATACCTTCGTAGCACTGGACGAAACATCGGCGCTTGAAGAGGATTACCCCGCGGAGTCCCTTAATGTAATCCAGACAGTGTGCATCCAACTTGATGCCGATTACCCTCTTCCTTCCCTACCAGGCGAGTCTTTTGAACCCTATGACCTGGAAATTGACGCGCAGCTGACTCTACATCAAAAGAGTCAGCTACAAGAACTATTTGAATGGAGTCACCATTTAACCACCCTATTAGCTCTTTTCGAGCGACTGCGCGAAAATGGCCTCAGCATTGGCCCCAGCAAATGCCATTTTGCCCACGAAACCATAAAATACTTGGGTTTCTAAATAGGCCAAAGCCAGTTAGGTCCCCCAGAGGACAAGATTAAGGCAATCGCCGACATTCCCCTCCCGATTACAAAGAAGCAATTAAGATCATTCCTAGGATCAGCTTCGTACTATCGGCGATTTGTTCCGAATTTCGCTGCAATTTCGGCGCCCCTCAGCTCCCTTTTAAAAAAGAATTCACCCGATCGTCTACGTTGGAATGATTTCGCTGTTTCCCATTTTAATCAGCTCAAGAGTAAGCTCATTTCTGCCACAATTTTAAAGTTGCCCAACCCGGAAAAATCCTTTGGGATTAAGACGGACGCGAGCAACGAGGGCATTGGAGGTGTACTCCTTCAATACGAGGATGACGGAACGAGTCATCCAGTTGCATATGCAAGTCGCCAATTATTACCACGCGAAAAGAGATATGCCACTATAGAGAAGGAAGCTCTATCAATTATCTAAGTCATAGACAAATTCAAAATGTACTTGATAGGAAAAGAATTTCAGATAGGAACCGACCACCGTCCGTTAGCCTATATTAGAAATGTGCGACACTCCAACGGCCAAATCATGCGCTGGAGTTTACTCTTGCATGAGTATCAATATAAAATAAATTATATAAAAGGTTCCGATAACCAGGTCGCTGACGCACTCAGTAGGAATGCGTTACCGAATAGCGTAGAGGAATTGTATTCATAGGATTAGTATCTCCATGTAGGTATATACCGTCTTGTACGACTTAAATTAGATTCTCTTGTAATATAATTAGTTAATGTATATGTCTGAATTTTGTAACGCTCAATGTCTATTTTTTTTGTATGTATATATATTTGTACCCATTAAATTACGTATAAATTATTTTGTCCCATATGTACTAATTTTATAGCATTTCATTGTTCCATGCCCCTTTTTTTATTAAGTTTGTATTAAAGGTTATTTTCCCCCGTAATCAGAAGATCAAAATAATCATATGTATTGAGGTAATACTAGTTCGGTGCAGGAAGGTACGGTTAGTACAAGAAAACGAGTTCCCCTCAACGGAACTCTATCGTTGTCCCTTCTCTCTTTTTTTCGAAGTGACAACTTCCCCCGGAATTAAGGGGTGTGTTAGAACGGGTTGAGGCCGCTTAATTTCAACCACTATCACATGTTATTTAAAACCACGAGGCTACCCACGTGCATCTTCGCCTTGAAGCCAGGGCGCCTTATCGCAGCCACCTGAGTCAATGTTTAAACAAAGAGGTTTATCTTCCCCCGTCGCCCCATGCGCCGACCTCGCCAGATTGAGTTAGGCTAATGGGCAGATAAGGCATTGTTCTCAGGCTCGGCTGTGCATTCCCCCACGCCAAGGGGATGTCCCGGCTATTTATATGGAAACTTAACCACTAAGATTCAGATTAGAGATCCAGATTTTCTTCGCGAGACATCACTACGGTCCAGTCTCACCTTGTGCACCAAAGGGCCCTCGACCTCGAGATCCACCATCACTTGTCCAGAAGAAGGACAATATCCCTTGAGTGCTAAGGTTCAAGCCTTCGTGACGCCAAGTCCACAAGGCTTTCCATGTTGTTCAGAAAGAGAACAACGTTAGAACAGCCATTGTTCGTTCGAGCCCGTTGACAAGAAACGGTTCTCACCTCCCCCTGTTGTTCAGAAGAGAACAACGTAGAACAGCCATTGTTCTTTTGAGCCCGTTCGCCAAAAAACAGTTCTCACCCTTTCCCCTTGTTGTTTAAAAGAGAACAACATTAGAACAGCCATTGTTCTCGAGCCCGTAGACAAGAGACGGTTCTCACCCCTCCTGTGTTCAGAAGAGAACAACGTAGAACAGCCATTGTTCTTCAGGCCGTTCGTCAAGAAACGGTTCTCATTCCCAAGACGCCACGTCAGGATCATTTAATTCCCCCCCCTTCGGCTTGAACTCGCCAGCGGACCGAAAATTCCTTCACTTCGCCTTTCTCTGCACAACAAGTATAATTACGTAAGCCGAACGTTACCTTTGAGTATTTAACCCTTTTTGTCAACTCTATCCTGTGCTTTAAATGGTTTAGCCAACCATCTCATCCCTTTAATTCATATTTGTTTTACCTTTTTAAATCTCTTAATCCTCGGATTAGCTCAATTCCACACGACCCTTTCCATTCTCTGTTTATGTCAATATTTTCCGTTTTGTGTGTTGTGATAGTTTTTATTAATAAAACTCTATTTTATTAATGATATCAATATTATTATCCTTGAGCTCAGTTCCACTTCTTAAGCATATCGAAGATACATAATATCGGCCAGCCTAGAAATCCACGCACTCTAAAGATAATTAAATAAGTTCCCTCAACGAATAGTTGTATATGGTATATCGTCGAGAGTCCATTCTACGACACCTGGGTTGCCCAGTCGTCAAGATCTCCCTCTTGGCCTCGCCGGTGTCATCCAAAAGGAATACAGAGCAGTACATTTAGCACCAGGCTGGCTGCAGGAGCTGCCGGAGTCAATTAGCACAACGCACTGGTTCGCCTTCGGGGCTCTACTCCTTATTTGGAAGGTTTACTCCCCTACATTTGGTCGTTGGTAAGTCGAGGGTATCCTCCACCTAGCTAGCCGTTGGATGATAGAGGCAGCTCTCCCGCCTAGCTTGATGGTGCAGTGTAAACGCCATCCCCTCACGTGGTTTAGCCCGCCGGCTGAGGCGGTGTAGCGGGGTGCGGCGCTTGGAACCAGCACGTGATAATTTAGGAGATAGATGAGAAACATTGGTGCCCGTCCACCCTACCATGTAGGGATATATTGTTGCCAGATGAAGAGGCTAATATTTCGAATTTAGTGTAGGTTATTTTTCTAATAATCGTGTCTGGTTTTTGGCTGACGTATTTGCATCACTCATCTAATCCTCCTCTTTTCTCAGTATGGTTTTGACTAGACTTGGAAGAGTTAATGAAGGCGATTAATAAGAATAAAACAGCAAATACAATGCTGAAAACCATACATAGGCTGCTATATGTCCTAAAAGGTTGATAACGTGGGAAACGTCTGAACCGATTCTCAAAATGCTAGGTCCGTTATTTGTTTGCTAATATTTATTATTTGCTTAGATAAGGTGTTATTTAACACGACTTTATGCTCTAGGTACATAGGCAGTTTAAGCCCTATTCAATATGAGTCATGCTAGAGTAGCACCGCCCATTCGGTTACAAGTGTTGCGAGCGATTTTTATCATAATATAATATCTAGATTTTAGAAAACAGTAAAAACATTCATTCATTAACTAAGCCAAATTAGTATTTGAAATCTTGTCATGGCTTTAAGTCCTAGACGCAGATGTGTAAACAGCCCCAACATATTTTATGTTTGTGGGCAATTCACACCAGTGGCACAAGGGAGTAAAATAGAAACAGCAGAAACGATGAAGCAAGCCTATGGATACTATTTTAGATGCAAAGTAGGGGACCAGGATAAAGATTGGGCCACTCATATTTGCTTCATGCAGTGTAACACAATGTTGACAGATTGGTTAAATGGGAAGAGGAAGACATTGGCATTTCCTGTTCCCATGATATGGTGTGAGCCCTCAAATCACTTTGATTGTTATTTCTGCCTAACAAATCTGGCTGGATTTTCAAAGAAAAAACAAATTTAAATTGTTTATCCAAATTGCCCATCAACGTTCAAACCGGCACCACATGATGAATATTTTAATTCAGATGATGATTATACATTGATTTCTGGAGAAATTGAAGAAGATCCAGATTAAAAGAAAGAAATATTCTTCGAGATGTCAGGGTATCTTTCCTTTGAGATCGTCACCAGAAGTTATCAAAACTTTATTCACAAGAAAATACTGTATGTTACTGCAACAATATTAATGGCTTGATGCAGGAAATCGGCTGTGACTATGATCCTAATGAGTGGAGACTTTTCATTGACTCTAGTAAGGTAAGTCTTAAAGCTGTTCTGCTGCACAATTGGAATGAAAAAGCTGCAATTCCTGTAGCCCACGCTACAAGTCTTCAAGAAACATATTCATCAATGCAACTATTGCAGAAACTTATTGAGTACAAAGAGCATAACTGAAGCATCTGTTGTGATTTGAAAGTTGTATCACTTCTTCTTGGGTTACAGTTAGGGTACACAAAGTACATGTGCTTTTTATGTCTAGGGGATAGCAGAGATGATAAAAAATCACTATAAAAAGCGAGAATGGCCAGCCAGTGAAGAACACATTGTTGGCAAACATAATTGTCGTAGAATGGACTCTCGACGATATACCATATATAACTATTCGTTGAGGGAACTATTCAATTATATTTAGAGTGCGTGGTTTCTGGTTGACCGATATTATTTATCTTCAATATGCTTAAGAAGTGGAACTGAGCTCAAGGATAATAATATTGCTATCATTAATAAAATAGAGTTTTATTAATAAAAACTATCACAACACACAAAACGGAAAATGTTGACATAAACAGAGAATGGAAAGGGTCGTGGGAATATCTGGCTAATCCGAGGAATTAAGATTTGGGAGAGATTTAAAAAGGTAAAACAAATAAAAATTAAAGGGATGGGATGGTTCGCTAAACCATTTAAAGCACAGGAAAGGGTTGACAAAAAGGTTAAATACACAAAGGTAATGGTTCAGCTTACGTAATTGAAAGTTGTTGTGCAGAGGAAGGCGACGCGAAGGAATCTTCGGTCCGCTGGCGAGTTCCAGCCGAAGGGAGGAGGATTAAATGATCCTGACGTGACGTCTTGGGAATGAGAACCGTTTCTTGACGAACGGGCTTGAAGAACAATGGCTGTTCTACGTTGTTCTCTTCTGAACAACAGGATGGGTGAGAACCGTCTCTTGTCTACGGGCTCGAAGAACAATGGCTGTTCTAACGTTGTTCTCTTTCTGAACAACAGAGGGGGGAGGGTGAGAACCGTCTCGTGTCAACGGGCTCAAAAAACAATAGCTGTTCTAACGTTGTTCTCTTTCTGAACAACAGGGGAGGCCTTGTTGACTTGGCGTCTTTAAGGCTCGAACCTTGGCACTCAAGGGATATTGTCCTCTTCTGGACAAAATAGTGGATCTCAAGGTAGAGGGCCCTGGTGCACAAGGTAAGACCGGATCGGCGGGATGTCTCGCGAAGATAATCTTGATCTCGAATCTGCTCTTAGTGGTAAAGTTTCCATATAAATAGTCGAGCCATCCCCTTGGCGTAGGGGACAATGGAGTGGGGCTTTGAGGGAATGCCCAGCCGCGCCTGAGAACAATACCTTATCTGCCCATAAGCCTAACTCAATCTGGCGAGGTCGGCGCATGGGGCGAAACGGGAGGGGATGAACCTCCTTGGTTAAATATTGATTCAGGTGGGGCGATAACACACCCGGCTTTAAGGCGAAGATGCACGTGGGTAGCAACGTGTTTCTAAATAACATGTGATAGCGGTTGAAATTAAGCGGCCTCAAACCGTTCTATCACAATAATGTTAAGCATGATGCTCTAGTAGATCCAAAATAAGTTCTTCTTCCACCTATTCACATTAAATTAGAGTTAATGAAATTTTTTTTAAATGGTATGGATCAAAGACGTGAAGGCTTTCAATATTTGAAAAAAAAATTCCAAGGACCATTAACTCATGCAAAAATAGAAGCTGGAGTTTTCACTGGACCACAAATTCAAAGAGTTGTTTCTGATGATTCCTTCATTTTGTGTCTCAATGAAAAGGAACGCAAAGCATGGAAGTTACTAAAAACTTTCTCGGCAATTTTAAATCTCCAAATTACCTAGAAATACCTAACAATATGCTGGAAGCCTATAAAAAGATAGGAAGTAGAATGTCACTTAAAATGCACTTTCTTCATTCTTATCTCTATTGTTTTCCTGAAAATCTAGGAGCGGTTAGTGATGAACATGGTGAACATTTTCATTAACAAATTTTGGTTATGAAGACGAGGTACCAAGGATAAATTTAATCCAAATATGATGGGGGATTATTGCTGGTCCTTACAAGAACAAACTTTGATGTCTCACAAAAGAAAAACGAGAAGGCTACATCAAAGTTTCTTTCAATTTTAAGTGCATAACAAACTTAATCAATACAATAAAATCTTCATAACTCGGGAAGGAAGGGGGGCTAACTTTGCCAGTGATGTACACTGTCTGTCCTAAGACAGAATATAGAAGGAAGGTCCCCCACTTTTAAAATATTTTTGCTTAAAAATTAAAAAGTTACAAAATAAAAGATTTTGTATTTATTTAATCGAAACAAATAGCAAAAGGGAGACGGGGGGGGGGGGGTCATTACACACAATCTAGACGTGATAGAGAATTTTGGTTTTCAAATTCGGATTCAGCGCCCTCGAACTAACTAGAAACACTCATTCACATGTCTGTAACAAACAAAAAGTTAAAATTTGTTGCTTAGTGAATTATCAATACTTACTCTTATTGTCATTACTATCATTGCTCTCATTATTATAGTTATAATTACTATCGTTATCATTGCTATCATTATCATTACTATTTATTATTATGATTACTATTATTATTATCATTATTATTATTAATTATATTATTAGCTATTGTTATTTGTTAGTATTGCAGGGCCTATTGCACAGTCTTACACATGTGTATATGTGAGCGTGCATGAACGCATGTAAGTCAAAAGAGAATAATTTGGATTTCCTCCCGCTTTGGGTTCACTTCTCCCCTACCTCTGCCCAGTTCAAGGCTATTGAAGACAGAGCGAGTGTTTTATGGTTTATAAGTATTTATGGTTGGTAAGGGGGTTGTGCGCTTAGGACCGTCATGGACAGATGGACGAATATTGCCCTTCCCCACCCCCTCGGCGATCGGCACAGCGGACACGCTGGTTTATGGCTTAACTATGGGTAGAGGGTGTTTGGGCTCGGGCACCTTCCCTCGACTCCTTCCCCCTAATCATCCCCTAACTCCCTCTTCCCCATTCCCTGAAAACCCCCTTACAGGAGGGACAAAAGGCCCTTATTCATCACAAGCTGGAGGAAGAAACAACTCGCTGAAGCCCGTATCTACCCAAACTCCTGGTCTCTGGGCAGAACCGCTGCGAAACTTGGAAGAAGAAGGAGCCGTCTACACTTAAAACTTCCCTCAAACGCTGGGACTCGGCCAGACGGAAACCTTCTGCAGTGTGAGGCATCGCGAACGAGTCCTCCTCGTAAGTAAGGTTCTTGCCCGGGTTCTCCGGCCAAGGTAAGTTTATATACCCTCTTTGTCGCATTGGTTCTGCGAGTTCCCCTCGAATTCCTATCAAACTCTCTCTTCCCTTTGCCCCCCCTCTCTCGCATAAGTTTTTTTAACCTTCACTCCTTCAACTTTATACCTTCTACCCATTTCGGAAACATCAAACATCTCTTAAACTACCCTTAAACTAAAATCTAACTAACGAGGGCATTCGGAACTAAACATCCTTTCGAATAAGTTCTCTGGAGAGATCACTAAACTTTCCAAATCAATTGGACACTAATGTCTCTCACTTAAGCGCTGCCATCTTGCTTAGCTTTGCTCTGCTTCCGGGGTAACAATTCTAAAATATTTTTATTATTAGCCATTATTTTTATTATTATTACTTTTCTTATTTTTATTATTAGCCATTATTATTTTTTATTAGCCATTTCCATTTTTATTTTAATGAAAAAAATAAATAATAACATTCGCATTTGAACTACACTCTTTCAAAAGAGCATGCAAAGGATATTGGTGAAGTTAGGGAGGGTGAAGATGTAAGGAAGATCCATGCCCAGAACATCCAAACAAGAGACTACTTGGGGTGTTATGAAATAGGAGGAAGCATTTTAAATCCCCAGGTGCATTCACACATCCTCGAACTCCACTACTTTATTAATGCCCACGCCGGTTTTCGATTTATTCAATAAACGAGTGAAAATAATTTTGTTTAAAATTCGAATTAATTAATTCGATGATTGACACTTCTACATTCCTGTTATGGTAATCTGTTTATGTAATTTCCGCTCTTTCTGCAGGTGATTGTTTTACACGCATTACTCACTTTCTGCCTTTGTTAATCATCTGTGACTCTTTGGTACGTTTTCCAACGTTGGTCTTTGTTGAAACTACTCGGAAGTGAATAAATTCCTAATTTTGAAGCGTAGGTATAGTCAGTATGACGTTACCCCTCCGTACTCTAAAGGAACTGACTCGTGAGAGGGTGCGAACCACACCCTCACTAACACTAAGGACATCTTCAATGCATTCAGGTTCGACCTCCCCTCTGGTACATATGGAGGTTCTCGTCAATTCCACCCCTTTAAGCACTACCATAACCATCGAAGAAACAAAACACTACATTAAGTGAATCCTAAAACGCGCCTCTGGCCCCTCTGGCTGCAAAGCCACAAAATTCCACCACCTACCCGAAAACATATTCCCAACACTCACAGCACTCTACACTGCCTCACTCGCCTCTGGCTACCTTCCTCACATCTTCAAATCTTCACACACAATATTAATACTAAAACAACACAAGAACCTTAAACATGCGAATAGCTACAGGCCTATTGTTCTTTTAGAGTTTCCAGGCAAAATGCTCGAGCGAATAGTCAACAGCTGTCTCCGTAAATTTCTGGAGGAGAGTGACTGGTTATTTCCATGCCAATATGGCTTTAGATGAGGCAGGTCCAGTTCACGACAGATACAGAAAGCACGACAGGCCGAAGAATCGAAACTCTCTATCAGCAAGGATGTGATGTGGATAAGTCTTTGGGCAAGTGTGGCACGAAGGGACCACGTTGGAAACTAGACAACTATACTGAGCTCCCTTCTGCATTAGAAAGCTTGTCTCCCAATGCGTTGCGATAGGAGATGGCAAATGCACTACAATAACTCCACATTACACGCATTCACACCACGCGCAGACGTAGAACAGGGTAGCGTGCTGGCCCCAACACAATTTATCATTAACACAAACGACACCTCATGGCCTCCAGAAAACTGCAGGTACACCCACACACTGATCTACGTTGACGATGAGGCCGCCATTCTCGTCTCCGGCCAGTGACCCGAAGCGACCATGCATCAAAACCCTCTCTTTCCACCTCATAAAACCATTTAAAGATGCAGTTAATTATAATATTAACACAACAAATAATACACCCAAATGAAGTCAATCCCTAAGTACATTTAAAATTGTCGATACAAACTGAAGTAGATTAAACACTCCTTGCCAGATCATATCATATACTGGTCAAATTTCGATTTAAATTCACCAAGTGGTTCACTGCCCACCATCAGACTGGCAAAACTACCCAAAACTTTATTAACATTTGAGTCAAAAATGGTTTTGATCATCCAACCTAAAATGCTTAATCATCCATGTCTTATCGTGGCCATTGTCTTTCACTAATTAATTATTTGGGAATATTCAACCAAAATTTCCTCATCCAAGTCTATGCAAAGCTTAAATGACTAAACCATATCTCGCTTAATCAATCTACGCCTTGGAAAACATTTTCAACTCCTTCAACATATCTTCATATCCTAAGATATGGAGCCTAGGATAAGCTTAGTATTCCTATGATGAAAATTTTTAATCATTTTCTATCGTACACCAAGTTATAAAGCCAATCCTGAGCACAATGTTCCTGATATTGACTTACGTATGAATTATATATCCTACAAATCCTCTATTTCCTTTTATATGATACATTTCTATTTTTACCACTAAAATTTTATTAGCTTTCTCTATGGCTTCAAGACATAGTTTGAGTACTTCATCATTCTTTGAGTTAATAACATCTAAAACCTTTTCTTTATCAACTTCCTTTAATTAGATACCATTCAGATCATAACAAAATGCCATATATCAGCTGCGCGTATGCATTGCTTTACACCCGCCTGCCTTAAATTTGATCTGAAACGTAGCTGTCCATCAAACGAGCTTTTATAGGTTTTTCTGAAGAGGAGTAGTCCCTTCTGTACTTGACACCGGGACATATATTTTAGTATCATCAGTTAAATTCCAAATTATTCCAGGTAAAGCCCATCAACGTTCTGCCTCTTATCCAAGTTACCAGTCACATATTCACGGAAAGTTGACAAGTTGAATTACCCTAAGGAGAACCATGTTGAGATTTTCTATCATACTATTGCTCTCTAAGAAATTAAATAACTTAACCTTGATAAATTCCCTCAAACTTTACAAACAATTTAAGTAAGGGTAAAAGGCAGGTAATTATGCACATCACCTCTGATTCCCTTCTTAACAATGGGAATCGTATTAGCCAATGTCTCTTTCTCTAGTACTTCGTAGTATGAAACTGATCTTTTTTAAATAGTGCTCATGGCACCATAAATGATCGAATTCTTCATGAACAATTCTAGCATATATGTATATTATGAGGTTTTGGCTGTTTTATCATGTGTCATATCTTTGATAGCCTCCTTAATTTCTTCTAAATCAAAACTGTTCCTTTGACCTTCAGTTCTAATCTCAAAATTCCTATCGTGTGAGCAAGACAGATCACTAATAACGACAGAACTGATGTTAGTCATTCTAAACCGTTCCCAATTCCTCATTCCTATCAATTGTTCTACTATCAATCTCAAAAAGCATCTTTTCTCCTTTCTATATTAGTAAAAATTCACCCCAATTTCTTTCAGCTCTTATATCAATTTCTATCTAAATTCATTTTACTCTTCTCTTACTGACTCTAATTAATCTATTGAGATCGTCTCTAAATCATTTTATGATTTTAAAGATCATATTCATGATTACTATTTTTCTACACTATAAATGCAACACTTTTAATCCTAATTTTATTTCAGTATTGACTTTTCTAGCATGTTTTTGAGTTACAAATTTCTTCAAGAGCAATGCGTTTTCCTTGAATATTTTCTAAAAGGCTTTAAACTTCTGCAATATATCAAGTGCTGTCGAATTCTAAAGAATCTCCTTCTAGTTCATCTGCTGAAACTTTTCCCTGTATTTCTTAAAAGTTCCCGTCATAAAATTTAATACCTTCGATGTTACTCTAGCTGAACCCCCCCAAATCAAAGCAAAATCGCAAGATTTTATGGTGGCTTTGATCCAGAGATTCTCTACTATCTATTTCTACTTTAACAAAAGAGAACAAAATCCAATAAACGCTTCCCAGGAGTGAGAGATTGCCCAATAAACAATAAATAAAAATCTCGAACTTCTATCATCGCTTGTATATCTCCCAAAATTATATTAGGCAAGTTAAAATCCCCAATGATCAATAATAATTCTCGTTTATTCTCCTGTACTACTTCCCTTATCAACTTTTTGACATAGTAAGCCTTTCAATCAACAACTTCGGATAGGTGTGCTGTAATAAACTCTATTCTTTCATAATATTCCTTTATCAGTCCTCATATCCACCTAAATCTAGTCAATGTTATCTTATTTGATATGAATCCGATGACAGATATTATTATTCCATACGTAGTATATACTCTTTCACATGGCATAGTATTTCTTTATTTCAGATATGTCATAACCATTAATTGAATACTCAACTATTTGATCACTATAAATCTGCTGGTTTATCCAGGACGCAGAAACACAAATTGAATTAAAAATTTTCATAATTTTAATGATTTATAAACATACCTTAAGATAGAGAACATTATTTGCGGTGCCTCCATCGAAAGCGTTTATATAGAAAATCCAGCATGAATTTCTAAAAGGGAGGCTTGCAAATTTTGAATAAAAATTTTGAATATTTTTTGTATTACAATCTGATTCAAAACTAATTTTTCAAGTCTATAGATCCAGTTTACGTTTTGAAAGGAAAACCAAAATCAATTTTTCATTCAGTTATGAAATATACTAATCCTGTTCCAGAATAATGAAGGGGTGCTCTAACCACTCAGCCATTCATGATCATCAGTAAAGAACGGAAAGAATTGATTCTATTTACAAAGTATATCCCCTAATGTTAATAAAACGTTCGAAAAGTTCTGGTTGAATATTTCCGAAAAAAAATATCGAGAGAATTAACATTTTTCTTAATTATGAAAATTTATGATCCAAATTCAACTCCTCATTCGTTGACCGCAGATGAAAGAATTTTCTCTTTGTTCAACAAAAGCAAATTAAAAAATTGACGTAAAATACTTTAATGAAATCAAAGTCATTAAAAGAATATTAACTCCACTAAGAGCCCCATTCACCTGCCTCTACCTATGCAGCTATGTAATAAATTGAATAGCTGAAAATAATGGTATAAAAAGAGAATGCAGCTGAGGAATATTTGTCTTCAAGAAAAAATATGACTAAAGCTATTATTTAATAATACAAGGTACCGGTTATTGAAAAAGTCCTCTTACACTCGTTATGGCGCTCTCAACAAAAGACACAATGATAGTTTTGATGCAGTTAGACAAGTTTTTATTGTTTTAATTTATAAATATGTGTTGACCTTGTAATATTAATCAATATGGCCGCCCTCGAGGACGAGCACGTGCCCCAGGTGAGACCTGAAGGCCACGAACACGTTGCGGATAAAGTACTTCCTTATGCTGGTGCACACGCGGTTGACGGACGACTTCAGCTCGTTGACGTTGCTGTAGCAGACCTTGCAGGCTTTGCTGTAGTTGAAGGGATTAAAGTCGGGCGACATCGACTGCCAAAAGTCTGATCATAATTTCACGGGCACCCTCTTGGCCGCGTAGACCAGGATACCGTTATTCTGAAAAAAAACATAGTCCGCCTTTTTCGCGATCTTTCTCACCCAGGACAAGACTAGCGGGGAGCCAGCAACCGCTTTGCACCACACCGGCGCCATCTTATTGCCATTTGAAGCCACGATACCGAGCATCATTACGGAGACCGGGTGCTTGGTCGTGGATACGTAGCGGACCTCGGAGACGTCCTCGCCTAAGCTTCCTACGCGGTCGTTCAGCTTGTATGACCGGATCGACCGTGAAGGTTTTTCCCTAAAAAAGAAGAGAATTCGATTGTAATGGCTCAAGTGGTTGAGAAGGCGACGACAGCGCTCCCGACGTTGTTCTCGCACACTTCAGGTGAGCCGAGGTCTTTCCACGCACCGCAAGCTCTTGCCACCCTCCTCCTTGACGGTCTTGGACACCGTAGCCACCGTGAAGCTGTTTTATTCGCGATTAGCGACATTTTAAGGTTCGGAGCACTTTCGAAGGCCTTTCTCACAGCCAAACGGATGACAACTTGGTCTGTCTGAACGGGGTTGATCTTTGAGGTCTTCCTCGTTGTAGAGCCTCTCCACGACTCTGTGGACTGTCATCCGGCTTACGTTGAGTCGCTTGGGTATGTCGGACTTGTTGTTGTCCGTGCACAGGAGAGCAGAGATCTCGATTCTTTCCACCTCCACCTTGACACACCTGCACACAATGGAAACTACGTTTTAATGACACATGCTGGTGAAATATAACTGTAAGATTGTTTGACGGAACCTTTTCTATCACGCACGTAAACCTCTTGAAAGATAAAAACCCGCGTGTAACAAAACGTGTTGCAAAAAACGCTAAGGTAAATATATTTTTCTTATAAAAATGTTGCGTTAATCTGTTTAAATTGCTATGTTTAAATGTTTGTACGTTTCCGTGGGTTTTGGCAACTTTCCATTTTTGTGGAGGGGTGGGTGGGAGGGAGGGTATATTTAAAAATAAATTTCAGCAGCCCTGCCGTAAACTACAGATACTGCGCTTGACTGCAGCATATAGAGGTCTCCGTATTTTCGTTGCTAGATAATGGCTGAGTGGTTGGAGCACCCCCTCCCATATCTTGCCCTTCATATATTCCACCTAAGTTCCAACTCTTTACTATTTACCTAAACTGTTAAATACCAATAAAAAGACTCATTCAAATTAAAATATTTATTTCTATTCTATCCATGCTGCAACTGCCATCTGGAGGATTGCGTAGCTTACCGGCACGCAAGCTCGCAGTATGTTCTCCCGGCCCCAATACCTTCAAGAGATTATGCGGCTATTATTCTTGCACGCATTTTCACTTCATCTTAACCATTTTATTTACAAGATCACTCGTTACAACCTTTCTGCGTGATTTGCCTCGTTGTTATTGCGCTTTAAATTCGAAGAAAAATTAAATATCTTAAAACAGGAAAAATTCAGAATATTTGAAATAGTGGTAAAAAATTTTAATGAAATTTTTAGCAATTTTCCCGTTGCTTTAATCTTAGATAATTCTTAGGTTATAATTTAAATTTCAAAGTTTTAATCGTGTTCATCAGTTCTTTCATTTATTCAAACTCTTTTTATAGTTTAATTTGATTGGAATTGATTATTCATTATTGCGAAAAACACTTGCCTTTTCTGTACATCAAAAAGACTCTGTTAAGATTTCGATAAACAAAAAAGTTTTGGATTATTAATATGTTAACCCCCGCCCCCCTAAAAATATAAATATTTAAAACCTTGAGTGAACTCTAATAAAGACTTGATTGGAATTTAAATGAAAAACAAATTCAATTTAAAATGAAAACTGGATTGAAATTTAAAAGAAAATCTGATTGAAATAAAGGTAAGCTGATTGAAATATAAATGAAAATCTGTTTGAAATTTAGAGCAAAATCTGATAGAAATTCAAATAAAAATTTGATTGAAATTTAAATGAAAAACTAATTGAAATTTAGATGAAAAATCTAATTGAAATTTGAATGAAAAACTGACTGAAATTTTATTGGAAATTTGAGTGAAAATTAAATGAAAATACTAATTAAAATTTAAATGAAAATTAAGAAAATTTGAATGAAAAACGGATTGAAATTTAAAGGAAAATCGAATGAAATTTCAATGAAAAACTGATTGAAATTGAAATAAAATTCCGATTAAAATTTAAATGAAAAATTGATCAAACTTTAAATGAAAATCTGTGTTAAATTTGAATTTTTTCGAAATTTAAATGAAAATCTAAATGAAATTTAAAAGAACATCTGATTGAAAGTTAAATGAAAATGTAATTGGAATTTTAATGAAAATCATATTGAAATTTAATGAAAATTTAAATAAAAATTTGATTGAAGTTTAATTGAAAATGTGATTGAAATTCAACTGAAAAACTAATTGAAATTTAAATGCAAATTTGAGTGTAATTTAAAGCAAAATACTGAGTAAAGTTTAAATGAAAATATGATCCAAATTTAAATGAAAACTTGGTTGAAATTTGAATGAAAACTTGATTCGAATTTAAATTTAAAACTGATTGAAGTTTAAATGAAAAACTGATTCAAATTTAAATAAAAACCTGATTCAAATTTAAATGAAAATCTGATTCAAATTTAAATGAAAAATGATTGAAAGTTAGAAAATCTACTAACCTGACTAGATAGAGTGGAGAGGGAAATTTTCCTGTCTATTTTTGTATTGATTTCCTTTTTCGCCAGCAAATTGGCGTTAATGCAAGCAGACCCAAATTTGAATTTGTTGAATTTATAATCTTCAACTCTGGACCCCAATTGCTACAAAACCTATTGGCAATATTTGCTCATTTTTTAAAGATACTTCGATAAAATTTAGATCAACATAACTAAACATTTACCAAATTATAAAATATAACTATAGCATTTCCCATAAGATTAAAGGTAACTATAGCATTTCCCCGAAGATAACTAGATATTTCCTAAAATATAAAAGGTAACTATAACATTTTACGAAAGCTAAAAGGTAACTAAACATTTTCAAAACATGAAATTAACTATATACATTTCCCCAAATATAAAAGTAACTATAAACTTTACCAAATGGTATATGTAACATTTCTAAAATCACAAAAAGTAATTAAAAATTAACAAAAAGATAAAATGTAACTATAACATTTTTAAACAGATAAAAGGTAATTATAACATTTCATAAAAAGATAAAAGGTACCTATATTATTTTCCCAAAGATAAAAGGCAGGTATAACATTTCTAAAATGATAAAACCCGAAACCATAGCAAACTTTATTAAAGATAATCTGTAGAGACTACATCATAAGATGGAATGATGTAACCAAAAGATGGAACCAAAATAACATTTGATGTAAGGGAATCTGAATGGATAAGTGCCCTAAAAGGAATACTGTTCCCGTATAGTAATGCCTCCCTTTCGAGAAAAGTCCGAAAGGCCAGTAGTCAAATGACCGTTCTTTTGTGTTCCCAAAGCTGGTAGGATATGTGCAAGCAGTAAAATACTACAGTTAATAAGTATACAAAACTAAAAAGTTATAACAAGTGCCTAAAGATAATACCAATCTCCTTAAATTAATGCGTAGTGCTCGTGCTTCGTATGTACTTAGAAGCAATAAACTCTGAAACTAAGACCATCAATCCCTAAACTAGAAGATTTGTTGTACGAAAAATCATATACTGCAATTAGTAGATCACTCGGAAGAAGAATTCACATTTCAATACTCAGGCTGACAGAATTCTTGCACGAACTAATAGTATTTAAATACTCAAGAGGTTAAGTCAGACAAAAAAAAATCCCATTTAAATACATACAACTCGCAGGCTTCTTGCCTGGAAATAAACATTCAAGGCTAACAAACTAAAATTAACCCCTCCCCCTAAATAAGACCAACCTTAGTATCAGAAGCTAAGGGTATTAGACGAAAAACATCTAACCCCTTTGAGAACTAGTATAGACCAATCTTAACTTAAAATACTCCGCTAATTTCTTAAAAACAAACTTTGCAAATTTTTCCTTTGATATTATCCACACACTGTTTCCTTCAACGGATATCAATCAGCAAGACTCCTAATTCGATCTAAGAAATAGGATAGGCTGTAAATCCAATCTAGGTAATCCAATAGGCTATAAATCCAATAAAAGAAATCGGATAAGCTACAAATCAAATTTAATTTGTACTTCTGTCATTCATATCCTTTAGGGTTAGGGGGCTTAAGACGCCTTCGCTCTAGGACGTAGAAGAAAATGTATATTTTTTGACCTCGCAAATAACTAGAAGACAAAATGTGCAATTTATGTTACCTAGATGTCAGAAGGAGAAAATAATGATAAGTAAATTCTGAAATGAGCAGATAAGGATATCTTGATTCTGGAATGAGCAAATAATAAAAACTGAATGCCGGCATGAGCAGATAACTATACTTGAATACAGGAATGAGTAGGTAATGATACTTGGATGTCACGTTGAGCAGATTATGATACCTGAATGACGGAATGAGCTGATAGTGATAACTAGATGTTGGAATGAGCAGAATATTAAACCTTTATACTGGGATCTGCATATAATGATATTTGAATGCCGGAATCAGCAAAAAAATCACTCCTGAATGCTGGAATGAGCAAATAATCATAAACTGATGCTGGAATGACCAGATAAATATACCTCTGTGCCGGAAGTAGCAGATAATCATAGTTGGGTGCCGGAATGAGCAAATAATAATAATTTGATGCCGGAATGAGCAGATAATCATAGCTGGATGCCGAAATGAGCAAATAATAATAACAGAATGCCGGAATGAGCATATTATAACAACTAGATGCCAGAAGGAGCAGAGAACTATAGCCGAATGCCGGCATGAGCAGATTATGATACTTACATAAATACCGTAACGAGCAAATAATGATATCTGGATGCCAGAATGAGAAAATAGTGATACCTGGATGCCGGAATGAGCACCCTTTTAGACTTAAAAGATTTAAAGCTCAATTTAGAAGAGAAAAAAATTTGCTAAATGGAGAGTTGACGCAGAATAACACCATCCAAGAGGCTCCAAGGTATAACAAGGGCATTGCCCCTGCTACGACTGAAACTCAGGAAGAGCGGCACGCTCCCTTGACGCCATTCCCCCAAGATAAATGGTGCTCTCCGTTGGATCATTTTTGCACCCCTTTTAAATCCCCCACTATCGTTTTCAAGCCTGTATAGACCCAAACATTGTGAAAGAGGGTGTTCTTTTTTAGTCGCCTGCGACTCTACATGTCCGGTCGGTCGCTCCCCGTTTTGCTTTGTTGTTCTTTTTGTAATAACATCATAACTATTCATCCGATTCTAACGAAATCTGAAACTCTTATGTTGTTTTACATTCTCTTTCGAATAATATTATTGCCAAAGTCCTCCCAAGGTTAGCCAGTGAATTATTTTGCAAAAACATCATAACTATTCGGCCGATTCTAATGAAATTTGAAACCCTCATGTTGTTTTACATTCTCTTTCGAATGATATAATTGCCAATTCCTCCTTAGGTTAATCCGAGAATACTTGAAAGTTTTGAAGGTCGTAAGGTCATAAATCAGAATAACTGAGAAACACGACTTTTTAGTCAGCAGACCTTGTTTTTAAATAAGCCAATAAGACTGGGAATTTAGAAAAAAATTCTATTATACCCTCAAATCTTTATATTAACTTAAGCAATCCCCTCCCACAAAAATTCTTTCGCCCTATATCGACTCGTTACACCCTTACCCTGTAAAAGGGTGGAAAACATGTAGTTCCTAAAGCTCCACTCGTGATTTGGAATGGGGAAACCTCGCGCCAAATTCAGCGATGGCCATCTGTTAGGCCCATTACACAAGGCTTTCCATTATACAAGTTTCTCCAGACGTCAGAAACCAACAGCGAATAATTAATATTGCAGCACAGACAGACGTCATTCCACCACTCACAATGTGGAGGCTGTAGACCGCCTTTCAGCTCGAGGTGCTTTTAATTATTCCGATTCGGTTTCTTTGACTTATTTCTGCGGTTGAATTTTCGTCAGGGCTGAAGAAATACGAGGCATTCTTCATTTAAATATTGTTTCTTTTCCCTTAAATTATTCAGAGGGAGGAAGACCCCCATATTTTCCTTGCCCAAGGTCGTTTATAACAATTACCGGCCCACATTAGCGATAGGGGGGTTAAAGGATTTAAAATCAACGAGACATCGCCCGTAAAATTTATGGATATACGTTCATAAAATAGTGAAGTTAGGTGAAGTGACACTGTACAGAGCTCGAAGTGGGAAGAAAGAGGGGATTACTTGCCTGTGAAAAGGGAGTGTTAGGTGTATGGCGGAAAACTATGCTGCAGCTGACATCTCAAGGAATGTGTACCGTTCCTGCACCTACGCCTGTAGGTGTTTAAGGTAAATGGTGGAACTTTGGCAAATTCCGGAGAGTTGTGTACTCTCACGATATTTTGCGCTCTAAGTAGTCTCCTCTTTCGGCTAATTAAGCTATATACATCCCAAACACTTTTACTGGAGAGTTGTGTGCTCTCACAATATTTAGCACTCTAAGTTTTAAATATATACGAGTAAAGAGGGGGAAAATTGCGTTTCTAGTAACAATGAGGGTGCAGGTGTGCTTTTTGGGTGATGTAGTAGAAGAGAGGTAATATTCTTTAACAATTTGAAGATCGATTGCTTTACCTACATTTGCACACATATACATCCAACAGAGAACCCAACACATAGATACACATGCGCTATCGAGCTCGAAAGTGTCATGTATTCCTCCTATATTGGTAAAGAATAATTTAATTATTCAATCCTTTGTTTCTTTTTAACCCTTCCACTCCCACATTGAACATTTAAAAATCATTTTCCGAATCCCGGGCAATGATCGATTCTGGCAGTTTATAAATGGATAGGGTGAACGGTGTTCAAAATATATTTGTTAAATTTAGATCTCGAACATTCGCCCAAGCCATTTATAAACCGCCAGAGTCGGTCATTCCCCGGGATTAAAAGTTACCTCCCGAACCAGAGACAAATTTATATCTTTATTTCATTATATTTTCTCTTTTTTAGTCTGATTTTCCGCCTTTATATACTGGACTCGCATACTATACCTTTCATTATACAGTCGCCGCAATGGAAGTCTGGACCTTTGGTCATATTATATGCATTGAAGAAGGTTCAATAATCGTTGCGGGTAAAATGCTATAATTGATTAATATTTTGTTGCGGTTTCTGGCAACGTCTGTTAGGTATATATGCGCATTGTTTCCACTGTATTA
Source organism: Ceratothoa steindachneri (assembly GCA_963969495.1). Lineage (NCBI taxonomy): Eukaryota > Metazoa > Arthropoda > Malacostraca > Isopoda > Cymothoidae > Ceratothoa > Ceratothoa steindachneri. Next base: position 145,412,862 of record OZ018319.1, read on the forward strand.
TTCAGTACGCGCTCAGACTTGGTCGTGAGGGGACGCTCATTTTTTGCCATGTTAATTTCATTTTGGTGGTTTCTTGAAGATATTTGGCTAATCATATATTTTTTAACTAGTACTCCAACCATGGGTCCCAAGCCTTTCACAAATGAGGAAAAGGTCCGTATTCTCACTTTGAAGGAAGAAAATGTTAAGATAAGTGAAATATGCCTGCGAACAGGGCGGGCAAAATCTACCGTAATGGCACTCCTCTCTGCTGCCCGTGAGCTTCCCCCAAACACCATACCCCAACATCAAAAGCGCCAGGGACCAGAGAAAAGACTATACCGGGGACAGATCGCTTGTTAAAGAAGACTGTTATGAAGAACCCTAGGGTAACAGCCAGACAACTCAAGGAAGTGTACCATAACTTCATCCAAAATGTCTTGGAATGGACCGTAAAGCATCGTCTTCTGAAAGATTTGAAACTCCCCAGCCGTACTGCCGCGCTCAAACTGCTGTTGAATGACCGCATGAGGAAGAAGAGGCTGCATTTTGTAAAACAGCACAAAAGATGGACAGTGGAATAGTGATCAGAGGTCATGTGGCAGATGAAAGCCCATTTCAGGTCATAAGGTCACACAGAGTAAAGGTGAGGAGGCCAGTTGAATCAAACAGGTACAGCCCCCAGTACACAGTGAAGACTGTAAAACACAGTCCCTCAGTTATGGTTTAGGGTTGTTTCAGTGCCAAGTTAGGGAAAGGTGGTTTATATTTACTGCCCAAGAATGTGACTATGAATGCTCAGCGCTACAAGGAAATTTTGGAAGGTCATCTATTTAATCATATGGAACTTCATGGAACATCCATCTTTATGAATGATTCAGCCCCTTGCCACAGGGCTAATTTGATCAAGCAATTGCTACAGAGAAAGTGCATCAACGTGTTGGGCTGGAGTGGGAACAGTTTCAATCTCAACCCCATTGAAAATTCATGGAAAGTAATCAAAGACAAGGTTAATGGGGCCAATGTGTCTCAGTGCAGGACCTTCAGGAGGTCATCAAGAAAGTGTTGTGCACCAACATGGACTTGAATTACTTAGAAAATCTTGTTGCAAGTATGCCCAAAAGGATGCAGGATGTCATCAAGGCCAGGTGGGAGATCATAAAATATTAAAAGTATCAACAAAAGTGTTTTTGAATTATATTAACCTAACCTAATGGAGGTAAATAATATAAAAATAATATAAAATAGTGAGGGTCCAGACTTCCGTTGCGGCGACTGTACAGTTGAAAATGGCGAAAGCCGAAACTAGTTCTGTTCGTAAATAAAAAAGATTCATATATTGTGCTTTATTATTTGTTGCACCGTAGTAGTAGTACTATTACCAGTAGTATTTGCATTATTAAATTATTATTATTATTATCAGTAATATTTTTAGTGTCATCAATAGTAGTGGTATTTTTAGTCGTATTACTGGTAGTATTCACATTATGAATGATTATTATTATTAGTCATTTTCATTTCATTGCTGGGAGAAAATGCCTCTTCAAGAAAGTTCCACTGATCACGGTCCAGCCCTCGAGTTTGCCCCTTTACTCCTTCCATTGAGTAAATTTTATCCTCCCATCTTCAGCGAGGTCGTCTTTTGGATATCTTTACGCATGTAGGTGCAAAATTTATCGTAAACTTTGTCTATGTTGTCGTTTCTTCTAGCAATATGACCTGCCCATTTATACTTCAGAACATTTATTCTTTTTACAATACCCTTCACCAGTGTTTCTATTCTTATCTCAGTATTTTTATGATGGGAGTGTTAATCTTGACATTTAATGTCTGCTTCTCTGAGTTTCTGCTTAGTTTAATATTAGGCGTGCATTTAGTTCTTTACATCCAAATATTTCGTTCTTGACATCCAAAAATTTGTTTCTTGACATCCAAAAATTTGGTTCTTGACATCCAAAGAATTGGCTCTTGACATCCAAAAAGTTGTTCCTTGACATCCCAAAATTTGGTTCTTGGCATCCAAAAATTTGGCTCTTGACATCCCAAAAGTTGGTTTCTTGACATCCACAAAAATTGGTTCATGACATCCAAAATTTGGTTCTTGACATCCCCAAAAATGGTTCATGACATCCAAAAATTTGGTTAATGATATCACAAATTTGGTTTTGTCATTCAAAAGTTTGGTTCATCACTTCCAAAATTTGGTTCTTGACATCCAAAATTTTTATTCTGGACACCCCCAAAAATTCGTTCGTGACATCCAAAAATTTCGTTCTTAACATCCAAAAATTTGCTTATTATTATCCAAATTAAATTAATCACTAATTTTTTAAAATGAATTTGTTACGGTTTCGTACCGTTCGAGTGAAGTGTTAATTCTGAAAGAAATGAACAAATGAGACTTAACCTAACATGAAAGTAGGTGGGACAAGAAATAATTGAGGTAAGGAGGAAAAGGATTAAAGATACATGGATTAAACATATCGTTGTCAATCGTTTCTTAAAATCGTGGATGTTATCCAAAGATTCCTCATTGATGATGATATTTCCATTTTACAATATTTTGATTAAATATATCGTTGTCAAACGTCTCTCAACCTAATAGATGTTATCCAAAGATTATTCATTAATGTTGATGTCTCCATTTTCTAGTATTTTCTTTAAACACATTTTTTCAGAATTTCCTCAACGTCGGGGATGTTATCCATAGTTTCTTCATCGATGTTCCCATTTTCTATGACTGAATTTCGATGCTTGCGATAAATCATTGTTACAGTAGCTAAGTTTTCAACGAGAATTTTAATTTTCAGGGATTTATTTCCCTTTAGGTTCTTGGGGCATCTTCGTTCTATTTTAAGTTTAGGATGGATCTCGTTTTCGCCTGATTGAATCTCTCAAGTTAGTCAAGTTGGCCCATTTTATGATGATGTGCTGTCCAAAGTTCAGACACATAGAGAAGTTGATTGATCTTCAAATAAAATATTAACACTTTTAAATTTAAGAGTTAAGCTTACTTATCTAATATGCAGTATCTTTTCGGAAATCGAACATACCAATTAAAAAGAACCAAACCGAATGGGACACACAAACTGACACGGAAAGCGAAACGGAAAGAGAGGAAGGCTGTCGTTACGAAGCAAGAGACTTTAAACTTAAGATCTTCGTAAACGAGGCCTTTTCCCTACTCAAAGGTACCAAATTGAGGGATATAAATAAAGGGATATAAATAAAGGTATCTAAAAAGGTGCCTGTAAATGGAACTACATGACAGACCATGATGAAAGGACTATCCAAAAACTACTAGAAGGAAACAAAATAAGGATCTATCCCAACGACATCAGAATTATCAAGAAAGATACCTTCGAGAAAATATCAAACGGCCAATGGAAAAATCCCAAATCAAAGAATCAAAAAGAACAAGATTAATAAGACATAAAGGATAACGAGACAACTAAAGTGAAAATACGTCATTTAAACACTGACGGAACTAAATCAAAAGAAGAAAACATTCAGGAGACCAAAAGAGCTCTAGAAATAGAGAACAAAAATGATGACTGGAAAATCTTCCCCAGCAGTAGGCTCCGCCTGCGACGTGAGGAAGACCCAATAATAACAACCAAATCAGCCCAACGAGCAAAAGCCATCAAAAAGGCAGAACCACCTGAAATCAAAGAACAGGGACATAACGGCATAAATTAAAGGAATTCAGAACAACCTAAAATAAATATGGAAGGAAAGCAAACATGAACAGTAATAATACCGAATTTGTAATCGAATTAGAAGTACGTTACCGAAAGGTACCCCAAACAACAAAATTAAGATTTTGACATAGATAATAAAAAAGACAAAGAACAAAAAACTTAGAAGCAATTAGAAAAGCATAAAAAAGATAACATCAGAAGAAAGAGATCAGCCACTATCCTGGCAAATTTAATTTTCTATACTCTCACACACACACTAACACTCACCCCTCTATATAAATATATATATATATATATATATATATATATATATATATATATATATATATATATATATATAATATATATATATAAACAAAAACAAAAACAAAAAACTCTCATGCTATATTCTAACTATATTCCCCCCCTCCTTCTTCTCTCACCTATTCTTTTGAAGTGTTCTTGAGCTTCGCCACTTTGCTCTCGGGAAAATGTAGAGTTAACGGTTAGAAAATCTCTCCGCTCTGGGCAGTTATATTTAGCTATCTCTTTCTTTCTTCTATACTCAGCTATAGAGATATAGGGGCGTATAGAGTCAAACGAATCTTGGCGTTAAATTGGACCAAATGGATTTCCCGATGGCGAAAATTCTACAGAGACAATTTTTGTAGGAAAAAAAATCCACTTTGCAATTACTTTTTGTTCCCTGGTCTCGGTTTGTCCTTTGTGAAGCGGAGTTTGATAAAAGCCTCTCATCAAAGAGAATTCTTCTCATTAATTAATGAATTTCAGATGCCAAGTGAGAAATTAGATGCATTAGTTTAATTAGTCTAATTGGAATGCATTGCGAGAGCAAAAGTGGAAACTGAGCAAAGAAATTAAGCAAGGGGAGATGATTAGAGGAGTAAAATGCCATTAGAGAACAAAATAAAGGCGAAAGAGGTGACATGAGAATAATAAAAAGAAAAAGATGCCATTCGAGAATAAATAAATGCGTGAGAGGCCACACAAGAATGAATACAAACAAATGATGCCATTAGAGAATAAATGCAAACAGATGATGCCATTTAGGAATAAATGCACGCAACAAAATGCCATTCGAGAATAAATACAAGCAAAAAATGCTATTCGTTAATAAATACAAACGAATGATGCCATTAGAGAATAAATGCAGACAAAAGATGCCAATCGAGAATATGCAAATGTCGGCAAAAGATGTCAACAGAAAATAAATGCTGGCAAAATATGCCATTCGAGAATAAATGCAGATAAAAGATGCCATTCGAGAATAAATACAAGCGAATGGTGCCATTCGTGAATAAATACAGAAAATGGCATTCGTGAATAAATGCAGGGGAAATATGCCATTCGATAAAAATACAGGAAAAAGATGCCATTCAAGAATAAATACAAGCGAATTATGCCATTCGAGAATCGTTGTAGGCAAAAGATGCCATTCGATAATTTCTATCAGCAAAATAATAAATGGAAGTTATGGCAATACTTTGGGAGCAGGCAAACACAATGCAAAGGAGAAACAACAACTGGAGCATATGGCATGAGCAAGAAATTGCAAAGGTGGGCTTGGAGTTTGAAAGAGGGGTTTCTCAACATTCCACCAATTTCCCTTAAACGAATCAGCTACCCAAGCTTTAAAACAGTGACAAAGAAAAGGGAAAGAGAATTCCAAATGATTTCATTTCTATAAACAAAGTGCTCGGAATTATTTTTGCCCTTTCCTTGTTTGTTGCTTAATATCATTTTACCACCAGAGGTGCTTTGAGCTTTCACTCATCACCCAGCAGTTGGCGTTTTAAGAAGAATTCAGTACTCTAGATGGCTTCCTAGAAAGGTTTTACTCTACTTTATTTTTTTTAACTATGACTTACTTGAAAATAAGAAGTAAAATCCAACAAGGGCATCCCGCCAGAAGGTTTGTAGGAAGCAACCCATAAAGACAGTGATGAAAGTGGAGGAAGAAGAAATATGTAAAATATATATGGGAGCAATTCCTATGTGTACGCTGAGGCCCGGGAGGTGCGCAAAGATGGTGTTCGTACACGCACACGGAAAAAAAGCATGAACCTGAAAACACATTTAGTGGATAATGAAAAGAGAATGGAGGAAGCGAAGTTGAGAGGAGAGAGATGGCCTGGGTAGAATCACTCTAGCTTATGATAAAAAGAACTTTGTTGAAGAAAATCTATATATTGCCATGAACACGGGGAATCGAGCTATAACAAAGAGGGTCACAGCTTTTAACAGTATTTCTTAAGCGCCCATCTGCCGACTGACTACTAGGGCAAATGTTGGCGTAATTATCTTATTGCCTAATGATAGGCTAAATTAAATAAAAACAAAACAAACCCAAAACAAATAAACACGAAACCAAATGCAATCACCCTATAAAAACAACAAGCTAAGGAGTAAGAAGAAGAAAGAAGCACACTCCAGCGTCGGGGTAAAGCGGTCTCCTCCTGGCTCTTACCAGGAATCGACCGAATAGCGCCTCGTTATCTAAGAACTCCTGCCCAAAACATTTTCCAAACTTCAGCTTATACTTCCAATTTTGTATTTATATTATTTTAATGAGATGCGCTATTAATTCAATGCGCCTCCAAATTTGATCTATGCTATTCATTTGCCACTGCTATAAATCAAAATATCTTCGAATATAGATTTCTTTGAAACAAGAGATTGAATTAAAATTTCGGATAGAGGCTGCAATGACAAATTTCCACTTTCAGAAAAAAAGTTATAAAGGAATAACAGAATAAATATATCGATCGAAAAGCAATGGTGATGATGGAAGAATAGTGATGATGCGTGCCTATAGGATAATCGAATTGGCATCAGCAATCGCTTTAGATGCGGGAAATCCAAGGTGCGTCCGCAGGTCGGCGGCGATATACATACATACAAGTAGATATCGATTTGTTTGTGGGGTCATGAATACGAAGCTCGAGTGAAAAGCAAAGGGAAGATTGGTTGGTTTGATGCATGAGTGATTAAGTCATTCCAACGTGGATGCAGAGATTTGAAAAAGAAAAAAAACGTTTCAAATGCTTACAGCAAACTGACGAGAATTAATGAGAGACTGACAAGAAGTAACAAGATATTGATGAAAATCAAGAAGAGACTGACGAGAATTGACGAGAACTGACGAGAGATTGAGAAGAGAACTGACGAGACACTGACATTAAACTAACGAGAGAATAGTGAGAGAACTGATGAGAGACGGACGAGAACGGACGAGAGAATGAGTGATGAGTGACTCGCGAGAACGGACGAGAGACTGACTGATGAGTGACTGACGAGAACTGACGACAGACTAACATGAAACTAACGAGAGACTGATATGAGACTGACGAGGGACCCGATCAGGGACTGACTAAAGAATCATGAGAAAGCCTTCCTGTTTGAAATTCGTTTCTGAAGAAAGCAGTGAATCACTTGCGTCGAGAGCAAACTTTGAGATATGGAATTCATATGGCTTTAAACTCGATCTGTAGGCAAAATCATCTGATGCAAAGAGGCAGAGAGAGGAGAGAAGGGAATAGAGAGAAATACAATGGGATTTTTTAAATTTAAGGGACTCATCAGGCAAATGCAAACAGAGGCATACTCGCCCAAAGTACGATCTTTTAGCCTACAGAAAATAAACAAAAGCACCAACTAAAACTAAAAAAATATAAAATAAAATGAAAAACATAATCAGGTGCCGAAGAAAGGCCGGCTCCTCAAGGGCCCAGGTATGCAATCAACACCCAACATACTACAGTAGAACCTCGGTTGCCGAACGGCTCTCTTTCCGAAAAATTTCGAAAAAAATTGCCCCAGTTGTCGTACCATACGAGGGGCGGTCAATAAGTTTTGAGAATTGGTAGGGCAAACCAAAGGAAGGGAAATGGCTGTTTGTGGGGGTGTTAGGACAAGTTATGACAAGTCAAGACCGGCAGCCGCACGCTTTTGCCTTGTCTATTTAAGAAGCAATAGCTGATTGCAGATCATCAGTCCCAATTTTTCAACAATGGAGAAAGTTGAGCACCGCGCAGTGATCAAATTTTTTAATAAGGAAGGCAAGAATGCAAAAGAGATCCATGAACGCATGGTTACAGTGTACACCGACACCGCCCCTTCCTATGCAACCATTGCTCGCTGGAATAGGGAGTTCCGCCATGGTCGTGAGTCCCTTGAAGACGACCGCCGTCCAGGACGCCCGTCAGATGTGACCAACGAGGACAATGTGGCCCGTGTGGAGAGGATGATCCTCGAAAATCGACGGGTGAAGGTCCAAGAAATTGAGCGAGAATTTGGAATATCACATGGAAGTGTTATCAACATCATTCACGACAGTTTAGCCATGACCAAGGTCTCTGCCCTATGGGTCCCTAGAAACCTCACGCCCCATGATCGACTTCAACGTCGTCAAAGTCCACAAGGCTAGAGTTGCACAAGCTGCCCTGCCAGAGTGTGGATTCGAGGAGCTCAACCATCTCCCCTACAGTCCAGATCTGACCCCTAGCGACTACTTTTTATTCAGCCAGTTCAAGGCTGCACTGCGTGGACACCGGTTTGGGGACGATGGAGATGTCCAGCTCGCAGTCCAGGAGTGGATTGAACAGCAGTCGGGAGATTTCTGGTTCTCAGGAATTCGAAGCCTCAGGGACAAGTGGCGCAAGTGCATTGAAGTCGAGGGTAGTTATATTAAAAAATAATAAAACAATTTTCCTCATATCTCGTTTCCTTATATCCGAATTGCAAAACTTATTGACCGCCCCTCGTAACTCGGTTGCCGAACAAGACAACAATACCACGCGGGCAGCATATGACCGAGTGACTAAGTGTGGGGCGTCAAGCTTGCCTCAGCCCGCGCTCGCAGTATACACGTTTTCTCTGGACCAAGAGCGTGCCGAATTTTGGATTTCGGATCACTAAATCCTAGGCCTATTTAAATTAAAAAAATAATTTTACCTTTAAGATACCCCTATACAATATCCGTTTGGTGCGAAAAAAAATTGGCCCAAACTTTAGCGAATATCTCGGAAACTAACCTGCCGATTTGAACGAAACCAAGTTTATTTGGAAGGAGGAGAAATTTTACATTCATTTATATACAGCTTATCAAGGTTATCCCATAATCCTGGTGTTTATTCATGCTTTTATGTTTTTTCGGGTTTTCGGCGATATTTCGCAAGAAAAAAGCCGAGAGAAGAAATTGGAAATTTAATATTTTCGCATATAACGCTTATTTTCGACAAGAGCGACCACGCGATGGATAATGTGTTATACATCGTTAGATGGAATATTCTAATTTCTATTTAATGTATAAATCCCTTACGTGTCCGATGAAACTTTCCGGGAGAAAATTAGGTTTAAGTCGGACTGGGTGCTAAAATGTTCCACCCGATTTTTGAGCTTCGAGGGAAGGTTTGTCCTGTAAAATAAAACTAAATTTTAGAGTATTAGATATCGTTAGACGCGGGGAAGGTACTTACGTTCTTCAGGCCAGTATATGAAAATCCACCCTTCGCTCGAGGGCCCAAAATCGAGAAAACGACCCTTACCTGGTAGACATAATTGAATATAAAATCGCTACTACTTATCGTACGGAAAAGATTTAGATATCAATTTGAAAGTAATATGATCTCTCATACGCATGAACCGGAACTTTCGGCCAAACGTACTGTTGTAAAAGTTTGAATAAGCAATCATTTGGTGTCCAGGAACGGATTAATCCATTTTACATTGATTCCTATGGGAAAATTGTTTCAGTTTTCGAACATTTCGGTTCTCGAACGGCCTTCAGGAACGAACTAAATTCGAAGACAGAGGTTCCACTGTAATGTAAAAGAGGAGGCCTCTCTTCTCTCCAAGCTCAATTATGCGACATTCGGGTGTGCAAGAATTTGTGCCTAGCAGAGGGGACGAGCAACAGTAACCTCGCTCGTCCCGGGACCGAAACAGATAATATGTGCAAAGATGATTTAGCCTGAAACAATAGAATGAAAATGTGCCCAACAGGCTGGAGTACCAAATATACGTCACAGTAGGGATGAGGTGAGGGATACATTAAACGGCGACGATTTGGGGCGACAAAAAAGACCTGAAGCCGTCAAGGAATTGGTAGGTTAAGTTTACGGGAAAAATGTCTCGGCATAATGACACGCAACTGTGCCATGCAGCCGAAAGGATGATCTTATTCCGGCATGTAGTCAGATTAGATAAGAATGGAACGCTGGTTCAGTCATCTAGACCATACATACTGTTTGGCGCTCCCAACAACACGCTAATTTTCCGCGATTGCTACATGTCAACGAACTCAACAGACGACAATCTAGACATACATCTGGCTCGTGGTATTGCAGATACTGAGAACTAGATGAAACAGATATTCAACACTTTAGATGGCACTTAGTGCGCTCTGTGAGTCCCTATTAAACACAATCGGGTCTCCGTACCTGAAATGACGCGTAATATACCGTGCCGAGTGGCTCATTGCAACCAGCTTAACTTTAAAGATAGAAACAGCACCAGAATTAGCTTTGCCGGAATCAAACAAAGCGAAGAAGGCATAAAAGACGACCTCTTCTTCAGATATAGGGGCCATACATGCAGATTAGCATAGCTCTAGAGGAAGACAATACGCACTCTTAGGAATTATAACGCAATACTCTCAGTGCTGTATAAGACTTGGGAACAGAGGCTTAGCGATAAACGTAAAGAGGGGCTACCCTCAACGGTAACGTCGTGAGTAGAAGCACCGGTGCCACCAGTTTGAGAACTACATCGAACTCTCGAAGGAGTTGCTTCACCCAAAGCCAAAAGGCTAAGGGTATGATGAGGGTCTCACGGTGGCATAGTCCCAAACTAGATCGACTGCGGATGAAATGAGGGCGGTTGGCGAATGAGGGAGACGCCTAAGTTCATGTCCACAATCACGTAATCCATTTTGTATGTCACAAAGCGAGCGGTATCTCCCTAGCATCGACAAAGAGGCTATCCAGAGGGAATGTGCGGAAGGCACTGGTCGCCAACCGAGCACCAGTGTAGTGGATCGAGTCCATCTCCCGCAATTCACGCTTGACTGCAGATGTTTAAAACTCTTCTCCGTAGTTAAGCTTCTACCGAACAAAGGAACGGTAAAAAAGTAGAGATAGCTCTATCAGCACCTCAAATGTTTAACTGCACAGAACAAATAATGTCCACGGCGCGGGTACAAGATACTTTAAGGCTACGGATATGAGACATACCGGTGAGGTGTCTGTCATAAACAAGATCAAGGAAACGATGTGACTCTACCACACTAAGGCAAACCCCTTTTAGAAACAAGTCTGTGTCGTAGTGAAGCTATAAATGATAGAAAATTGCACCGCCAGTTTCGGGCAAAGAAAATTGAAACGAATTGGGAGAGCGAGAGATGCTTTCAATGCATGTTAGAGTTGACACTCAAGAGTTAGCATTAGGGCCACACCAAAAGAGATCGACAGGTTGTCTACGTAGAGCATATTGAGAACATCTTTCGACTGCGCAGGCGTATTAGCACTGATGTTCAAGGTAAGAACTGTGGCAGTGAGGACACTTCATCGCGTGAAGCTGCCGAGTGCGCCTGTATCGAGAGCTTGTCGGGAGCGCAATCCTCGTACGTATGTCAGGCGCGAATTCCTCATGAGTATGTTGGGTGCGCCTTGCTCTTGAACCTGTCAGGTGATTCTGCTTTCGTCGAATTAATCTCTTTCTCCTTTCTTTCTTAATCTAGGTTAGATCCTTGTTTGGTCATAGAAAAAGGCAAAAGCGTTTCAAAATTTCTGGATAGGCTCTTCGTATATTAAGAACTTGTTTTGATCTTTCATGATTGATATACCATATCATTATTGATCTAACATTTCATGTTTCATCTAACATTTAATAATTGATCCTTTATTTCATGATTGATCCAACGTTATGATTGATCTAAATTTTATGATTGATTCAACATTTTAGAATTGATCAAACATTTCATGCTTGATCCAATATTTCATGTCCGATCAACAAATTAGTGATCGTTCTATCATTTCATGGTTGATCCAACATTTTTTGATTGAGCCAACATTTCCTGATCGATTCTCCAATTCATGATAAATCCAAAATTTCATAAACGATCCAGAATATTATGATTAAAGCTATCCTTAACATGCCTTAACAAAGAAATCTTAGATCTTGGAACACGAGCAAGCGTCATAGGGTTTGCAGATGATACAGTTTGCCTAGTGAGACAGCATAAGTTCTACCAGGGATCTCAAATATAGTACAAGCAGGAAGGGGCATAAGATCTAATAAAAGAAAGAGTAAATAATTCTATTTTCTGTAGGTGTAGATGATAGATAGGTTCTCGGTAATGAAATCTTAGAAGTGGTGAATAAGTATAGTTAGATGTCTACCAATTACAGTTAGTAACCTGAGAAATATAGTTAGGGCACATAACAGGCAGAATGGTAGGTAAGTTAAGAAGAATCTTACTAAGTAAACAAACAAAGAAATTTAGTATGATAAGAAAACTGTGCAAGGGCATATGCTTTCCACGAAGCCTACATGCTTATCAAACTTATATAAAGATAGAATAACACAAAATGCCAATTTCCATGGTGCAGTAAAAGCCTTAGAAGGTGAGATGGGTTGTACGAGGTCAGAAGAGAAAGTTGCAAAAATGAAAGCTAGTTATGGATTGAAGTTGCAGGAGATGGAAGTGAAGTGCTGGGCAGGTTAAACTGTAATGGACGAGAGTGGAGAAAGAAAAAAAAGAGTTTGAAAAGGTAAAATAAATGTGAAAAGGAGTATGAGTATGTATATTAAATTTATGGCGAAAACTATGAAAGTCAGGATTTAATAAAGACACAAACTGGACCACTGGAGGTAAAGAACAGAACCTAGAAATAGATTGGTGGAGTGTACATCTGTAAGTGGCACACAGTGAGACAGAAACAATGGAGTATGTAACTATGGAAGACGACGGCACCATTGTATAGAAAGAGGCTGAGATAAAAGTTCGGGGTAGGGGCAGGAAAAAAATGTAGGATGAGGTGCAAAGAAAAACGGATTGTGTGCTGGATGTAGTTCTAAGGTTTGAATTTTGAATAAAATTATATTAACGAGAGAGGAATAAAGAGCATCTGGAGTAATAAAGTGAAGATTATTAGTGTGTGGAAGATGCAAAGGCTGCTACAATGGTGTAGAGAGTGAGTGAAACGATCAGCCATAATCAAACTTATGACGTCGCATCCTGATATAAAGTGTGCCATAACAACCTGAACCTGCTACCATAAACCTGTAGGAAGCACATATGCAGACGTCTTATGGCAGGGTGTCTCCTGATTTTCCATGAATGACATCACGAGCATTCGTCGTGTCATGACGAAACACGAGATTCCTTTACCTTTTTATGGTATAAAACCCTTTTTCTCTAATTTGTAAATTTGGTTTGACACGACGCGGAAAGACTCCTCGCTCGAAACTGAAAATTCGCACCATTTAACCTGGTCATAAGAATGCCACGGCAATTCCCAAAAGCAACCTTTGTAATTTGCCTTCTTTCTCAACTCGACTCATCAATTTTAAAGTTGATAGCATGACTCATGAACAATGTCTAAGTTGATTTACAGGCCCGTATCGTTGACACTTTATTAGGTCGGGGTTGTGTCAACACCCCTGCACAAACTCATAATTCCTTAAATAATGGGTAATACCTATGAAAACACCTGAGCCACGAACTGATTTATTAATGTCGTTTTAAAAGAGTGCTCAATTTATAGCGAGGGAAAATGTGTAGGAGGCATCACACCTAAATAAATGATTCAGGAGATTTGAAGGCTGGATTGCAAATCCCGCAATAGTCCATTTGCGAAGCAAAGTCCACGAGAAATGATTTTTCATCAAGACATCAAAGAAATATCACAGAGGAAAAAGAAAATAAGACCCATTTACTTCTGTATCAGTCACCGGATCAATTTTCTTGCTTATTATCCGTGTTAAGTAGTTACTCTCATTCATACCGCCATATTTGTCATAGTATAATGCACAGGGTGTTCCTAAAGTCTGGGCACATAGGCAAAATGTATATTTTCATTTAAAAAAATTGAACTTCATTTTATTTGAACGATATTTTATTTAATTGAAATACCAGGCAATTACTTTGCCACTCCCCCCTACAGGAAGGGGGGGGGGGCTTGCGCTCCGCTATTAAAATTAAAATTGAAAATCTAAAAAAAAGCAGCCATGGCTAAATTTTTATTAATTTTCTGAACTTCGCCAATTATAATAATTTTGAAAAGGAACTCTAAACTAAATTTCCCCCCTTTAAAAATATCACGTTGCTAAAATATAGAACTACAGAACTACAGAACTACAGAATCTAGGACCAGCAAAGACCCTAAGGTCCGCTCGAGGCTAGTCCGCTACACTAAATAAAAAACTACGATACACCCTTATCTACGAGTGTATCTCTAACATGCTTTTTTTTTTTCTTTTTTTTTTTAATACTATCTACTGTACACACTTATCTACATGTGTACATTATCGTGCAATTTTAACTAATCAAACTAGGGGTCGGGGGAGATAGAAAGTTTTTCTTCTCATCTTCCGCAGCCACTCGACTGCTAGTGGTGAAAAGCTAATTTAGGGATAGAGACTACTTATAGGATAGGCGGAAAAGAAATGGGACATCTAAGCTACACATGCAGAGAATCGCCGGCATCATTTTTAGTCATCATAATTTCATATCCTTAAACCTCCGCTCCAAACTCTCTCTCTGCAAGGACGTTTAAATTCACAGTGCTCAACTACGTTATATTTAAACTATTCAAATGCACGTCGAGACGATTTTTGAACATATTAACCGAAGTGCTATCTACTACGTGGGTGGGCAGCCGATTCCAATTTTGAGTAACTTTAAATGTAAAATAGTTTTGGGCTAAAACGCTTGTTCACTAATTTTAACCCGTGCTGACGAGTATTTCCCCTATGATCCAGTTCGAACAGATTGCGAAAGTCCACGTTTGAGAAACCCTTTAGTATTTTAAATACTTCTATTAGCTGGCCACGTAATCTTCTGCTTTCTAGCGATGGCAAATCTAAAGCCCTGAGCCTTTCCTCGTATGATCTATTCCTCAGCTCTGGAATTAATTTCGTAGCCCTACGCTGCACTCTTTCTAATTGCGCAATATCTTTCATTAAATATGGAGCCTAAAATTGAACAGCGTATTCGAGAAGTGGCCGCACAAGGGATTTATATAAAGGTAAAATTACATCCTTAGATTTGAAGATGAAATTGCGCGCGATATAACCCAAAACGCGATTTGCTTTTTTACACGCATCCGCGCATTGCTTCGAGAATTTAAAATCGTCTGAGACTAATACTCCCAAGTCTTTTTCTAATTTAACCGCGTCGAGGACTTGGCCTTTCATGGTATAATCTACTCTTAAATTATGGCAACCCAAGTGCATTACCTTGCATTTGCTTAAATTAAATTCCATTTGCCACTTGTCCGCCCAATTGGCAATCGAGTTTAGGTCCCCCTGCAATTTATCGACATCCGCTCTTACATAGGCACGATTACCCAGCTTCGTGTCGTCCGCAAATTTCGAAATCCGACTAAGTATGCCTTTATCTAAATCGTTAATATAAATTAAAAACAATAAAGGGCCTAAAACAGAGCCCTGCGGTACCCCACTACTAACGCTGGCCCAATCTGAACATTCCCCATTTATTACTACCCGCTGCGAGCGATCTCCATAGAGTTATAGAAGAAGAAGAAGAAGAAGAAGAAGAAGAAGAAGAAGAAGAAGAAGAAGAAGAAGAAGAAGAAGGTATATAAAAATAAATTTTTTGAACTTCAAAATTTGTAATTCTTGGGGTTTTAAAAAATTCACAAATTCCGATACTTATATTTATTTCTGAACTTCACCATTTTGTTTTTTGATATTATAAAAGAATTATTAGAAATAACTTTGATAAAAAACAAGTCATAACCAAACTAAGATTAAATTTTTATTCAAATGCTAAAAAAAAATCCCCTTCTTAAATTATAGAGTTAGTGATGATGATGATGATGATGATGATGATTAATAAATAATATCTTCAATATGATTTCTACCATTTGTGACGCAAAGATCAAAGCACTTTGTAGGATTCACATGAGCCCTATTCATTAATTCCAAATTTATGTGAATTTGAGCACATTTATTTATGATGCTCTGTTCCCTCAGGTGTCTCCTAGTATCTTTAATTTTCTTTGAGTACCCCATCTCCTTTAACATACCCCCGAGAAATAAGTCAAGGCGGGGTAAAAGGTCTGGTGAACGAGGAGATAATTGTGATATTTATTTAAAATAATATGTATATTTTGGTAGATTTTTATTATAATTGACAGTTGTTTTTAGTCACCTGCGAGTATAATCGCAGGCAACTCTATATATCACTATGTCGTCGGTCGGTTGGTTCTCGGTTTGCTTTTTTTTTGTTTTGCTAATAATATTGTAACTATTCGGCCGATTCTAACGGATTCTGAAGCCCTTATGTTGTTTTACATTTTCCTCGAATGATATAATTGCCAAACCCTTCCCAAGATTAGCCCTGGAATTTTTTTTTTTTTACAATAACATCATGACTATTCGGCCGATTCTAACGAAATTGGAAACCCTTATGTTGTTTTACATTCTTTTTTCGAATGGTAAAATTGACATGCTCCTCCCAAGGTTAGACAGGGAATTATTTTGTTTTGGGCAATAACATCATAACTATTCGGCCGATTCTAACAGAATTTGAAACCCTTACGTTGTTTTGAATTTTATTTTCTTTCGCATGATATAATTGCTAAAGTCCTCCCAAGGTTAGCCCTGGAATTATTTTTTTCTCACAATAACATCATAACTATTTTGTTGATTCTAACGAAATTTGAAACCCTTATATTGTTTTACATTCTCTTTCGAATAATATAATTGACAAGCTACTCCCAAGGTTAGCCATGGAATTGTTTTGTTTTGGCAATAACATTATAACTATTCGGCCGATTCTAACAAAATTTGAAATTCTTGTTATTTTACACACTCTTTTAAATGATAGAATTGCCAATATCTTCCCTAGGTTAGTCCTAGAATTATTGAAAGTTTTGTAGTTGTAAGGTCATAAATCAGAATAAGTGAGAGCACGTGACCCTTAGGTCATCAAACCTTGTCTTTTTGATTTCCTATTATCGACTGCCTAAATGATTTTTTATCCATAATTATACTAAAGGATTAAGTTGGCTTAGGTAAGATTGAATTACTGGTGTTTTGTAAAATATATATTTTCTTTAGTAGTTTTGTTTGTTATAATCTAGCAAACTGTTTCGCAATCGGTGGAAATAGCACATTTGAAGGGAAACACAGGAAAATGCTAAGAAGAGGGGCCACAGGAATCAACTTATTCAAGCCTAAATTAATTTTAGGCCAATCGAAAATTTTGATTTATCTATTTGAATTAAATTTTAAAATTAATTATTATGATCCATATATTTTCCTTTTTTATTAAATATTTTATAATCAAATTTGATTTTGTCTGTCAGCAAATATGTTGCATCTTGCGGTTAGTCTACCAATGATTGGCCAAGGGGGGCCTGGGGATGCTCTCCAACCCGGCCATTCAAGTGGTTGTATCCAATTGTTGCTTTAGTATTGGATACAACCACTTGCTTGGCGTGGTTGAGGAGCGTCCCCCAGCTGGATCCGATAGACTGTGAAGAAACTAACTCGATAGTAACCGCATGCCATCACCCCCGTACATGGCAGTCTCCCTTACTATTTTGCGTAAAATAAAGTTAATCCTCATTTTACCCCCTGGAAATCATCCTTATGAGGCCACAGGAAAAATAAGCTTCCTTAGGGGGCCAAAAGATAAAACCAATTGGTATCTACTGAATTTTATATTACTTAACTTAACTTAATTCTTTAGTAAACAAAAATATAGATAATAAAATCCTCTAGTAAAATATTCTAGATAAAAAATGCTGTAGCATTTTTTTTAATCTAGAAACAAACGAGAACATTGGTAGAAAATGAAAGTAGGTTCAGGCAGCGGTTGTTGTCAGGTACTTAAAACTAAGGCATACACCAACTGTCGTAGAATGCCCCCCTTTTTTGTTCTAAGAGTGCCACGAGTGCTAATATATTGATATCTGAATATCTTAAAGAACAGAGCCGTTTCGAAACACGTAAGGATATAAGAGAAACGCACAATAATCCAAAAATAAACTTATATTTTAACTTTAACTATTGAATACACGACATCTAAATATTAACTACAGCAATACTCTGAATATTATCATAAACCAGAATTAATTAAATTAGTTTGACCCTCAAAAATTGGTTAATTTCTCTACACATAACAATAATATAAGAATTATTCTTACGGACTCATCTGGAGTTTAAAAGGCCTCAGGAATGTTATTGACTCTCGACGCGTGCCGCCGGCCAGATGTAGGTAGGCGAGATCACGAGGTCGTTTTGGCGAGGGTAGCAGCTGGGGGGTCCACACGGTATTCCGGGAGGGGGGGGGCCTTCAAGGATGAGAAAAATTACGGTGCTTTATGCGGCACTAAGGTAGTCGTGGTCTCTCTGGCGAGAGGAAGTCGAACTTGGTTCTTAAATCAAGTTAACTTGGAGTGCGGTGTGACTACCGAGTAACGAGCTCGAGGGAGAGCTTTTCTCCTTCGTTAATTATTTCCTTATGGACGAGGACTGAACCCGGGAAGGGTCTTCTTCAAGGGCGAGGATCGATGAGCTGGGGTTTCTCTGACGAGAATAAATGAACTTGGTTCCTTACCAAGTTAACTTAGGAGTTCGGTGTGGCCACCGAGTAACGGGCTCGAGGGGGAGCCTTTTTCTTCTTCTTTTCTTAATTCCTCAAGGACGAGGAATACCCCTGCTGTTTAAGGTGCACCAGGATATGAGGGGTCTCTCTGGCGAGAGTAAGTTGAACTTAACAAAGTTAACTTATCGTTTGGTTTCATAACCAGGGACTAGCTCGAGGATAAGCTTCTTCTTAGCCCCTTAAGGTAGGTAGCCCTGTCTCTCTTGCAGGGTACTTCTTGGTCTGGCGAGCCAAGTACACTACCAATCCAGTCTAGGTAGCTCGGTTTTAATCGAGGACTTCGTCACCTGGAATCTGACGTATACTACCCCAATTTTCCTCAGTGTTCCTTATTTATACCTTGTCACCCCACTGGGGGAGTGGTAAGGGGGGGAGGGGCTTGAGGACGGCCCCAGGAGAGTTCTTGTGTCAACGGTTTTTCCCACCGATTCTTACATCTTCTTAGCCTTTGAGCTTGGGAGAAACACGTCTCCAATTTCTTATTTGACGTGAAACTGGATCTCACTCTCCTGGGGGAGATCTTGCATTTTGACCTTTAGGTTCTTTCATGGCACCGAGTGGAGCGACGCTGTGGTTAAGCGCTGGACCCGCCGATGCCTTCGGCCGGATGTCTTTGCGGTAACCGCCTTGTGACTCCACCAAGAGTGAACGGGGATGC
Organism: Ceratothoa steindachneri; assembly: GCA_963969495.1. Classification (NCBI taxonomy): domain Eukaryota; kingdom Metazoa; phylum Arthropoda; class Malacostraca; order Isopoda; family Cymothoidae; genus Ceratothoa; species Ceratothoa steindachneri. Next base: position 145,432,060 of record OZ018319.1, read on the forward strand.
GGGACGATTCCCCTACACCAACGAAGGCATCTCCGCAGAAAAGTTTTGAGGAAAGGTCTATTCAGAAAGTGGTGAAGTTGGGCAGGTAAAAATGCGTGAAAGATAAATTGCCTAAGACCAACCCCTGCGCGTGGAGCCTGAGGCAACAAGCAATCCTCCAGATGTCAGCTGTAGCATGGTTAACCTGCAACTGACACAACCTTGTGGATTATGGTGTGGTGGAGGAATGGAAGTGAATAAAATTATACACGTTGAAAATGGGTTGGGATTCAAATTTGCGCTGTCACACATTCTTCGAGCCAATAGTTTAAACCACTCTGCTATCTCCTCCCTACCCCTTCAATGTTCCAAGGAAGCTTTATAATCAATAATTGAAGGCTAGTCTCAAGGAAAAGAAGATGGAATAACCAAACGGGATAATATTAGGACGAATGTGATGGCAGCTGAGCGGTTGTAAGTATTAGCACGAAGAACAGGTTCGAATCCTCACCAGTTTCAAAGGGTATAATTTTATTTTTTAAATAAACGCGTGTGGAAGACAGATCGGATAATTGGGACGTCATAGGTCGCGCAACTCTCCTGGAGGTAATGCTATTGCTTAACGAAGTCTCTCTTGGGGGGTTAAATATTTTAGAGAACTTAAAATTACCCCCCCCCCCTCCCCGCCTGTGCCTTCCCAACTCTTCAACAATATGATAATTTTTCACTTCTTTCCTTTCGCAGCGACCACATACGAAGGCTTAAGTGTTAACTACCATTGGACTAAACTGCCAGGTGTAATATGGTACAGCTTCCTGCAGCTTACATCTGAAGGATTCCGTGTCTTTGAATCATCAACACTCACAGGTGGATCTATGGCGATATATCTCCTCATATTTTTCCTTTTATGCAACTTCAACCCTTTCTTGACAGTGGAGATGCCATCGTTAGTTTTGTCTTCTTAGTATTAAGTAACACTGAAGGATTAGAGACCGAGTGGTGAGTGGTAATTAAACAGAAGCCGGAGGATAAGAGATGAGTAACGAGGGCGGTGGAAAAGAGGTGAGTACCGACGCCTAAGTATAAGAGTTGAGTAGCGAGGCGGAAAATAAATAATACGTGATTAACGAAACCAAGAGATTAGACGTGATTAACGAAAGCAAGGATAAGCGGTAAATAAGGAGGTCCATCTCAAAATTAAAGTAGATTTAGATTTCAAACTGTCTTAAAAATAGTAACTATTTGATGTCATTAATATGTATTATTAAATCCTCGCAAACGAAATATTTGAGCATGAACTCATTGGTTAATAACACAGGCCTGCGTTTGAAAAAGTTTTTATGTTCCCCAGGATTTCTTTGTGGTTTCTTAATGAATCCAACCTTCTGAGCTCAAAAAATGAATGTATATTTGTTCAATCAGGTCAGATTTTCTCAGTACAGCATACACCATTTTCATTGAGATTACCTCATTTTTTCTGAATTTAAAAAAAACAACAAACTTTCTCTATCTAATAATGCATTATTACTGTTATATCATATAAACAGGAATACACGTATGTAAACTATAATTCTTTTAATAAACAAAAAATAAAAGAATGCAACATAATAAAGAAAATAATTATAATTTCGAAGAACAGACGCCCTTGATGATTTTCGTTTGTGCCTGTCATCTGGTGCATCACGCTTCAAACACCAACAGGAGTCAGCAAGCATGTTTCCGTTCCATTTACACTGGTACCTGGATTCCATTGTTTTTATGTCCTGGTGGAATCTTTGCCCCTGTTCTTTACTGTAATCTCCGCAGTTGTCGGGAAAATAATCCAGATGGGACTGTAAAAAGTGTATCTTTATAGACATTCGAGCTCCCAAATGTTTGAGACTTGTTAAAAGCTGATTGACCAGGTCAACATATTCTTCTAGGCTTCTTTTATTGCCTAGAAAATTGTTAACTAGAGCTTTGAAAGCTTTCCAGGCATCTTTTTTTATGTCCTTTTTTGGGGAATCAAATTGCTGATCAAGTTCCTGATTTGAAGTCCATCAAAAATTCCCCCATGGAGCTTAGCGTTACTGATTTGTGGAAATTTTTGAAGTAGAAATTTCAAAGCTTGGCCTACTTTATTAAGGGTTTTGACATAATTTTTCATTATGCCAAGCTTTATATGCAGTGGAGGGAGGAGTATTTTTTGAGGAGGCACTAAAGGTTCAGCTATCACATTGTTTGATCTAATTCTAAATGCTTCTCGTGGAGGCCAAACCTTCTTCTCATAGTGCATACTATCTGCACGACTGTCCCATAAACATAGGAAACAGGGATGCTTCGTGTAGCCTGTTTGCGTCCCAAGCGTAAGAGACACTACCTGAAAAAAATTTAGCACGGTATGTAAATTCAGTGTAATATTTCTAAAAACAAATTCAAAGTAATATTTCTTAAAACAATAAGAATATGAATATGTACTGAAAAATCTTGTATGCCGATGCATTAAATCATCGTATTGGAACTAATTGGATATATGTACATCTTATTTTGAGTTTATTTAGTTGTGTTGTATACCTTCTCAATTAGGATAAGTTCCCCATTAACCCAATAGGATGCATTAACCTATAGGGACACACTTCAACAAAAAATATAACTCAAAAATGACTCATGATTTCCAGATTTGCATTCTTGTAAAATGTAAGTTGACCAAAAGGTGTATACAATTATTAACAATTAAAAATGAAAATGTCAATATCAAAAAGCTTAGAAATGCCAAGTGTAAAATGATCTTACCTTTAAGTCACCACATATCCTCCACTCATAGCTAGAGTAATTTATTGCATCCAGCAATTTTTTCATATTTTCATAACTTTCAGTAAGTTAGATTGAATGGCCTATAAGAACGGAAGCTATCTTGTTACCAATATTCAGTAACACAGCTTTTAAACTTCTACTGGAGGAATTTATGAACAGTCTCCATTCTAATGGGTTGTAGGGAATTCCAAGGGCCTCAACAAGTCCTTTAATATTGGCGCAGTAAACTAAAGAGCTGGAAGAATGCTGTAAAAAATAGCTTCGAAACTCTTGTTCTCTATTTCTGTACCCCCCTAAATGTTGTTTCTTAAGTGAGAAGATTACTTTCACGAAGTCGAGAGCCAACAAGTTGTGTATTCGCCTTTGAAACACCCAGATCCCTGGTCAGATCATTTAACTGAACTTAAGTGAATGGTCTTGCGACCATATCATGTGTGGAAACCTGATAGGACTCAGATGTGTCATAATATTGGTCAACTTCCATATTAATCTCTTCATGTACCTCTATATGTTCAGGGGGAGAAGGTATAGGAATTCCTGGGCCATGGGGCAGGGGTTTGATGGCAGAAGGAACATCCGGATATGCCACACTATGTTTATTCTTCTTATTTATACCTGTGAAAAATAAAATTGCATATTACATAAAGGAATTGATTTGGAGTTGCAGATAGTACATACATGTTTAGTAAAGGATATGTTCATGCTGAAGTAAACTATGTTAGTTTTTAATTTTATGCTAAGTTTTTGCATAATAATGACATTTTTAGGAGCCAGTATAATAGAGAAAGCTTAAATACTTGATACAATGCTCACCTTTAAGATTTGTCATGCAAAAATAGCAGTCCGTAGTGTGGTCCTTGCCATCTTTCGACACCATGGGAACACCAAAAGAGAGGAACTTCTGTTTGCCCTGACTCCAGCGTCTTAAAATTATGTAGCATCCCTTGCAGCAGATATGTGGTGCAAAACTTTTATCTTGATCTCTTAGCCTTACTCCAAAATATGCATGATACAAAGATTTAATTACAGGATGGATTGTACTTTGCTGCTCGGGAAAAGTCACTTTGCCGCAAACATAGCAAAATCTGTCGGAGCTATTCTTACATTTTTTGTTTATTTTTAACTCAACCACTATTATTATTATTCTTATTATTATAATGCTAAGCAATTTTTAACCTGAAAAATATAAACCTATTTGCATAATTACTTAAAATGTACACAAAATTTACTGCGAATAGAGCAGTGCAAAAACTATTGAAATTTGATGTAATATAGGAGATGTATAAACTATAAAATTATTATCACCCCCTGTATCGCAAAAACTGGAGGTGATAGAGAAAAACGGATGACAGATTCGAATTTAGGAGGTCAATTTTATTAAGAAACACTATAGAAAACCTAAGGTACATTTTTGACGCAGACCAGTGTAATTGATCCACTGATGCTGCAACTTTGGCGTCCATCAAGTGATCTACTGTTGATGCACCGTTGACGTTTATTAATTAGTTTACTGACGGTACACCGATGACATCCACTAATTAGTCCATTGATGGTGCTCCGTTGTCGGCCATCAATTGGTTCACTGAGGGAGCACCGTTGGCGTCCATCAATTGGTCGGCTGATGGTTCACCGTTGGCGTCTATCAATTGGTCAATTTGTGTGCAACTTAGCGTCCATCAATTCGTCTCCTGATGGTAAAACGATCCATCCATCAATTAGTCCAGTGATGATGCACCTTTGGCGTCAATCAATTGGTACGTGATGGTGCACAGTTGGCGTCCATCAATTGATCCAACGATCGTGCACTGTTGTCCTCTATCAAATGGTCCAATGATGGTGCACCGGTGGCGTCCATTAATTGGTCCACTGATGGCGCACCGTTGGTTTTCTTCTATTGTCTTTTGATACTTTGCCGATGGCGGCCCTCAATCAGTCTCCTAAAGGTGCACCGATGGCCTCCATCAATTAGTTCACTTATGGTGTACCTTTGGCGTCCATTAATTGGTCCGCTGATATTTCATCGTTGGCGTTCATCAATGAGTCTTCTGATGGTGCAACTTTGGCCTTTATAAATCGATCTAATGATGGTGAACGGTGAGCGTCTATCAATTGGTAGACTAAAGGTGTACCGTGCACGTCTATCAATTAGTCCACTGATGCTGCACGTTTGGCGTCCATCAATTGGAACGCTGATAGTGCAACGTTGGCGTCCATCACTTGGAAAGCTGATAGTGCACCTATGGCGTGCATTGATTTGTCCACTGAAGGTGCACCATTTCTGTCTATCAATTGGTCCACTGATTGTGCACCGTCGGGGTCCTTTCTATTGGTTTTTGATACTTCACCTTCGGCGTCCCTCACTCGGTCTCTTGATGGTGCACCGATGGCTTCCATCAATTAGTTAACTGATAGTGCACCTTTGGCGTCCATCAATTGCATCGTTGGCGTTCATCAATTAGTCTACAGATGGTGAAACTTTGGCCTTCATCAATTGGTCCATTAATGGTAGTAGTAGTTAGTTGTCCGTCGATTTCGGTGATGACGTCACTTCCTACCCTTAAAAAGAATATGTCAAGCATAGAGTGAAACTTGCACAAAAGATGCTTAGAGTGGGAAGGGGAACTACATTCCTCAACCCACCATCTTGGCACTCCAGAGTTAGGCTGGTGGCAAGGTGGTCCAAGACGACCAGCCATTGTGGAGTGTTGCAGGAGTCTACCTAATCGTCGGTCTACTAACGCTCGGCTAGGGCGTGTCGCCACAGCAGATTTTGCATTAGGGGGTGACTCCTGTAGTCTTTTTCCAGCCAAACACATCCACAAGATGTCCTTGCTAACTATCGTTGGACTCTTAAGAGATAAATTTCTGAAGAGCAGTAGTACTTTTGGAAAAGTGAATAACCTCTTCCATTTAACCAGAAAATGGCCCTTGTAGCAGAAATAGAGCATCATTTTTTAAATCTTACCACTAATGCTTTTTTGGTCGCAAGAATGATGAATTTGCTTCTATCTTTTCTCCTGAAATTTTCCGTTGATTTGATACGCGACAGATTAGACATTGAAAAGCAATCGGCGGCAAGATTAAAAAAATACTCCATTGATGGTGCAAGGTTAGCGTTTATCAATTGGTAGACTGATGGTGTAACGTTGGCGTGCATCAATTAGTCTACTGGTGCTATACGTTAAATTCTAGCGATTGGTCCAATGATAGGGCACCGTTGAAATCCATCAATTTATGCATTGTTGGTGCACCGTTGGCGTCTACCAATTGATCCTCTGATGGTTAACTGTTCTCCTCTGTCAATTTGTCTACTGATGGTGCATCGTTGGTGTCCATCAATTGGAGCAATGACGGTGCAGCGATGGCCTCTATCAATTGGTTCATGATGATGCATCGTTGACTTTTATCAATTCGTCTCCTGATGGTTGACCGATGACGTAAATCAATTACTCCACTGATGGAGCACCTTTGCTGTCCATCAAATTGTCCACTGATAGTGCATCTTTGGCGTCTTCAATTGGTATCTTGATAGAGGACTGCTGGCTTTCATCAATTGCTCCACTGCTGGATGTAGCAGAATGAGGTCAAATGGCGGCCACGTGCCCTCCTGTACCCATGTGGATCCGGAGATTACTGCATGGAGCTGGTGAAAGCATGGGAACCTAGGCGAGGAGGCGGCTGACGCTGTTATCACTCGCCCCAGCTGTATTTGCCTAGGCACCAATGTCAGCTCCCCTCCCCCTCACGCGGCCACCTCTCCGCAAGCATGTGGGCCTGTCTGCCCAAAGATTGGAATCCGTTGGACATTCCAACGAGCGTTATCAATATTCCCCCTTCCCCCGAAGGAGTCGCCGACTTTTCACTCAAGATCGCGCGCGCCTCCTCTCCAGGCGCCTATATAACGCTTCGACTGAGTTTAGAGAGCATCACTGTCACACTTCCACCTACTCCCTCCCCCCCAGCGGCGATTTCGATTCAAGTGAAGGCTAAATCGATCCGTGAACTCTGCCTTAGTTAATCACCAAGTTTCGACATCAGTGAACTCTGTCATAGTCAATTGGCAAGGACTGGCAAGGATTCTCAACTCCGAAGACAACTAGTGCTCCCTCGTATTTAAGCCAGAGGTAAACAAACTTCTTCCGTCGCCTTTATGGTACCCCACTGACCCCTTTTTGGCAACGAGCTCATAAGGTAATCATAACCGTTGCCGCCGGCAGATTGATCTTGAATCTGGCTTATCCCAATTGCTCCATTATTTGTGTGCACGCCACAGTTAAAATCCCCCTTTAAATCCCCAACTGTATCTGACCTCTTTAATCCCTTAATCAACCTACCTGATCGCGTGTGGATCTTTAACCCCGCCTGGGCGACCATTCCATTTAAACCTAATTTATATGTGAATATATATATATATATATATATATATATATATATATATATATATATCTGTTTTTTGTTGTTAGTAAAGTTATATTTTCGTCATTGTCTTTCTTTTGCAACCCCAACGCGCACCAGCTACCTTTTAATCTTTGACCAACTTGCACGCTGAAATATTTGTTTAAAAGGACACCGCAAAGTAAGAATAAACTATCCCTCCTTTGTACTTCTAACAATTTCCCCTTTTACTCTCAGTCTTCAACCCTCTTTGGGCCAATCCCTCCAAAGCACTCACGTATATATAAATATATCGTCTGGCCATTCCACGACAATGGACCATCGTTGGCTTCTATCAATTGGTCCACTCATTGCGCACCTTTTACCTCCATTAATTGGTCCACTGAAAGTACACCGATGTCTTACATCAATTGATCCTCGTTGGTACACCATTAGCGTCCAGCAATTGGTTCACTGTTTATCCACCTTCAGCATACATCAAATGGTCCAGTGATTTTACATCGTTAGCCTACATTAATCTTTCCCCTGATAGTGTATCGTTCGCGTTTATCAATTGGTCCACTGATGGTTCACCGTTATTGTGGTCTTTCAATTGGTCCACGATGCTATACGTTGGCCTCTATCAATTGTTGCACTGATGATGCACCTTTGGCGTCTATCAGCCGGCCCTGATCGTGTTGTGAGATCCGCGTTGTCATCAACTGGGGAAGAGATGGCACTCAGATAAAGTCCATCATTTGCCTTCCTCGCCTTCTGTCTTTCACATGAAAGAACAAAACATAAAGGCCGGATTCGATGCATTTGTTGTGCGAGTTTTTATATTTACAGCAAAAACCAATGAGGGCATTTTCGCTAGTGTTTATAGGGAAAGATCAGTCAAGAAAGCGGTGAAGATGGAGGAAGGGAAATGTGGGGAGGATAGATCAACGCAAATTTGGGTGATTCAAGGACACTGAAACATCCAGATGTAAGCTGTAGCATGGTTGACTATGTTTCACCTGTATCACATCCCGCTGAAGACGTTGTGAAAAGAAAGTTAGGGAAAGGAATGAAAAAGGAAAATAAATTAATAAAGGATAATTTTGTCGATGGGTTAGTATTGCAATGAGCTTGAACCATTAGGAATGGGGGGGAGGGATAGAGGTAATTAGTTGATCATCAAAATGCCCAAGAATGTGGTCAGTTTGGATGAAATTATATGCAACTTGGTAACTCTCCCAGAACATTGGAAACATTCTCTCAGAATATTGGTAACTCTCCCAGAAGATTGGTAACTACAGCTTCCACAATATTGAAAACTTTTTCCAAGAATATTGGTAACTTTTCTTTCTAAAATTGGTAATTATTTCCCTAAAAAAATGGGAAAATCTTTCTCACAAAACATTGATAACTACTTTCTAATAGCATTTTTAACTATTTATTTAAGAACAATGGTAACACTCAATATTGGTAACTCTTTCTCCCCCAAAATTGGTAACTCTTGCTCATAGAACATTTTTAACTCTTGCTCCCAGAACATCCGCAACTCTTTCTCATAGAACATTTTTAACTCTTGCTCCCAGAACATCCGCAACTCTTACTCCCAGAACATTAGTAACTCTCACCCACAAAATTAGTAACTCTTTCTCACAGATCATTGGTACCTAATATTTCCCCAAATATTGGTCACTTTCTATCTTAGAACATTATTTACTCTTTCTCCCAGAATATTAGCAACCCTTTCTCAGAGAACATTGCTAACTGTTTCTCCTTTAACATTGGTAATTTTCTCCCAGAACATTGGCAACTCTTTCTCCTTAAACAGTGGTAACTATTTCTCTCAGAACATTGCTGCCTATTCCCAGACTATTGGTATCACTGTATCCTAGATATTACTAACACTTTCTGTCAAAAACATTAGTAACTCTTTTTCCAAAAACAATAGCAACTCTTTCTCACAGAACTTTAGGAACTATTTCTCCTAGGGCAATGGTAACTCTTTCTCCCAGAACATAAGTACCTATTTCTCCCAAAACATTAATAACTTTTTCTAGCAGGATTTTATTATTTTTTATTTTATGTTAATTTATTATTAAATAAATGATTCTATAGTTATTTTTTTGCGTCAAAAACTTTTCCATAGCCTTTTTCTTCGACCACAACTTTGCCACTCTTCGACACTATGTCTAGGAGAATAACCGCTCTTAATACAACGAAATAAAAATTATTTGCTAAAGAATTCATTTCGCAATATTTTTCCCTCAATTATTCCACTCTCTGTGGTATTGCTTCCAATGGAAGGGATTCGCTAGCTTCGCGAGAGTTGCGCTCCTTCTCTGAATTCATGCAAATAATCTCCCATTTAAGTTTCTTGGTTTCTATACATTCACGAGTTTTCACTTCCCTTATTTCAGCACTCTTTTTTAAGAACCTACCCATATAAGATTTCTGGCAGAACCTCGTTGCTTTCTACCTTTGAAGTCAATTCAATTATAGCAACAGTAACTACTATTGCCATGAAATATTGCCTTAATAACAATGGTAACAGTACTTTGACCATGGGTTATTGTCTTAATAACAACAGTACCAGTACTCTTGCCCGTGGATTATCTTCTTAATAACAACAGTAACAGTACTATTGCACTGGATTATCGTCTTAATGACAACCGTAACAGTACCATTGCCGTGGATTATCGTCTTAATGACAACCGTAACAGTATTATTGCCGTGGATTATCGTCTTAATGACAACCGTAACAGTATTATTGCCGTGGATTATCGTCTTAATGACAACCGTAACAGTATTATTGCCGTGGATTATCGTCTTAATGACAAGGGTAACAGTACTATTGCTCTGGATTAGCGTCCTAATGACAACTGTAACAGTACTATTATGGGAGGGGGAGCATTTATTATAGCTTTATTTATTTATCCATATTATTCTTGCTTTTCTCTTTATCGAATCTATTTACTTCTCTCTTGACTGAAATTCCTTTTTTCTTTAAGTTGCCCTTTCAAAAATTTTGTCTTCACTTTTTCTTGACTTCCGTATTTTTCTTGGCTGGGTTAGTCCTTAATCTTCGTTTTTCTTTCTTGATGTATCTTCATTTTTGTCCAATTTTCTTAAGTTGATTGATGATTTCTTGGTCCTTCTTGATTCTAGTTGAATTGGTCCTTCAAGCGTTTGCCTTGACTTCCGTTTTCTTCTTGAGATTTTCTTCATAAAAGGCTTTGGACTGTTGAGTTTCAAACGCGGTACGATTGGATTTAAACGCCACCACTCTAGCCTCACGACCAGGCTGTAGTCCGTTCTAAGTTTGTAATTTTATCGGCTATTTATATTATCAAGTTAGAAGGAATTTTTCTTTGATACATTTTCGCACCCCTACACAGGTCTCTTTCTAGAAAGCGGATCGAATTTGAGGATTGGGGAGAGACTAGTCTCAGATTTCTTAATCGAGGAGTAATAGCTCTCCCTCCTACGACCTTCGAGTCTGCGGGATGAGTGGAGCAAATTAATTGGGATTGAGGAGAGCGAACGAAGTCTTGTCTTTAATCAATGAGAAATGGCTTCTCGTTTCCGGGTCTCCGAAGTTCCCAGCAGCACTTTTTTCTTAAATTTCTAGTAGAATGGTAGGTGCAGTTGTAACGAAGATCAGAATATTGTTCGCATCCCTACACTATTGCCATGGATTATCGTCTTAATAACAACAGTAAAAGTAGTATTGCTATTGATTATCGTCTTCATGACAACAGTTCCAGTAGTATTGCCATGGAATATCGTCTTAATAACAACCGCAACAGTACTATTTCCATGGATTATCGTCTTAATAACAACAGTAAAAGTACTATTGCTATTGATTATCGTCTTCATGACAACAATTCTAGTACTATTGCCATGGATTATCGTCTTAATAACAACAGTAACAGTAATATTGCCATTTATTATCATCTTAATAACAACAGTAATAGTACTATTGGTATAGATTATCGTCTTAATGACAACCGTAACAGTACTATTGCCATGGATTATCGTCTTAATGACAACTGCAACAGTACTATTGCCATGTATTATCGTCTTAATAACAACAGTGGCAGTACTATTGCCATGGATTAACGTCTTAATAACAAAGGTAACAGTACTATTGCCATGGATTATAGTCTTAAAAACAACAGTAATAGTATTATTGACATGGATTATCGTCTTAATGACAACCATAACAATACTATTGCCATGGATTATCGTCTTAATAACAACAGTAATAGTACTATTGCATTGGATTATCGTCTCAATGACAACAATAAAAGTATTATTGACTTAGATTATAGGCTTAATACCAACGGTATCTACTATTGGCATGTGGTATCGTGCTAATTAATTTTTCTTAATATTCACTGCTAGGTAATGCAAGCACCTTTTTAAATCATTCCTGGATTTGCTGATCCAAAGAACTCCCTTCTACCGCTCGTTTCCATTTCGCAAAAACAAAATTTATTTTTTTATGTGAATTTGATGAATTTTTAAATCATATCATCACCTTTCGACCGATTTTGAGTGGAGTGCTTCTCACTACTTCAGTTTTGCAACTCGTTATATTCTTTTCTCTTACGGGTTGGAGCAAAATGCTAGGGAGAATATTTGCTTCCCTGCTTTCGCAGGTGACCAAGAATGTAGGTTCAGGGATAAAATCTCTCCGCCGAAGCGATTTGAAATTTGTGGCCATTTTCGTAGTTTTCTCTTTTCTCCCCCTTCTTCCTATGCAGAGTGATGAAACAGGTTATTAAATTGTATATATTTATATTTCTTAATCTATTTCCACTATTAACTGGAGATAAAGATCAGAAAAAAATTTACTTTTGAATGAAGGATTGAAGATTACCTCTGTCTCCATCCACGACAGTTCGTAATCCAACTCTCCACGTAGATATTTACAATTTACAATTTAGGTTAAAGTGGTGAAATTGTGTGGTAGGTATATAAAGGTGTGAATATGTTTCCTAGTTTGCCCTGGTGTTAGGGCATCACTAGCATTCTTCTTAATTATTTTTAAAAATAAAATTCCTCCGTCAAAAAGTAGCTGACTGTCTTTGACAGCCAGTTTCCTCCGTTATAATATATAAATCTATTTATGGATTAGGTTGTTTCTGTACCTCCTTCGAAGCATTCAAGCCTTTCAAGGTTGCTTAAATGCTGAATGAATATCTCAAGTTGTTGAGTTTTTGGTGAACTGATCAGTTTGGGCACTTCGCCTCTTTTTATCGTTTGATTTTGGTTGACAATATCTTCTTATTTTAAGGGTATTGGGAATTGGGCACTTCGCCTCTTTTAATTCAGAAATTTTGTTGATTTTGATGTTTTGGATTGGGCACTTCGCCTCTTTAATACTTAAATTTTGTTTTAATTTTTTAATTTCTACTTTGTTTATATTAGGGGGGGAGGGAGGGGGGGGGGAGGGGGGGGGGAGGGAGGGGGGGGACTTTAATGTGGGCACTTCGCCTCTTTTTTCAACTGTTAATTATAATTGTTTATTTGGTTGAGCTAGTTGTCAATTTTTAAGTTTTACGATCAAAGTGCTTTAGAAAAGTGGACTATTACTACGTAAACATAGGTAGAACCACTTCTCTCGCGCAGGTTCTACTGCTAAGGAACAGAGCAGTTCTACCTATAGCGCACCTACGGTTTGCACGTATGTTGATGTTTAGATTCATGTTTGGGAGTATTTCTTGGTCTACCTTGTCCCAAGTCTTTCTCCCTAGCCTTTGGATCTCCGTGTTTATCGGCTTTAGGCCGATTCTTTGGTGAAAAATCGATTGCCGAGTACGGTCGATCCTTCGCGTGCCAGTGATCAGCAGCGTGGCTTTATTCTGTACTCTTTGCATCATTCTGAGAGAGGTACAGCTCGCCATCTGCGTGATCACGGCCGGATACATCAGGACTAAGCGTACCAAGGCCATGTACTGCTTTTTGATGTTAGGCACGCTGAGGCCTCGGAAACGGTAAAGTTTCCTCAGCTCTCTTTTGGCTAGGGAGACTCTGATATTTATGTGCGTCTTGTATCCACTTTTGAAGAGTCATAAGCCCAGGACTTTACCCTCGTTGCAGTACGGATAAATCTCGTTATTGACGATGACGTCGTCTACTTTCCGGCGGTTCATAGGAATGATAGTGAACTTCGGGCGGTTCGTCTTAATTTTCCACTTCTTCTCATATCTATTGATATTCTCTATTTCGACAGCTGTCGCCCTCGCCTGACTTCCAGAGTTCCTGAATGGACTCAGGACAATTTAAGTGATGTAGTCTGCGTATTGCAGATACATCGAATCGTACCTCACTGGAGCAGGTAGGTCAATAGTGTACACGAGGTACAGCAGAGAGCTGAGACAGCTGCCTTGTGGAACTCCCGCCTCGAGTTTGAATTCGGGTCGTTTGCAGCCCTCGATTGAAATTCGGGCTCTCCTATCGGAGATATAGTTGCAAAGGATCCTTTCCAGGAGTGGGTTAAGCTGGAGGTTGAGGATCTTGTACTGTAATCCTCTCAACCAAACCTTATCGAAGGCCTTCTTTACATCACGCAGCACCACGTCTACGTCCCGCCTCTCAGCTTTACTGCAAGCGAGTTTCTCCGCAAGGAGGGCAAGGGCTGTTTCCGTTCCTCGTCCCTTGCGGAGCCCGTGCTGCTGAGGGTTGTGGGCTCCCAGCTCGGCAAGTTTTTTTTGAAGCCTGTCAGCTAGGAGTCTCTTGTAGACTTTTTCAACGAACTCCAGCAGGGCGATTGGCCTGTAGTTTACCAGTTGATCAGGGGGTTTACCTCCCTTGGGTATGAAGATCACCTTCGCAATCTTAAAACCTTCCGGGAAGTAGCCCGTGTTCAGGGAAGCGTTGTAGATGTTAACGATTCCCTGAATGATCTGCTGTCGGGCGTTAACCAAGTAATTTCTGGTGATACCCGTCCAGCTTTGTGCCTTTTGTCGAAAGGCTTTTACAGTGGCCATGACGTCTTCTGATGTTATGGGACGTCCATGGCCCGCCATCTCCCTGCCTTCGTTGACTTGCTGTAGTGGGTGCGTGCGATGAATTTCCTGATTTAGTTCTTCAATCAGTTGGCCTTCAAATTCCTGGTCAAACTCAACGTTTTCCTCGGGGGTAATCCTGAAAACGTTTTCCAGAAGTTCCTGAACATATCCTCGAGAACCACCGGGTTCTCTATGTAGTCTCCGTTCTCCTTTATCCGAGCCTTGGGTCTTGGTGTAAGTCCCTTTAAGTTCCTCACTTGGCGCCAGAACTTAGCCGGGCTAAGTTCGCTGTCGACTTTGGCTATCGAGTTGTTTCATATTTCCTCCTGTTGGAGGTTGATGGCCTCTCTAAGCTCTGAGCTTAGGCGTCAAAGCAGCAAGCTCTTTTCCCGGCTGGGACCCTCCCGTCGTACTTCTTCGTACACTTCCCTGTGAACGCGAGCGATATCTCTCATCTCCTCTGTCCATCTGGGCTGAGGAGGTGTTTTATACCCTGTTACGGGTATGCTCTCGCGGTCCGCGTTTAGTATGGACGTTGTTATCCTCTCCAACTTCCTGTCAATCTCCTCTAACGACGCCGTGCTGAGGTCAGCTGGCGCATAGTCACTGAGCCTTTGCTTGTAACGATCCCAGTTGGCCAGGGCGTAATTTTTCCGGAGAGGGGCTGGGAGCTGGATTGGTGCGAGAGATACTGTTGTGAGAATCGCTATGTGATCACTAGGGACTGTTGGGCCTGGCTCACTATGGTAGTTGAAATGGAAGCGTTCACTTCTTAAGATTATGTCAGGCTTGGTTACTGATCTGGAAGTGATATAGGTCGGAAAATCCGGCCCTATCCTTTGAATGTTCTTTCTTCCCATAATCAGTTCCAAGTTTCGGCCTCTATCGTTGGTACTACCATAGCCCGCCGCACGGCATCTGGCATTGAGGTTTCCCCCTAAGAATGCCATTCTGCGGTGCCCGAACAGTGTGTAGAAGTTGCATAACGAGAGATATGCTCATCGAGGGGGTTGATATGCTGCAGCTATCAGGTTGTCTCCTACCAGGGTGTGTACTTCGATTGTCACAAAGGACTCATCAAGTTCTGGCAGTTGTTTAAAGGAGATGTTCGTCTTGACAGCTATTGCAGCACCATCAAACCTTTCCTGGGAATGGTTCTTCATGACCACTCTGTAGGCCGGTATTTTAATGCGACCAGCTGTAGTGTCGATACCGTGCTCTGTGATGAGAATGATGTCGGGGTCAAGCACACGGAATATGTTACCATATGCCGTGGCCTTCTCCTCCCATCCATTCACGTTGAGTGTCAGAATCCTCATTCTGTTGCTTTCTCTCTCCATTTTCTGTCACTTAGTGTTTCTGGGTGACGTTCTTCTTCCTCCCATTCTTCTTCTTTCTGAACTTAGCATTAGAGATTTGCTCGCATGTGTTATAATGAAGGATAACATTTTGTGCGAGCAGGGCTTCTTCCACTGTTCCAGGGTCTACCTCGGGGTCGTATTCTCATTTGTAGATCTTTGATTTAATACCTTGGAAGATACTTCTGGACTCCATTTCCTCCGGGAAGGGGAATTGATCGCAGACGTATATTCTCAGGTTGATATAATTCGCCCGCAATCTCTTCGCTCTCTTCTTTTGTCCCTTCTTTTCCTGGGCTTTAGTTGCTTCAGCGTCCAAAGAGTCTGAAGATTCCGATGAACTGCTTGTTTTCGAGTTGAAATGTTTCGCCGAGCTTGTTTTGATTTGGGTGGAAGCAGGAGTTTTCGCCTCGACTGCTTCATTATTCGCTTTTTTGCTTGGTGCTTTGCAAGCTTTAGCTTGCCATGCTAACTTCTGTGCCTTTGGGGTCATCTGCAAATGCAGTACATCCCCAGAAGGGGGGTTATCCGGGAACCACATTTTTCCATCCCGTTTTTCGCAAGAATCTGGTTCAGTACAGTCGCGAATGTGCCCGGGCGAGCCAGATTCATGACGTGCGCCTGAAGTATGCACGTCATAATTTTCGTGGATCCCTCGTTTTCAATTTTAAGGTACGTTTTTCTGGCGCCCACCTCTGAGATAGCTGCCTTTGCTGCCTGGGCGTAGGACGTGTTTGCCCTGCGCGTTTCTTCGTTCTTTTTGGCGTCCTGTTTCTTCCTCATAACGTCCGTTTTTGCGGGGCATGACATGGCCATTGTTCGGTGACCCTGCCCGCAGCTCACGCATTTTTCCGTGGTGCTGACACAATTGCGCCGATTGTGGCCCAGGTGGCTGCATTTGGAACACGTTTCTTGGGGCTCCTTGCGGTCCTTGGTGGCGTGGGACTCCATCCTATAGCACTTGAAGCAGTACTGGACCGGAGTGAACTCTCCCTTTTCCACCTGCTCCCCGCTAATTTTGGCGTTGAACATTAGTAGTCCATGCTCTTTCGCCTTCTGTGCCATGGTAGTCTCCGAGAAGACCACCTTGAACACGTGAGTGTAGTCGCCACCGTCCCTACTATTTTTAAATTTTATGATTTCGGCTACCTTAGCCCAGGCTTGCCGTAGCTCTATCTCTTCTTTGATTTCCTCCGCGGTATGCTCTACAATCCTTGGATCGATCCGGCGGCATACTACGCTTCTGTGCGCCAGGATCTGGGGTGGCACTGCTGGTTGCAGTCCTATGGCTCGAAGGACTTCAATTGCCTTTTCCTTGGATATATCTTCTATATCCTTCTCCTTTTCACATATCGCGATATAACCCGACGATATGTCAAAGAGCCTTACCTTGGCAATTTCCAGTTTGCCGTACACGGCCTTGAAAGTGGATTCCCTGCTGGGTTTGGGCTGCCGTCGACAACCCGCAGAGGAATCCTGGTCGTGTGGTCCAGGGCCATCTCTTCTTGAGAGCGGCCCTTCAGCACTGCTTTTTGATTATCACAGATGCTCTCGTTGTGGGTTACTTATTGTTGCTCAATAAGATGCACCTATTCCTCGTGGTCTTCTGTATAGGGTTATTTGGAGATTCCCTCTACCTCGTCGCTAAGCTTACGTGAACGTGAACTGCCGAATGGGGGGGATGAATGATGGAGGGTGGACCCGGGCGAGGCCCTTCAGATGGGTGAAGATTGGCGGACTTGATGATGGGCGGTGATAGAATCAACTACCACCACCCGGGGTGCCGCCCCATCTGGGTTTCGGATATCGGTGCTGTTTCCAACTTACACAGGGACGGTTGTGTGTCCCCCTGTGGTCTTGGCCCGAAGCTACCCTTAGAGACTAGAACGAACTATTCCCCAAAGCTTTCAGCATCACCTCGTAACCGGGCGGTCTCTTCCGTAGAGTTCCACAGTGGGCTAATCCTCAAACCTGCTTTACTTTACGCCTCCAATTATGTCTATCGAAGTGGACCGACATAGTTGAAGTGAGACTAGATGAGTGGCAGATCAGTTCATTTCAGCTTCGTGACTCCGTAGAGGGAGGGGGGGGGGGTTAGCACGACATCAAGTCGTCTTGGTACCGGTGTAGAATTGTGTGGCGAATTCTCCCCGTAGGGTTAATGAGGCAAAACTTGGCTTTTTGAGCCTCCCTTACTTCAACCTTTTCCTCCTTCATCAAAAGTGAGATCTCTTCAGCGTCGATTTTTGGAATGAAATTCTGCTGCCTTCTCCACGTAGAAAGACCCCTTGCAAAAAACTCTTATGGTAGGTTTTCCCAAGCAGCCAAGCCTCGTTCTCAACTATGAAATACATTTGTAATTTTCTCACCACTGTACATTTTTTCTTCAAATGTTGACCAGACGAAAAGGTCGCTGGGTTTAAGATCAGGATTGCTTGCTGACCAGTTCTCTGATTCGATAGAGTTTGGAGTATCAGATCTGAGGAATATTCATGTATCTTGGGCAGTTTCAGGAGGAGTCATTTGTATTTTCCTTATTTTTTAGATAGCATTTTCACACCACTGGTGATAAAAATTAGTTGCTTTATTCTTAGATGATGAAACCAAAGATACCATTAGCGAGGCAGAAATGTGAGTGAGTTCTCTGGCTCGAGAGTCGAGATAGGTCGATATCTCCTTTTTTTTAGTCGTTTCAACAGTAACGTTTTTTTTTCATCAGAGAACCCGATATTTTTTTTTGTTTTATTTGATAGAAATCTCTAGTTTTTTGCACGTGTCCACTCGTCAATTATTCTCAGAGTCGTCTAAAGCTTTAACAGCCACTCTCTTACTCGCTTTTAAATGTAGATCGTTCTTGATTATTTATTCTTTTGAGTAGAGCGCGCGAAATATCAGTCATTTTGCGACTTCACTCTCACTTTACCTGTAACTTTTACTTGAACAAGTTCATTAACAATCCCAATATTTTCCGCAGTTCTAGTTGACTTAGGACAATAACTTTTGGGATAACGTTCCATAGTCAGTTTCTCGGTTTTCTCACAAATGTGACAACAGTAGTTTTTTTTCAAATTCATGGTGAGTACGGCAGCTTAGGCGCCAAGTAAGCAGTCGCCAGATGTGCTCCTAAAAATAATAATAAAAAAAATAATTCAATTCTGATCAGGAGACTCAGAATTTGTTTCAAAGACATTTGCTTTTTTTTCATGAAGCTTTGACTCTGTACTCATCGCTTTCTTTAAAACCAATTATAAATCTAAAAAAGGAAATAAGTATATTGTGAAAAGACTAAATAAATGAATTGAAATTTGCATTCGTATTTGTTTCAAGTTTATAACAATAACTGTTACCATGATATTTTGAATTTAAAATTGGCACTATTTTTATACCATCTTATATAAAGCATGTATGTAATGTAACCGTTGAATATAATTTAATAAACGAAGGTGATAGATATATTTGTCTAAAAAAAGAGGATGCGTTCACTATTCACTGTAAATTTACATTCCTACAAAAGCACAATTTCGGGTGAGCTTGGGAATATTTGGAGATGCGAATGGAATAAGTTATTTGGGAAAAGATATGTTTTATGTGGTCGTGTGTGTTGGTCCCGTTAGCTCAGTAGTAGAGCACTGGTCTAGATAACTAAGAGATCTGAGGTTAGAGTTCTTGCCGGGGCGATGTTTGTTTCTCTAGTGGATTTTTCAGGATCTTCCCATGTAAGCTCTCTGTTCTCCTGATCAGTGTAACCTTTGCACACACCTCCTTTATCGAGTGGTGTTATGGGTAAATTTTCGCCGTTAAAAACTGAATTCCTACGCATGTGTTTTGTCTGGAGTCCATTTTCTCTTATTTATATCATGGTAGAATCGATTGAGCATCGCCTGTAAAGGAAGCAGCACCATACCTGAATAGAATCATCCACAAATTTGGAAGAGGCAAGCTGAGCTATTCGGTAATTACACAAGGAGCTCAAATGTGGAGATCTCCGAGTGCTTGGCTACCAATCTCAGGACGATACAGCAATGAGTTGAATGAGTCAGGGTGTGGTTACCCGGGTTAGGTTAGGTTAGATAACTCTCTCTAAGGGTTCTGATACGCACAGAATCATCGAATTTGTCGCGGAAATCCAGCATCAATGAGGTGCATAAGTAGGGACAAGGGAGTGTCAGAGTCTCTCTTCAGGCAGTTAGTGCATGGGGACCTCTGCTACTAACCATACAGGATGAGGAAAAGCCAGATTATGTCGCGAACGATGAAGGACAATCAAAATGAACGTGCTGCGAAGCTTGTGAACACACTGAAGCATCCGCTTAAGCTTTGTATGTTTTGGCTCTTAGACAAGAAGAATTTCTGCCAGAACCAGTTGGTGAACTCGCAAAACAACCGCTGGTTTGCTGAGTCCCCCAAAGATATACCCGGATTCATGAGGACCAAGTTTTCGGTTCACATCATAAGTTTTGGGATGGTCAGTAGAGAAGGTCACGTTATGCTCCGTTTATCTTTCCGGGGGGGCTACAAACTCAATATGAAAGGCATGCGTCAAGCGGTTGGAGGTGGTATTGACCTGAATCTAGTAGGAAGGCCGTGCGCACGCCACACAAGCAGGAGGACCCAAACTTGGATTTCAAGCAATTCCTTTGACCACATTACTCCGAACATCTAACCTCCTAACTCACCAGACTGTACCCCCCCCCCTCTCCTGCATGTCACGATTTTAAAATAAATAAAAAATCCAGTACTATTTTATGTCTTTAAAAGCGTTTCAAATTTGTAACCTATGTTTTCTTCAAGATCAAATTACCTCCTTGCAATACACCTTAATAAAATTAAAATATGTATTCTAATTTATGGATGAAAGCTTATCCAAAACTAGATCACTATTTTACCGGCCCTAGCACAAAATCTTAGAATCAAAAAAAGAAATGTTTATCCACTTCATATTCTCCCTTACTTAAATACCACCTTGTCGATTTAACTTTCACCCACTTTTATCTACTAGTATCACATCATCTACTAAATTGAGTATACCATCTTCTTCTAACCCTCAAATATCATCATTACCTTTCACTTTTCTGCATTACCTTTTAGACATTCCTCCCATTCACCCTGTCAAAAGCTTAGATCAACACCAGGTCATCAGCATATACCAACACATTCCCTATCAATTTCACACTGCTTTCCCACCCCTTCCTATTTATCATCAATCTCGCATCGCTTTCCCATCCCTCCCTATTCCTCATCAATCTCACACTGCTTTTTCACCACTCACTATTCTTTATCAAACTCACCGCGCTTTCCCACCCCTCCTTATTCCTCATCATTCTTACACTGCTTTCCCACCACTCACTATTCCTAATTATTCTCACATCGCTTCCCAACCCTCCCTATCCTCATCAACCTCCCATAGCTTTCCTACCTCTCACTATTCCTCATCAATCTCACATCCCTTTCTCTTATACCCATACGTACTTCCCTCATTACTCCATCCAAAAAGATATTAAAAAGCCATGGAAACATCAGACAACCTTGCCATACCTCCCCACTACTACGTAGGTCAAACTACTCACTCTGGCTATCTAAAAGCGCACGCTTAACTTCCTCTATAAATACTAATCAGACCAGCCACTACCTTCTCACACACTCCATACATTCTTAGCGCCTGCCATAATACTTCTGCATCGACAGAATCATAAGCTTTTCTCAGGTTCATAAATCCAGTATACACCTTACACCATTTAGCCCTTTCTATTTTAACTATCCGTTCTAAACCACACTTATTCATCCTCATAAACCCTTCAGTTATCCTTCTTATACGTCCCATCAGAACTCTTTCATACACTTTACTTGCATCACTCAATAAACTTTTTCCTATATAGTTCTTTCATTTCTTTCGCCCATTTACCCTAACGAAACATTTACTCTACTCTTCCATTCTTCAGACACTCTTTTACCTTCAAATGATGCACAACACCGCAACCAGCTCATCTCTTAACACAATCACGACCACTTTATAACATCTCAGCGACTATATCCTCTACAACAGCTGTCTTCCTATTTTTCATACTTTTCACAGCATTAACGACTTCATAAATGCCTATCTCTTCTATACCCCGATTTACAGCCACAAAGCCAATGATATACACATTTACCTCATCTTTCACACCTTCATTAAACATCTCATTAAAGTATTCTCGCCATCTAATTCAGCTAACACAATCATACTCAACCATAGAATCATGTCACACCTTCTTTACTCCTACCAGCCTGATCTACAGCTAAAAGCATTCCATTCCACCCTTCCAACACAAACTCTTTATTTCCTTTCATGTTTGCCTCACATAATGCGTATAAAAGATTGAGTCGTATTTAAGAACCTTTCGCGTTTTATAATATTTAAGTGCACAGCTGAAATATTAAATTCCATAACTTATCTTGTACTCGAAATAAAGATTCACTAATTACATATCTTTAATCCAGGCGTTTGGTTAGGGTGTACTATATATACCCTTCTACCCATTAACATTAAACCCCATTAATATCCTTAAATGCCTACTCGCGTTAAAAAAAGATAACCGAATACAGATCGCTCCTCTACGAGGTAAAGTGAAATTGGTAGCTGAAAGATACATCCATCACACTTCCTCTCCATGACAGGAAAATCCTATAAACAAGCTCACAGGCGAAATCAATCATTGAAACACCAAATCCTCGTAAATCCGCCACACTCCAGTCTGAAAATGGCAGCGCATCTTTTGCAAGTTTTTAAAAAAATAAAGAAAAAAAGCACTGAAGCAATTCCCGACAGGAGGTTTTGACACAGCGCTTTGTCGTCGAGAAAAAAGGTGAAATTAGGGAGGATGAAAATGTGTGAATGGTATAAAGCACGAGAATCTGAAAGTGGAGACTAGATTTAGCGTTAAGGATAGGAATGACGTGAAATAAATATTAGGACAAAACAACTCTAACAGAATGGTCGAATCTGGGAAGAATCGCAGTCTTTTACTGTTTAAAGAATGACCCCACAAAGCAAAAGGCAAGAAAAAATGAGAAAAAAAATGGTTGGTAGAGAAAAATAGAGAAAACAACGGATAGATTCGAAAAATGCGACCAATTTAGGTGGTAAATAAAAAAGAACTAGAAAACGATAACTTTCACAACATTAATTAAACGAAACGTAAAAAAATAAAAGAAGAGGAATAAAAAATAAAAAATAAATAAAAGATAAAGCAATAAAAAGAGGGTAAGTGAGAAAGAAAAAATAATTAAAGAAAAATAAGAAAAAGAAAAAAAAGGAAAAAGAAGGAAAAAAGAAGGAAATAAAGGAGATAGAAATAACAAAATAACTGAAGCGAAAAATAAATAAAAAACAAAAACAAAAAATAAATAAAAGAAAGAACGAAAAATAAAAATTAATAAATACCTAAAAATATAATTAAATAAATGGGTGATGTGGGATGGGCAACAAATGCAGTTGACGGACCAAGGATTGTCAGTGAGGGGGGAGGGAAGGAGAAAAACGTCCCTAATAGAAAAGAACACAAGGAACAAGTAACTTTACAAGTTCCTTCAGAGAATAAGCCCATGTAAAAGTTCCCTGTAGGGAGTAAGCCGCTGTATAGCTTCTTAACGGGGGTTTGAACTCGAATGGCATAGGAGGTAAATAACCGATCGTCACTACCTATTGATCCATGGGCAATAATGGATGACAGGAGATACTAATTCGATAGGAAATTCATCCACGATCGCATATTAACGCGGTTTGGCCTTGAGCCCTGTTTTGGCACTCGTTGGCATCTGTCTCTATTGAAAAGCGAAATTTGATTTTAGCTCTCAAATCGAGTTCGAAGTGAGAAAGGCATTTGAGATATTGAATTGGACTATCCGCCACACTCCCCTATTTCTGAATGCCCAAGATGAAAGCAAGGGGGGGAGGAGAGTTTGTGTGGCCTGATTGTTTGGACGGGGAAATATTTACTGCCGTTTCACTCCCCATCCCCTTTATCAAAGGCCCTGAATAGTTTTCTACACTATTTTCACCACTTACCTACATTCTTCACGAACATCTTCTCACAAGCTTACAAGTAGAGATATTCTGGTTGATTTTCATCTGTTTTTTAAATATATAACAAAAAATAAACTAATAATTAATAATAATAAATTAGTATTTGTCAGGCAATATTTTTAATTCATTTCTGGATTGCCTTTTCACAAATACCAACCTCCATTAAGAAAACACCTTGCTTTTTTTTAGATTTATGAGTACACCACTTACTTCTCAGATTGGTCTCTATTACACCATCCTGAGTGCGTCAATTGACTCGCAGGACAAATTTTATAATATCCTCAGTGCTTCCTATAATTCTCATAGGCAATTTTATAAAAAAATTATGAAAAAAGCCAAAACTTATTTGATGACCTATTATTTTAAATAATTATTTTGAATAATTATTTTTTAAATTCAATTTAGAAACTTATATTTCTCAAATATTCGAGCTTATCATCTCTTTTATAATGGCTTGCAATTTTCTTCGTGTGCATAAAATACGTCTTTAAGATTTGGAATACATACAAGTTGCGGACGATATTCGTTCGCATGATGGTTCTCAGGAAATAATAAGTCGGTTTCCTTTTAGATATAATCGTCAAATTTGGGTTAGTTTGTCTTTATGACATGTTTTGTCTATCTTACTCGATGGTCCCGCCTCTGACCTAGATGACAGTTACCAGGCTACCACACAACCCGTCACAGGCCTTTTGTCACTGTCTCCCGTTTTAGCCCCTTGAAGGCCCTAGTAATCTTGGCCCTCAGCTCATCCTTCGTGTTGCAGCCACAATTTTTGGTCTCTCGTTTCATCGCACCCCATACAAAGAAATCGAGGGGGGTTGCAGTCAGCCGAGTTCGAAAGCCAAATGTCAGGTGCTGTGTGATCGAAGAAATTATCTGACAACCAAGTCTAGGTCTTCCGGCTGGTTTGGCAGAGTGCAGAGTCTTGCTGCAATACGCAGGCCTCCATGCAGCTACCCTGTCGATCTAGAGCTTCACCACCTCTTTCATAACAGGGATGTAGCCTTAGGGAAAAAATGGGGTGGCATGACGTCACTTTCACTGCTGACTAAAGCGTGTCACCTGTTGTTCTGGGAGTTGATCTGCTAAAAGAAAAACCACATCATGTCTGACTCAAACGAATGTTTCGATTTGTTGATCAGCTTCTTAGTGTTCTTAAGTCGCTTTTCCTACATCGCCTTCATCATATTGCATGGTAAGCTGCTCATCCACACCCCTTTACCTTACAATGGCACGCATCGACTTTTTGGGATCATTGTCGACGTTCTCCTGGATTTTATCGACGAATTCCGGCGTTCTGATGTCATCAGATCGTCAACCATGTGATTTAATCTCTATAGTCGTCTAGTATTCAAATTCTGAATCTTCTAGCTCATCTTTGACCTTTTCATCATCTTTCTTCTGACGTTGAGGAAGTCTAAAAACTCCTTGTTTGCCTTTCCTGCGCGGATTTCAAGGATTCCATGCTCTTCCACAAATTGTAGGGTTCAAAATTTTCCATAGTTAACTATTCTATAAAAATAAAGCCAAAATGGTACATATTTGCTTTTAAGAAAAAATCAAACAAGAAGGTAAAGAAAATATGCGTTAAATTATATCAGTTGGAAATTTCGAATTAATATTTTCGAATCAAGATTTTACGGTAAAATCTTCCTTTCATTGTGATTTTACTCCAGGCGAAGAAATTCGATTGATTTGTAGATTATTGGGTGAATTTGTCTAAGTAAAATTTGAAAACATCGCTGCCATCCTTCAACTACGTTTTTAGTTTGGATAAGTAGATCCTCCTAATTTCTAATATAAATAAAGGGACTTTGCATCGATGACGAAATTAAATCCATATCGAGGTATCATCGAAATAGTAGGTCAGTTCTTCCAATTCCTCGGGCAGTGAATCTTCCCAGGATTCGAAAACATTTACTATATCATGGAATGTAAAACAAAAGACAATGAAACCAACTTCATGCATGATAGATTTTCTATACTAATCTACTCTTGTGTAAAATTGAGACTAAATTTCCATTTGTAGCAGCAATTCATATATAAATTGCAAAATACTGAATTTTCTTTCTCATATATGTGAAAAAAAGTTGTATAAAGAGCAAGAACGATCTGAATGTCCTGTTTACCTGCCAATATTTCTTTATTTAAGCAGGTGAATATTTTTAGTATTGAAAATGAAAAATCTGTCATCATGGGCACCCAAATCATAACCTAAAATATTTGTTGCGTTTGTAATTTTCACATAAACGAGGGGGATAAAGCAACATCCATCACATAGCATAGTTTGACCCAGAATATGTTGAACATTTCTTCGCATGGACTCGTGTCTCTTGGGGAATTCGTCTGGGAGCTTTATTTGACACTCTCTCACGATTTGAGAAATTGCTGTCTTCAATTCGGTTACAACAGGGGGTCGCAGGTGTTCGTTACGTAATGAACTTCCACAATTCTCCCTCAACGTGGATGCGACCTTTGCATATTTCATCAAAATATCTCCAAGAATCTTTATCGCTAGCAAGGTTTCTATAGACGCAATAACAATGTCCATTTAACAAAATTTTCTTTCGACTCTTCTCTGAAAATACTCATTCCGTAGCATGAGATTAAAAGAGCTAATTTACTTTAGGCACAACAATGGAAAATGCAAACTAAAGCTGGTGTAAATTGGTGGTAACCTTCAAGAAAACTTTTAACGATATTGGCAGAAAGATTTGTAGTTATTATAGTCAAACGACAGAGAACTACGAAAAAGTAATGCATAGTTATGATATAAATAGTCATAGTGATTTTATTTATAACACAGACTTAACTTTGCGCTTAATTACTTTTCGCTGAATTTGAGCTAAATTGTCTTTGTGCTGAATTGTGCTTGTACTGAATTGTGTTTGTGCTAAATTGTATTTATGCTGAATTGTCTTGGCATTATTGCATTTGCACTGAATTATCTTGAATTAAGTTTTCCTTATGATGAATTGTCTTTACCCTTAGAGGCAGGCATGCCCCAGTTTGACTACCGAAGATCTAGTACAACATCCATTTCTCTGATTAGCTCTGTTTGATGCAGAGTAATGCGTTTAATGGCAGCCGCACGATCCATTATCTAAATTCCCACCCCTTTTAAAAATGACTTTAGGAAACGCGTTCCGGAATGCATTTTGTATCATTTACCTCCACAATGAAGTTTTTCTGCCACTGAAATTGTGATTATTTTCCCCGATTTTGGCATAAACTATCTTTTTTGAGAGGGAGGGTGTATGGGGAAATGTGGGAGAGGTAAAGTGACTCTCCAAAGTGAGGTTTAAACACGTTAAACGCAGTTTTTGTTATGTGAGGAGAAGTGAAGGTATTATTATTATTATTATTATTAACATAGAGCTTGATTTTAGAATTGACTGAGTTTAAAAGGAGACAGGTTACTGAAGTAATCCAATGGTGGCACTGCAGACAGGAGAAAAGAGATAAGATTAGATCAAATAAACAAAGAATGAATATCACTAAAGCCCCTGGATCATCAAGAAGATGGCATATGAGCGAGGTCTACTAACGAGCAATCAAACTTATGAGCGAGGTCTACTAAAGAGCAATCAAAATTATGAGTGATGTCTAATAAAGAACAATCAAACTTATGAGCAAGGTCTAATAAAGAGCAATTAAACTTATGAGCGAGGTCTAATAAAGAACAATCAAACTTATGAGCGAGGTCTACTAAAGAGCAATCAAACTTATGAGTGATGTCTACTAAAGAACAATCAAACTTATGAGCGAGGTCTAATAAAGAGCAATTAAACTTATGAGCGAGGTCTACTAACGAACAATAAAACTTATCAGCGAGGTCTACTAAAGAGCAATTAAACTTATGAGCGAGGTCTAATAAAGAGCAATTAAACTTATGAGCGAGGTCTACTAACGAACAATAAAACTTATCAGCGAGGTCTACTAAAGAGCAATAAAACTTATGAGCAATGTCTACTAAAGAACAATCAAAATTATGAGCGAGGTCTAATAAAGAGCAATTAAACTTATGAGCGAGGTCTACTAACGAGCAATCAAACTTATGAGCGAGGTCTACTAAAGAGCAATCAAACTTATGAGCGATGTCTAATAAAGAACAATCAAACTTATGAGCGATGTCTAATAAAAAACAATCAAACTTATGAGCGAGGTCTACTAAAGAACAATCAAACTTATGAGCGAGCTCGGTCTACTAAACAACAATCAAATTTATGAGCGAGGTCTAATAAAGAGCAATCAAACTTTTGAGAGAGGTCTAATATAGAGCAATCAAACTTATGAGCGAGGTCTAATAAAGAGCAATCAAACTTTTGATAGGTATAATATAGAGCAATCAAGATTTTCATCGTAACTTTATGAAAGAGTAACTAAACGTATGATCATAGCTCTGTGAAGGAACACTCAAATTTATAATGATAATTGTATCTCTATGAAAGAGCAAAAAAGCTTCTGATCACCGCTTGATTAAAGAGCAATCAACTTATAATCGCAAAATTTGTGAAAGTGTAATCTCGCATATAATCTTAGCTTAAATAAAGTGCAATCAATAGTATTATCTCTACTTTATAAAAGTCCAATCAAGCATTGATCATAGCTCTATGATAGACCGATGAAGATTGTAATCTCTGTTGTATGAAAAACAAATCAAGCGTATGATCTTTTTAATGTGAAAGACAAAATAAGCTTATGAACTTAGCTGTGTGAGAGAGCAACCAAGCGTAATATCTATGCACTATAAAAGACCAATTAAACTTATAACATCTGTTTCATTAAAGATCAATTAATCATAATATCTGCTCTTTGAAAGAACAATTAAAATTATAATGTTTTTTCGAGCTAATGAAACAGGTGTTTGAGAACTAAACTTATAAGTTATGATTCTAGTAATTAGTTTTGTTTGACATCTAAAGGAAAGAAAATTAGCACAAACGTTATTCTTATTGTTTGGGGAACCAAATGTGCAGATTAACACTAGATAATATCATTATTTATGGAAGCAAAATTAGGAATTATAACCCACTAATGTTAAAATATGTTGAATTCTCTAACTTTATTGACATCGATAATTACTATAATGCAAGTAAACCTAAGGCTTAATTTATAAAGAAACACAAACACATCACCCTGTCTATAATGTAACAAAAAGCTATCGCATAATATATAAGGCAACAAAAACATATCTCGTAATTTATAACGCAATACAAATGTTTCCCGTAATTTATAAGGCAAAAAAACCTATTCTATAATTTTTAATGCAACACAAATATCTTCCCTAATTTAAAATACGACACAAACCTATCCCGTAATTTATAATGGAACACAAACCTATTCCAGAATTTCTAATGCAGAAACAAACCGATCCCGTAATTTCATATTTTATAACGCTACACAACCTAAAACCTATAATCTAACTTATGATGCAACATAAATCTATCACGTAATTTATAACGTAACACAAACCTATTCCCTAATTTTTATCTCAACACAAAACCATTCCCTTGTATATAATGCAACATAAACATATCCCCCTAATTTATAATGCAACAAAGCTATCATATAATATATAATGCAGCACAAAACCCACCATCTAAAATATAATGTAACACAAACCCTATCACCTAATTTAAAATAAAACACAAATCCTACGCCGATATTTATAATTAAAGACAAACCTATCCGATAATTCATAATGCAACACAAACATATCCTGTAATTTATAATGGAACACAAACTATTCCCTAATTTATATCTCAACTCAAATCCATACCCTAGTTTATAATATAGCTCAAATTTACCTCTTAATTTATAATGCAACAAAAATTATCCACTAAGTTATAATGTAACACCTGTTGCAGTTGTTGACTATAATTGAGCGTCGATAAACTAAATGCGTTCCAACATTTCCCAGTAAATCACTCCTTTCACATCCCATCAGACACAAACCATAAGCTTCTTTTGATGTTGGTCAGCCTTTGACTGAAGTTGTGCAGGTGAACCCTTGTCTGTCGAGCTTCTTTTACGTGCTATATTCAAGCGTAGACACCATTTCCTATCTGCAGTAACCACTTAGTTCCGGTAATCAAAACGACGTTTCTTGGATAGTAGTGTAATGCAGGCGTCTATTGGTGGTGACGTTCCAAGTCGGTCAGTTTACATGGAATCTTTAAGTCCAGTTTGCCGACTTTGCCCATTTCCTATAAATGATGCAAAATGATTGTATTGCTGACGCTAAACATTTCAGCCAGTTCGCGTGATGTCGATGTGAATCAGCTTTGACACAGGCGCACAAACGTTCATTGTCAATAAGCGAGGATTGACAACTTCTTGGCTGATTTGGAGATCGAATTGACCAAGCTGAAACTTCTTAAACCAATCGTAGGCTATGCGATGACTTAATGTGTCTTCTCCAAATGCCTGGTTGATACGCCGTTGCGATTGGGCAGCGTTTAGGTATGGAATTGTAATCATACAATAAAAGAGTGCGTTGCTGTTCACCAGAAAGAGTCATTTGATGGGTAATTGTTGAAGCTTTAGTATCATACAGTATGTGTGAATAATAACTTTGTAGTTGCATAGGCTTTCTTAGGAAAGACTAGGCCACGACAAAATAACTAGTCGTACACCCTGCATAAATCTTATAAATAAATAAACTTTTAAATATATCCATAAATATATAAACTTTTAAATAAATATATAAATATAAACCTAAAAATAAATAAACTTTTAAAAATAGGCTGTGCGGAAATTTTGTTTCCGACCTAATATAATGCAACCCATCCGATCCCGTTATTTATAACGCAACACAAACATATTCCATAATTTATGATGCAACATAAACCT
Source organism: Ceratothoa steindachneri (assembly GCA_963969495.1). NCBI lineage: Eukaryota > Metazoa > Arthropoda > Malacostraca > Isopoda > Cymothoidae > Ceratothoa > Ceratothoa steindachneri. The sequence goes on from OZ018319.1 coordinate 145,462,497, forward strand.
ATCATCTAATTTATAATGGAACACAAGTCTATCCTATAACATATAACGCAACACAAACCTATCCCTTACTGCAACCTATCTCTAATATATAATGCACTACAAACATATCCTCTAATTTATAATGCAACGCAAAACTATCCAGTAAATTCTAACGCAAAACAAACATATCCCCTAATTACTAATGCAACACAAATCTATCGCGTAATTTATAACGCAACACAAACCTATTTCATAATTTCTAATACAACATGTTACCTATGTCTTAATTTATAATGTAACACAAATCTATGCCAAAATTTATACGCAACTTAAACCTATTCCTTAATTTTTATTTGAACACAAATCCATCCCGTTGTTTATAATGCAACTTAAACATATCCCTTAATTTATAATGCAAAACAACTATCCCATAATTTATAATACAACACAAATCATATCCCCTATTATATAATATAATACAAGGTTATCCACTAATTTATAATGCAACACAAACCTATTCGCTAATTTATAACGGAATAGAAAACTATTCCCTAATTTATATCTCAACACAAATCCATCCCCTAGTTTATACTGAAACCCAAATAAATCCCCTAATTTATAAAGCGACACAAACATAACATATCCCTTAAACTATAATGCAACACAAAATTATATTCTAGTTCATAGTACACAAACCTTACCGCTAAGTTATAATGCAACACAAAACCTATCCCATACTATATACTACAACACAAAGATTATCCCGTAATTTATAATGCAACACAAACCTATTCCATAATTTATAGTACAACATAAATCTTTCTTCTAATTTATCACACAACACAAACAAATCTTTTAATACAACATATCATCTAATATATAACGCCACACAAACCAATCGTCTAAATTATAATCCAAAACAAACGTATACCGTAAATATTAACGCAACACAAACCTATTTCCTAATTTATAATGCGACACAAAACCTAGGTACTAATTTATAATGCCAGGAAACCATATCCCGTAATTTATAACGAAACAGAAATATCTTCTTAATTTCTAGTGCACCACAAACCTTACCTAAAACTTATAACGCAACACAAACGTATTCCATAATTTCTAATGAAACATAATACGTATCTCCTAATTTATAAGTCACCACAAACCTATCCCATATATAATTTATAAGGCAACACAAACTTATTCTTAATTTCTAATGCAACACACACATTTCATGTAACATATAGCGCAACAAAAACTAATTTCCTAATTTACAATGCAACACAACACTATGCCTTAATCTATAACACAACACAAACCTATTTGATAATATATAATGCAGCATAAATATATCTTCTAATTTATAACACAACACAAACCCATCCCTTATTGCATCATATCACTTAATTTATATCTCAGCACAAACCTATCATCTAATTTATAATGCACACAAAGGTATTCTGTAAATTCTAATGCAACACCAACATATTTCCTAATTTATAATACTACCCAAACTTAGCCCGGAATTTATAACGAAACCCCCAAATATTCTTAATTTATAATTCAACACAAACATTTCCTGCAACTTATAACGCAATACAAACCATTTCCATAATTTATAATGCAACATAAACCTATCCTCTAGTGTACATATAAGGTATCAAAAACCTATCCCATAATTTATAACGCATCGCAAGCTTATTCTTAATTTCTAATGCAACACACAGCTTTCTTGTAAATTATAACGCAACACTAACTTATTCCCTAATTTATAATGCAACATAGACCTATTCCCTAATTTATAATGCAAAACAAACCTATCTGGTAATTTCTAATGCAACACATACCTATCCCTTCATTTATAATACAACACAAAACCTACGATATATTTTATAATGCAAGACAAACCTATCCAGTAATTTAGAAAGAAATAAAAACCTATGCCTTAATTTATAATGCAACACAAAACCTGTTATAATTTATAATACAACATAAACCTATCACTTAATTCATTTACAACGCAACATAAAATCTATGCCCTAATATATAATGCAACAAAAACATATCCTTGTATTTTTAACGCCACAAACATATTCCCTAATTTATATCTCAACACGAAAGTATACTTAATTTATGCAACACAAAACCTATGCCTGATTTATAATGCAACAAACCTCTTCCGTAATTTATAATGCAATAAAAACATATCCTTGTATTTTTAACGTCACAAACATATTCCCTAATTTATATCTCAACACATGCCATCCCATTGTTTATAATGCAACATAAACCTAGCTTCTAATTTTTAATAGAACTAAAGCGATCCAATAATTTATATGCAACAGAATTCATGTCCCACAATTTTTAATGCAAAACAAACCTATCCTGTAATTTTTAACGCAACATAAACCCATCCCCTAGTTTATAATGTAACACAAACCGATCCCCTAATTTATAATGCAATATAAACCTGTTGCTTAATTTATAAAGAAACAAATTTTTCCTGCAACTTAAGACAAACCTATTCCCTCATTTATATCTCAATACAAAACCTATCCACTAATTTATCATGCAACACAAACCTACATCTTAATTTATTATGCAACAAAAATCTATGGTACAAATTTCTAATGCGACATGAACCTCTCCCCTAATTTATAATGAAACAAAACCTATCCCATAATATATAACCCAACACAAACTTATCCTGTAATTTATAACACAACACAAACCTATTCCATAATTTATAACTTAACACAAACCCACCCTTAGTTTATGATTTAACACAAACTTATCCTTTAATTTATTATGAAACACAAACCAATATCTTAATTTGTTATGAAACATAAACCAACGCCCTAACTTATCTTGCAACCCAAACCTATCCCCTATTTTATAATGCAATACAAAGCTATCCCCTAATTTATAATGAGGGGTATGTAAAATGCCATAATAGTTGGTGGGCTGCTTTCGCGCCAATTATTATGGCGCTGACTGTAAATGCTACCCTACTAAGAAGGGTTTTTTTCATACTTTCTTATGCTTTTCAGGGTTAGAGTTGGAAAAAGCTTGAGAAGTAACTATAGGAAAGAGAGCAAAAAACGAGAATATAGAGAAAAAGCGGAAAATAAATGAGAAAAATAATAGATAAACATAAATAAATAGATTGATAAAGAAAATAATAGATTACGGAAATAAATTGTAATGTTGGGTGAAATCAAACTTAACTAAATACAAAATTTGCAGAACCAAACATATTCGTATCACCTCCGTCTAGAGGTTTCTCAACTCTCCAATTTCCGCCAATTTTAAACCTTTAAAAATATTAGTTTAACTTCAAAACCATTAAGCTCAACCTTGGAAACCCCTCGTTATCTCTCATCCTACGTGCCACCCCTAACAATTCTCGGAAAAACTGTTTTGATTTCCTAAAGTGGCGCAGACTATATTTTACGGAAATATTTCGAACATAAATTCAGCTATTTCGCCAAAATCCATATTGACGGGGAGGGGGATTTCCTACCAACATTAGGAGAGATAAAGGAGGATTACATGCCTCCACTCAGGTTCTTTAAATTTCTTTTACAATTTTTATAATAAAAACGTTGATACCCATATACCAGGCGGGCAAAAGAAAGGAACAAATTAGGCTAAAACTATAAACAATGTATGAATCTATATTTAAAGGAGGACTGAAAATTTCCATTGCTAATCTATTCCCCTCAAATCCAATTGTCGTTTCTTGAAAAGCAATCTTATTGATCCAATTTAAATAATTTTGAAATTACTAATTAAAAAAGGCATAAATGTATATGTCTTTTAGACCAACACTCCGTCCGCAATAGGCATGTCAGTTGTAGTATAAATAAACATCCTACAACCTACATCTAAAATATTGCGTGCCATCCAGACCTCAACCTACACAGGTGACTGCCATAATTATCAAGAGATTGAACAGGTTTGCACAGATTGTGCGAAAATTACTTATGTGGGAACTAAGGTGTACGTTGAGGTGAAAAGTAGTCACAATGAGTGTTTTAATATCCTGTAGAAGAAGAGGTGAGGAGTGTATATGATGTCACCATGTCCGATTAATATCTTTATGGATGGATAATTTATAGAACCATGAATAGAAAAGAGAGAAAGTGGTGTTGAGATTTAGAGCAGTTAGCGACCTATGTCAACCCCATGCTAGTAACAGACGCAAAATCACGCCATTGTATGAGTGTTTTATATTGATGACGATGATGATGATGAGAATTGAAACTCGCACAAGGCCCGAGCGCCTCAAGTAGTCTCATCTGTAAATTCCTCTCACTATATACCTCCCACACTTATTCACTTCCCCTAACTTCACCATCGTGCCGAGGTAAATTGCCTTGCAACGCTTTCCCTGTGAAAGATTCGCTGGTTTCTATGTCTCAGTTTTAAGGAAATAACAGCCTACACCGGTACTCAGGAAAGGCCCAAAATGACAAAGCTTAAAACTTCAAAGGTGAAAAAAAGAGAGTAAAATTCTTGACATAAAACTACCTTTTACGCCGCTCGGGAAATCTCTTAACTCGAACGCTATCAATAATCTAATTTACGAACTCACACGGAACTGGTGGAAATTCAGTGTGTTCCTCCTATCTCTGACACTTTTTAACTACTTATAACTCTACTCACTTTTGACAGATGTAGATATATATTTTATGCATTGCTATAAAAACTTTTTTTCTACTAAAACATTTTAGTAACAACTTTAAAGTATATAAGTTTTATGAAGTTATAATTAATTTTAAAAAAGGGCAGAGGTGAGGCACATACAGAATGAATTTTGGTATTTGACTCAGAAAGCATTTATACCCCTATCAAAGTTTCTCACCATAGTTCATGAACCATTGATTATAGGATAACAAAATTTACAGGTCTTAAGAAAAATATAATATTAAATATCCATACAAAATTTCATCAAGTTTGATAGAATAATAAAAGAAAACTAATACTTTTACGAAATTTTGAAACCAAAAATTAATCATATGCTATCAGTTTTACATCTATGTGTTTAATTTTATATGGTTTAAATAAGGACACAGTTTCGAACTCACGGGAGTAGTTTGTGAATATGCTTTTATTTTGACTAGTCAAGAATAGACTAGGATGTACTAAAAACCATTTCTTCGGTATCGCACTCTCACCAGTCAAGCAATTATGATGGCAAAAGGTAGAGAACTGTCTTCCGACATCAAATCGAGAATAATTACTAGATACAAATCTAAAATAAGCTACAAGAAGATTTCTGAAGAACTAAATGTTCCTAAATCTATGGTACTTTTAGTAATAATAACGTTTAAGGAAATGGAGATAACTGCAAAGCACCCTCATTTGCTTCATCCAAATTATACTCAACATGGTCAGAAGATCGTTAGATCTGTTAACAATAACCCAAGAATAACTAGAAGGAAGATGAACGATCATTTAGGAGAGGAAGGCGTCGATCTTAACTTTAACGGTGTCCAATCTGTTTCAGAAAGCGGAAATACATGGACGTCGCCGGAGGAAGACATATTTATTGAAAAACATTCATTTGGAAGTGCGTCTGAAGTACGCCAACGACCATTTAGCGAAAGATTTCATTACTTGGAGTCGTGTGCTATGGTTAGAGTAAACGGAGATTGAATCCTTAGACACAAATTATGTCGGGTATGCTTAAGGTCAAATTGGTGAGGCTGGTCTTCCACAAAATAATTCCACCATTGAAGTGGATCTATTATATTATAAAGCAGTTTCTGTGCAATAGGCAGTGGTACATTCCAATGAATCAATTGAACGACATGAAGATTTTTGAAGATTATCTGAAGAGGGAAACTCGTAAGTTTGGCCTAGGAAGATGGGCTTTTTAAACACGACAACGACACTAAAAAACTTGAAAATGGGTTCTTCTTAGTTAAAGGAAGCTAAAATAACTGTTTTGGAATGGCCATCATATCGCCAGACCTCAAAGCGATAGAAAATTTATGGCATGAATTTAGTGTCTGTGTCCATGAAAGACACGTCCAAAACATTGTTGAATTGGAAAAGTTTTGCAAGGAATGTTGAACATAATTCCACTTTGAAGTTTGTTCGAACCTATTAAAAGAATATAATAATCGTTTGAAGTTGGTATTAAGCAAAAAGGTTATTATAATATTAAATATTAGTTATCAATTTGTATAAGGTATAAATACTTTTTATTTCAAATGTTCGTATGAAGAGCTATTATTCCTTTATTTGTCTATCAAACTTGTTGAAATTTTGTGGTTGTGTCTAATAATACATTTGACTCAATGCTCCCATGTTTCGTTACTCTACAACAAGGTCGTCAAACTTTTTTCACAGTAGGCCAGGTAACTGAGAGGATGAGGAGCGCGGGCCGCATAACCATTTTGTTCAATACAATATATTTAATACACAAAAAATAAAGACAACCAACATATTTATTTACCAAAAAGTTACCAAAGAAGGTGTAGTTAGCAATAAGATAGTATAATCACACCCAACGCGCACATTTCCGAGTCTCACAAACTAAGCTGCATCCACACTGCAGCGGCGGGCAAGATGAACTGACCTCGCGGGCCGGATCTGGCCCGTGGGCCGTAGTTTGGAGAGCCCTGCTCTACAATAAACGGGTTATGAATTATAGCAAAAAATTGTGGTATTAAATAGGGATATGACTATTTTGTGGAACTAGTTGTGGAACTGAAAAAAATATGCAAATGCACTAAAAAGAATACAAATTTACAAACGAATTTATCAAATTAAAAGTATCATTTAAGCAAATATTAATATTATTATTATTATTGAGTCGGTGATACTAAAGTCTTTGTAAATTGAATTTAATCATTTTACTCTTCAAAATAAAAATGACTTCATTATTCGAGTAACGAATGTTACACTTATTAATGACTAATAATACATTAAGGTAGTAATTAATTGAATTTCAGAAATTTCCTCTTTCAAATAAAATTCACATTTCACCTTGAAATCAATTCTACAGAAGTTAACAAAGAAACAGAAATGCTAATTATTATATCAGACTCTATTGATTTTTAAATTGACTTGTATTTTTAAATTATAAAAAATAAACCTACATTTTCCTTAGGAAACACCAAAACAACAATGGTTAATCGCTTGTATACAAAGCGTGATATTGTATGCCAAATCCACGCTGACTCTTCTAATTACGAAAGGATATCCACAAGTATGAACAAGTAAAGTAAAAATACATGAAAATAATAAGAGCAACATTGGATAGGAAATAGCAACAAGAAAATTAAAAATACATGAAAATAATAAGAGCAACATTGGAAAGGGAATAGCAACAAGGCAAATAAAAATACCTGAAAAAAATTAGAGTAACATTCAAAAGGGAACGGCAAAATACTCTAACACCAGTATTTAAAATACCTATAAAGACTTTACTGGATTCGAATTTCATATGAGTGAAATAGAAAAAAAACATGACTCAACAAGTGGCTATGAAGCGTTTGGATTGGAGGCCGTAATCAGTAGTCTAGGACGGCTGGGCGTCGCCAACTCCCCGGAGCCCAACTGACACGCGGCTAACTCACTCCAGCCATCTGACGGCAGATGTAGAGAATAAACAGGAGGGAAAGTCCCTAACAATGACCTGCAGCGTTTTGTGATGAGGATTCTGCCACCAGATGGCGCCCCTCCCCCCAGCGCCAAATGCGATGTTAGATTTGAAATCTCCAGGGTGAATAACCTTATTTCCCATCGTCATATGGGTATTTCTTGGCTCTAAATGGGTACAATTGAACTTTACTCCTTTCGAAAAAAAAAGCGACGCCTAGACCTGGCGCTTCGCCGCAGGTAAAACTTGGCTGCGGCCAAATCGCCGTGATATATGATGTTTTATTATTATTAAAATCTTTTATAATAAAACAAATGTGTTAAAATTGCTATATGAAAGTATTTTAAGAAATATTTAAAAAAAAATAAAAATGCAAATATCTATTATGTAATGTTGAAGGAAATTTAACTAAGGTATTCAATAAAATTTCGAATGTCAAATTTACTGTCAATTGACTTTATCATGGCCTCTGCTTCTCTGAAATTTTCCTAGTTGACTGGTTGGTGATGACCTGCAATCAACCGCTCGTACTGAAGATCTCTTTCTCGGGAAACTTTTTAAAACCTTTAATATAGTTTTAAATAGTTTTCTTCTGCATTCCAAATTTATTTTGCAGTCTTCTCTGTGCAGCTTCTTCGCAATTGTTTGTCTTGTCTTCGCCATTCAGGCAGTGATTCATAAACATTCCACATCTGTGGAAAAATTGGAGGACGTCTGCAATTAACCTTTCTATTCCTTCAAAACAATTGATAAAATGTTGAAGTTCGTTTAGAATTCATCGGAAAGACTTTCAATTGCGCACTTATATATTCAGTTGGAACAAATTCAAGAGCACTGATTATTTTAACTTAAAATACAAAATTTGCGTTGTTATATTTCCGAGGAAGTCCAAAATATGTTAGTTTATTGTACAAGTTTTGCATAATAAAGCATCGCCTAATTTCGGCAATTGGAAAATGTTCTTGAAGACTTTTGAAATTTGTTACAACAAAATCGTGGTTTGATGACTTTAAATGGTATTTAGGTTAAATTTCTAAAATCATACTAAATAATTTGTCATAAATGGAACGAAATTTATTGGGAGGTAACGCATATATAACTGGGGGAATGCCATCGTGCATTTCAGAAAGAATGACAGACTTGAGGAACAAAGGAGGGTGTTGCTATTGCCTTCCAAATATAATAATTTGCAAGACCCATCATCACTCTCTCCACGAACATTTTCGCATTCATAAAATATGAAAACTTTAGGAATTACCAGGTGTTCTAGCTTACCAGGAGTAGTCGGGTATCTTGACAGATAGTTATTTTTCTTTCGCACTAGTATTTGTAGAGCTCCATGATTTGGCATGACCTCTTGACATGCTTCCGTCAAATTACCTAAAATTTATTGAAACTTTGGAACGTTTCTTCTTCAGCTTTAGCAGCTCAGGTTTTTTTTTGTAATTCTTCTTTTTCTACGTGAGTAGCGTCGGCGGCATATTTCAAATGGTTTGATTTGATTTTATTTGAGAAGAAAAACGTTCAACATCCACTACATTTTAAATCAAGCAAAACTTTGTTACCGCCCGTACAAGTAAAATAGGGCCTGATGAAAAACTTTGTCAGAGCCATGGAAAAAACAGATAAGGCTTTCAAGTACCTTGCATTAAGTGATGCCATAATAAGGGAGGTTTTTTATTGTTCTCATATTTGTGAACTCCTTACGAGATAGTAAATTTGATTCTGCATTGCATAGAAAAGAGAGAGAGACGGTAGAAAACATTCAAGCTAGTGACAACGGGATTTCTTGGGAACAAAAGAACAGAGAACTACGAGTTAGATATAATAGCTCATCAAGGCACACAAATTCATAGGATGTAGCATGTCACTTACAATCACTTTTTCAGATTTGCATCTAGATTTCTTTCCACCAGTAAGGGGTTTCACCCAAATATTTCATCCCTGGAGAAACCATACTAAGGCAAATGGAACTCACCAATGATTGCAGACTATTGCTGAACAGAGACACGAAATGTACCCTTTGAAGAATACAGGCGACAGGCTTAAAAACGTAAAGGAGAAATAGATTCAGTAAATTATGAAGGGATTTCTAGAATTTGTTATATAAAGCCATCTAGATGACCCAACTGAGTGAAATAACCAAGAATGCATGATAAGACGGCAGCACTTTACATTCCATGAGCCTTAAACCTTCTCTGTACACAATATAAATACGTATGGAATAATAAAATAATGAAAAAAATCATACTCCTTGTATCTTTGAAACAATATCTAAATAGCAATTTTAATGGTTATATTTGAATTTACCACATCAAAACATGAAAAATAACCTATTTCATCTCAAAAGCAGACAATTTTTAAAGATGTTTATTAGTGAAATTAAATCAGTTGTCAATCACTATAACATTGACACATCTTCTCATTAAAATGCAGTAACTTAAAATTTATAAACTTTTTAAATTGAAAAAGGTAAAATGATAGAATCTTAGTATCCCATTAAAATGTGTGAACTATTAAAATAAAAAGAAAAGGTAAAATTATAAAATTTTGCTGCGGTGAGTTTGGCGCGGTGAGTTCGCTGTGGCCAGTTGTCCCATTCCAGTATTCAGATACGAGTGTTCCTGAAAAAAAGAGCCCTGTAAAATATTTATGGGGTAAAGGTGCCCATAACTTTTTCTTTCAAGGCCCCATAAAATAATTCTTTATAGTGTACGAGGGGCGGTCAATAAGTTTTGCAATTTGGATATAAGGAAACGAGATATGAGGAAAAGTGTTTTATTATTTTTCAATATAACTACCCTCGACTTTAATGCATTTGCGCCACTTGTCCCTGAGGCTTCGAATTCTCAACAACCAGAAATCTCCCGACTGCTGTTCAATCCACTCCTGGACGGCGAGCTGAACATCTTCATCGTCCTCAAACCGGCGTCCACGCAGTGCAGTCTTGAGCTGGCGGAATAAAAAATAGTCGCTAGGAGCCAGATCTAGACTGTAGGGGGGGATGGTTGAGCTCCTCGAATCTGCACTTGCGCAGGGCAGCTTGTGCAACTCTGGCCTTGTGGACTTTGACGACGTTGAAGTCGATCATGGGGCGTGAGGTTTCTAGGGACCCAACGGGCAGAGACCTTGGTTATGGCCAAATTGTCGTGGATGATGTTGATAACACTTCCATGTGATATTCCAAGTTCTCGCTCGATTTCTTCGACCTCAACCCGTCGATTTTCGAGGATCATCCTCTCCACACGGGCCACATTGTCCTCGTTGGTCATGTCTTACGGGCGTCCTGGACGGGGGTCATCTTCAAGGGACTCACGACCATGGCGAAACTCCCTATTCCAGCGAGCAATGGTTGCATAGAAAAGGGCGGTGTCGGTGTACACTGCAACCATGCGTTCATGGATCTCTTTTGCATTCTTGCCTTCCTTGGTCAAAAATATGATCACTGTGCGGTGCTCAACCTTCTCCATTGTTGAAAAATTTGTGACTGACGATCTGCGATCAGCTACTGCTTCTTAAATAGACGAGGCAGGAGCGTGCGGCTGCAGGCCCTGACTTGTTATAACTTGTTCTAAAACCCCCACAAACAGCAATCCTCATTCTTCTGTCTTGCCTTACCGATTCGCAAAACTTATTGCCCGCCCCTCGTAGTTCATTAAAACTTAAGAACGGCAATCTCGCTTCAGACCCAATCTTCAGATGGACACATTTCGGGTTGTGAAAAGAAACGCGAGATTGCGTAGAGGTGAGAAAGGGCGCATAAGGGTTCGCAAGAAAACATAAGGGTGAGTAAGTGTGCGTAAGGCGAGTAAGCATACATAGAGAAGGGTTGTAATAGTGAGTAGAGCTGCAAAAGGCTTAATAAGGGTGAGTAAGGATAAGTAAGGGTGCATAGCCACTGTAAGTGCGATTAAAAGTGCGTAAAGGCTGATAAAGGTTAGTGAATTTGGGTAAAGGTGAGTAAGGATGCGTAAGGGCCTTACAGAGGCTGAGGTGGCTGGTATTGTGTATGAAGTTGCATGAGAGTTTGCTAGTACTAACTTTAGTGTATGGTAGCGAGACTAGGGTATGGAAGAAGAAGGGAAGATCGCGAGTGAGATGAGTGCGAATGGACAATTTGATGGGTATCTTGGGTGGGAGAGAGAGTGAAGCTTACAGTTAGAAACGATTAAATAAGAGCTATATATATATATATATATATATATATATATATATATATATATATATATATATATATATATATATATATATATATATATAGTAAATAAATATACTGTATTCAATACTGTAAATTATATGAATATTGAAAATACTGTATATACTGAAAAAAACTCACAAAGTGCACGTGAATCAAAGTTATGCAGATACACCCACAAAGCAAAAGTGAAAAACGATTCCGAGCGCTTTCGTCTTTATTCTTAAAGACCTTTTCAAGAAATGAACAGGAGGCTAGACATACATTGCCTTAAATAGTGAAAGTGGAGATTAGACTACCCACCTCTGAACCTTAATTAGGGGCTACAAAATCCTGAAACAACTTTATTCGAGATTTTATGTATGTAGTGATAATTGGGTCTAGCGTGAACAAACAGGGGCTAAGGTTGAAATTTGTGAACGCGTTAATGGAGATACATTGTAATATATTTCTCGAAATATAATTGCTGCATTTTAGGAATGGTTTGGCACTGTTTCAGTTAATGCTATGGTTAAGATTGTACATATGTAGCATTAACTGGAACAGTGCAAAACCAGTCAGAAAAAGCGCAACGGTACCCATTATGTCCACCATATTATTTATAAATGGCGAAATAATATGGTGGACAGAATGGGTACCGTTGCGCTTAATAAAGGGAGTAAAATAATGGGATGGATTACATTTATGGTAGCGTTGATACGCGCCAATCCTACTTAGTCATTAAATTGGTGAAGTGAAGTGTAGAGTTGGTTTTTAATTAAAAGATCGATTCGTTTAGAACCAGGGACCAGACTTTTAAAATTGATAGTGATGTAAAGTCACTCAGTCAAGTTGTTGAGGTGAAGATGTGTGGAAGAGAGCTTAGCTCGGTAATCAGAGGAGGGAAACGACCTGGTGGGAGTGCAAGAGAAATTCCAGCTTACTCAGTGGACAAAATGATAAAAGTAATAATAATTACAACCGCGCAGGCATAAATGTTGAATCTCTTACACTTTGTGTAGAATTTGAACAACTTCACGATTGTCTTTCTGATCTTTAGGTTGGTTTCATTATCAGGTCGGAGAGCTCTTTACCCGGGCGACCCAGCCTTCTTTCATTACACACACTATCCCCCCTCCCCCGCTTTAGCTCTCCCCATTTGGCTCACTTTCCTATCTCAGCATCCAGCTTGAATTCGCTTTCACACAATTCACCGCACTCCCCTTAGATATCGAAATTCATTCATACACAACATCGTCGACTTTACACACCTCAACACTTATCACGTTTGCTCGAAATGTCAGTTTAGAAAGTAAGGAAAATATAAACCTGGCCTCTATTTCTACACCACTTCCTACACACTTCCACAGTTATCACTTTTCCTTGAAATGTAAAAGAAAAATATAAAGGAGTCATCCATTGACCCCGAAGCATTCGGAGCCTCTGCTTCCTGGAGGCCATCTGATACGCCGTTCAGACTGATAATGGAAAAAAAGCAAGAAAGAGATAATAAAGAACTAAAAAGAAAATAACAACAAAAATATTGGAAAAGGCTCTAAAAATATAATAAACAAACAAAGTAAATAATAATTGAAAAACACGAAAAAGATAATAAAAGAATAAAACAAAATAAAGAAATAAAAAGAAAATAACATAAAAAAAGGGAAAAGGCTCTTAAAAGATGATAAACAAACAAAGTTAATAATAATGGGAAAGCACGAAAATGATAAAGAAATAAACTAAATAAAAAATTATAAGAAAAAATAACAGAAATATTGGAAAGGGCTCTAAAAGATAATAAACAAACAAAGTAAATAATAATGGAAAAAAACACGAAAATGATAATATAGAGAGAATAAAAAGAAATTACAAGTAAATAATAAGATAACTAAACAAAGAATTAACAATTAATAAGATAAAATACAGAAATAATAAGTAAATAATAATAGAAAAAAGGGCTCGAACATTGTGGTAATCCAAAGGAGGCGCTTTCATTCGCCGGAAGAACGATCAAGAAAAAAGAAGAAAAAAAGGTGAAGTAGCATAATGAGTGAACAAGGAGAACAAGGATGACTGGTTGGGGTGTGGGCGTGTTGGGAGATGGGGTAGCAGGGGGATGTGATATAAAACCTAACCATAAATACTGTGTCTGTCTGGAAAATAATATTATAAACTTACAGGAAATCCTTAAGAGGAGCTGATGGGGCCGGAAGTATGAACGTGTGGCTCCCTAAGGACAGATAAGAGGGGTGGACAGACATCGGGTAAAGGAAAGAATGTGGTACAGGAGGCAAAGAGATGGGTGTGAATTGGATGAAGGTGGTAAGGGTGGAAAAGATGGGCAATAAGTAAAGTCCCCACAAATCAGTTCGTATAGAAGACCACAGGCTCAAATCTACGAACTCTAAAAAATGTAAACATACAAGATTTATTCATGCTAAAAAAAGTAATCCCACGGGGGTAACTTAGCCTTGTAATTTTTAAAAAAGCTTCCTAGTGAAAATCATGAAGTTAGTGTAAAAAATAAATAAAGCGCAAACCAACGAGGGCTTCTCCTGTAGAAAGTTTGTCAGAAGAAATGTGTAAAGTAGTGAAGAACGAGAGGGGGAAAATGTATGGAAGATATAGGGATGGGAAGGCAAGCAATCTTACAAATGTAAGCTGCAACATGTTGGTCAATGGTACCCTTAGCAGGGTACACACCTGGTCGGGGAGGGCGAGCTCTTCGCCCAGGATTTTGAGGTAGTTGGGCCTTTACCCTTGTTACCACCCCCCGTCACCTGCAAGTTAAATTTAAGTAAGTTAATGTGCACGGCAGCCCTTAAGTAGGAAGAATAGCACACTATTGAAGGGATGGTAGGGATCAATAAAGCGAGTTACTTACACTACCTACCATAACTTAAACAAATCTAACCTAAACTAACGCAATCTCATCTGATCCAACCTGTTGTAGTTGTTGACTTTATAATTGAGCTTCGATAGACTGATGTCATTCCAACATTTCCAAGTAAATCACTCCCTTCACATCCCACCCGACGCAAACCATAAACTTCTTTTTGATGTAGGTCGACATTTGCCTGAAGTTGCGCGGCTGAACCTTTGTCTGTCCAGCATCTTTTGCGTGTCATGTTCGAACGTAGACACCATTTCCTATCTGCAGTAACCACTTAGTTCAGCCAATCAAAAGGACGTTTCTTAGATAGTAGTGTAATGCAGGCATCTATGTTGGTGGTGACGGTCGAAGTCGGTCAGTTTACGTTGAATCTTTAAGTCCAGTTTGCTGACTTTGCCCATTTCCTATAAATGATGCAAAAATGGCTGCATGACTGATGGTAAGATTTTCAGCCAGCTTTCGTGATGTCGATGTGGATCAGCTTTGACACAGTCGAACAAACGTTCATTGTCAATAAGTGAGGATTGACAACTTCTTGGCTGATTTGGAGATCGAATTGACCAAGCTGAAACTTCTTAAACCAATCGTAGGCTATGCGATGACTTAATGTGTCTTCTCCAAATGCCTGGTTGATACGCCGTTGCAATTGGGCAGCGTTTAGGTCTGGAATTGTAATCATACAATAAATGAGTACGTTGCTGTTCACCGAAAAGAGTCATTTGATGGGTAATTGTTGAAAATTTAGATATCATTTAGGGAGTCCGATTAATTAAAGTGTAGAGGCTTAGGCTTCGCTTAAAACTGCATAGTGACCTAGTCTACCTAGGTTCTAGGTCACTGTGCCTTTTTAAGTGAGGCCTAGGAAAACCTTGGCAACTACATTTTAACTAGTAGTAGACCCTTGGTAAAATTATTAATAAATAAACTTGAAAAAAAAGGTTATGCGGGAACCTTTTTTCAAATCTAATCTAATCTAACTTAAATTAATCTAAATTAAAATAACTGAATCTAACCTAACTTAATCTAACTTAAACTAACTTAAATTAAACTAACCTAACCTATCCTAATCTAACCCAATTTCATCTAATCCAACTTAACCTAATCTAACCAGTCGTAGGTTGATGTTAGATCTCAACCATTTCCAAATTTCTCATCGCGAGAGAGAGAGGCCTATGAACGGATTAGTCCGCTATGAGCTTGGATGAAATTATAAATATAAATCAGAGTACAATTAAGTTTTAGAGTGCACTTTAGGTTGGCCAATGCTTAGCTATCTCGGAAGGTTCTGGGGTAATAGAAACGGAGTAAAAAATATACTTTACTACTATGAAAATAATATATTTACAAAATTAAAAGGGGTTTTAAGTAAGGTATATAAACATATGAGACGTACACGAGTCTCGGCTTCAAAAGAGAGACCTGGTGGTGTTGACCAACATACACACGAACGGACAATGACAGATGGGACGCTCAAATGACCTTGAACGCACTCGGAGTCCAGATGACGGAGGCTTAAAAAAAGGGAGGGAGGGGAGAGCTTGCACATGAGAGTTGCGAGTTGCAGTTATCTTGAAGATTTGGTCCAATGGAGTAATCCTACCTTGTTCGAGACGGCGTAGAGTCCAAAATAATAGCCTCTTGACGAACGACTATTAACCGAGATGACTCAATCTTGCCTTCAGCTTTAGAATACCGAATCGAGAATTTGACGCGTTTCATTCGGGTACCAACGAGTACGAAGTTGACTCTCGCGAGTTCTAGGAGAATACACGGAGCTTGACTGGTTTTGCAAGGGTTCGTGTGGAACTAACGGGGACGGGAAGATGGCGGATACTCTCGGATACTCGGGACACAGGTGGTTACTTACTACTGTCCGAGTCTAGCGCTTTATAGGGGTAAGACGGAGGGGCTTTTCCCTGCGCCCGAAGAGGGAGGGTTCCAGTGGACAGACGCTTCGCCGGCGAGGTGGACTTTGCCCTATTTACGCCATCGCAGGATAATCCACGGCGGGACCCTCCGTGCTCTTAAGCACATCTCAGGCTTCCGGGAAGTTGGGCCTCCAGCCCATCAGGGCCTTCGCGATTTTGCCCCTCCGTTAGCGTGGATTAAAAAGGGTCGACCAGATGTGTCTTCTCTCTCTCTCTCTCTCCTGGAAATGGCGACTGAGCGCGTCTTTTTAATTTCTCTCTCTGACATAACCTAATCTAAATTACTCAATCTATCCTAATCTAACCCAATTTCATCTAAATTACCCAATCTAGTCTTACTTAAACTAGCCTAACCTAATCTAGCCTAACTTAAGCCAATCTCATATAACCTACTCTGATTTAATCTAACTTAACCTAATCTAATCTAATCTAACCTATAAATCTAACCTAATCTAATCTACCTCACCCAATCTAATATAACCTTACTTAAGCTAATATGACCCAATCTAATCTAACCTAACTTAACGTATCCCTATTGAACCGCTATTGGACCGCATCAAGAAACGTCGAAACATCCAAACAAACAGACCCTTCCATTCCCCACAGCACCCAGACAATTCAAGCCGGTTGCTAAAATGATGTTTATGGCAATTTGTGTTAATGGATGGACGTTTAGACATACCCGTGATACCCACAATAGAGACGGGGGATCGAGAGTAAGACCGTAAACTGGGTTTTAAGATTACTTGAATGGGGTTACATGAGGGGGTTAAAGTTCTAAACAAACTCCGTTCTAACTGGCAGGTCATCCACTTACTCCTTCAGTCTCCTTTCCTCCTTTACCCACGAAGCAACTTTTCCATTCGAACAAAAATAAGAATTTCAATTCGCAAAAGTTCTCAAAGTTCGCCGATTTTCTAACGAAACAACATATTACTTTTTCATATATGTAAAGTTCACTTCAATAAGTTTTAACACACTACGGTCAAGTGTCGTATTTGCCAAGTTATTCCTGCTGTTGCCCAATTTACTCCAGCGACACCGTAAAGGTCGTCTTCTGTCTCTCCCTAGGTATAAAAGTATACAATCTAAGAGTTCTTTCGCCCTTTTTTCCTGATAATGTGTTGAGCCCATTTCTGCCTAAAAATGATATTATTTTTAGTCGCGTGTGTACGTGAGTCTATAGTGACTATGGTACTCCTAGGTTATCGATCGGATGGTCACCATTTTACTTTTCAATGAGTTCTTTGGCAATAACATCGTAACTATTCGGGCAATTCTAAGGAAAGTGAAATCCTTATGTTGTTTTTCATTATATTTCGAATGATATAATTACCAAAGTCCTCCCAATTTTAGTCCGGAAATTATTAAAACAAAACCAATATGAGTCGAATTGCCCCACCTGTTCAAAGTTTTGAAGGTCGTCAGGTCAGATCATATATTTGTAAATTGATAAGACGTTTGTTAATTGATAAGACGTTTGTTAATTGATAAGACGTTTTTTAATTGATAAGACGTTTTTTAATTGATAAGACATTTGTTAATTGATAATAACGTTTGTTAATTGATAATACGTTTGTTAATTGATAAAACGTTTGTTAATTGATAATACGTTTGTTAATTGTTAATCGTTTTTTAATTGATAATACGTTTGTTAATTGATAAGACGTTTGTTAAATACATTTTTTCAAAATTATTGAAAAATTAAAAGCACGCAACTTAGTTCTGTTGACTTTGTCTCTCTTTTAAACGCGTTTGTTTTCCTATTTGCTTTTATCATCTCTGAGAGTTATTACCACCATGGACCTATTGCATATTTCTTTGGTTTGTTGGCAGTTTCTTTTTTGTGGGGGTTTCGTGTTCTAGTTTGACTAGGGTTAAATGCTTCACTTTTTTAAGTGGAGAGGGGGCGTGTTGGTTCTGAAGATATAGGCTTCACAACTAATTCCAGCCTGCTTATCTCCACCGCCCTCCACCCCCATTAGGAATTAAAAGGTGTTCCGTTGGGATGTATTCATCAATCTGCTCCTAAATACGGTCATAGATTCTAAATAGTCTATCATCAACCAAAGTAGTAAGGAAAAGTGCGATGTACGAGGTGATGGGATGTGTTCAAGACCTATAGCGTTAAGTACCCACCTTCAAACAGCATCGGGAACAGCTGGAGGACGCTCCTATTCCAGACCGAACAAATGACTATTCAATAGACCAATCTAACAACCCTAAAAGCAACTGTGTCATGAGCGTGCCCCCGCGGAGGACTGAAAAGGATCCTACGTCCTGCTACGGCAAGAGTGATGCTAAAATGCCCAATTGATACACTTCTTTTTAGGATTGTTCGATTGGTCTATTTGATACAGTCACTTGCTTGGCGTGGATAAAGAGCGTCCCCCAGGCATGCTCGAAGGGGTTGTGAAAGTAGCTATTCATTGTTTTAATAATCCCATCAGCAAAGTTAATTTTTCTCTCTAAGTTCATTTCGAGTCCAAATGTGCCTGTCTGAGCTGTGAAAATTTTGCTATTGTATTTTATAGTTGAAAGGAAGTGAAGCTCGCTTTGGGACCTCTGATTAAACCTCATACCTTTTTGATCGCAGTTAAAGAGTTCTGAATAGCCTTTCAAGAACTGTTGTCAACATCTTTGTGGTAATTCGGCTTTCTACTCTAACTCTTTTTCCTTTAACTAAGGACAACTTAAATAATGGTTTCCTTACTTTCAAAATGTAAAGAAGTTGGATTTAATGCAAGTATAATAGCACCGTTTTTCTATGGGGCTCTTAGTATGGAATCTTTGTTCGCTGAATTGAATGTTTTTACAATCTTGGAATGAAATAGAAAGAGATATTTATTATTAATTATTTCCGAAAGATTCAAAATACCTTTCTCTATATACTTTGTTTTAATTATAGAACCATGTTATTGATATAACTTAACTTTATAAGGTATCAAAAATTATTTAGTTCTTTTCCATTCTACCATCATGAGTCACAAATTATCCTCAGTAAATATATATTCTTGTACCTCCTCTAAATTTTTCTCATTAATTTGAATTCTTCTCTCTTCTGTAAAGTTTTCGTTCATTAGTTTTGTTTTTTAAGAATTTTTTTCAATCCGATTGTATGATTGATGTATTAATTTAGATATCGGTTTATGACAATGAAGCTAGGAAAGTTTTTGATCTTAAATTCATCTATATTTATTAAGTGATACAAATGACTTTAATCCTAATATGTCGATTGGTAGCAACTCGATTTTTAATAAAAAAAAGAACTTTTGTAGGGAACTACTTTTTCATTTGGTCACAGTTACAGGACTAGTTTCAGAGCATCACGGCCCATTCTTCCGCCTTACAAAGACTGAAAAAAATATTGACCTCAAGCCATTTCATAAATGAAAACTGAGAACACAACAATAACAATAACTAAGAGAGAAAAGCAAAAACACTTAAGGGGATATTCCCAAAGACGAATGTTCTGGTGATTTCTATCTGAGAAGAGATGAGTGATCTAATGGCCTAGCTGAAGTGTAGGTTCTCTTTCGGGGTATTAAAGTTTCGGATCGCATCTATTATGGCCACCTCAACTGATAATTATCTTTTCAGCCATTTATTAGTGGCATGATTTTTAAAAATCTTATGATCCCATACTGCTGTAGCCCACAAGACCAATACCGCAGAAATCACGAGGACAAGACTATCTCTCGGTAACTCCAAAATACTAAGAGAATAAAATAAAAATAAAGGCAATATCAATTCAATAAACTTTAAATACAACATCGACACCAACAATAAAGATACAAAAAGGCTTGCTTGGGGGTGGGTATCTAACCAAAACGTTTGAAACGCTTCTACACCTCGGAAAAAAGAGTCTTCCTTCGAATGAAGACACGTACTGTTTGCTCGTCATGAAGAAAGGCGAATGTGTTTCGAAACTACGAGTAAATACATACAATGTGACAGTAGCCCAACGAAATTCATCCTGGGTGAAATCATTCCGACGGCATCTGTAGCGATTGTAAAACATATCGCTGTTCTCTATGAGGATGTTACACACTTGACCTGACACTAAGAAATGGACGGCGTGCAATAGCGGACTGACGTTCGAGGAATAGAAGTCAGACTAACGGCGATGAGAATGCCTTTGAAGAACTCAACGGCGGGGTTGACTGTCCTAAATTCCTCGAGTGAGATAGAGAGGACTCAATCATTCCCTCGATTGCTGACTCCCTTGATCGATACAAGCACCACCGTGGTGACATTTCATATGACAGAGGTCAGGCAAAAGATATATGAATGGGGAAATGATCGCTTCTATGGAGATCGTCGACAAACCCGCCCAAAGCCTGCTTACGCATAAGGATAGCAAAGGGACAAACCAAGCCCTGAAGGAGAATCAGTTCTTGGACAGTGATATGCGAATTCCTTTATATTTCCGACACCTATCCCCGAATCCTTGACTATTTCGGCAAGGTCTGCTGGCACATGCTTAATAGTGCAGTCCCTCCAGAAGGGGTGTTTACAATTCAGGTCCTCAGGAAGGAGAAATGGTTTTGACAATCGCTTTAGGTTCCAGCGGAACTTGGACTTATAAAAGTCAGATCACGGTGGAATATATATATATATATATATATATATATATATATATATATATATATATATATATATATATATATATATATATATATATAGAGAGAGAGAGAGAGAGAGAGAGAGAGAGTTACAAGGAGTTACAAGGAAAGAAGGTACCCTAGGAGACCTTACGGTCCATTCAAAGAGGGTACCTTGGGACTAGCAATCGAGCGGGCACATGGCTGCTCAATTGTTTTGCGTCCCTAAACGGCCACTTTTCAAGACTTTGTCTAGTCTTGACTTGAACTGTTCAACAGATTCACTGTTGACAACTTCCACTGGAAGTGCGTTCCACTTACCGCAGATACTGTAGGTGAAAAAGTTTCCACACAGATTGCGGTTGTAACGCTTCAGTTCAAGTTTGAAGCCGTGATTGCGCGTTCTGTTCTCACTCAGTGTGAAAATATCCCGGTAGTCAACATTGTCGAACCCTCGAAGTATTTTGAAAACTTCGATGAGCTGACCACGCAGTCTACGGGTTTCCAACGAGAACAGATCTATTTCCCTTAGTCTATCCTCATAACTTTTATGTCGGATAGAGGGAATCAGTTTGGTTGCCCTGGCTTGTACGCGTTCCAACCTTGCGATGTCCTTTCGAAACGAAGGACTCCAAAATTGTACGGCATACTCCAGGTGCGGCCGAACTAGGGAGTTGTACAGACAAAGTACTATCTCCCTGTTACGGTATCCAAACTGGCGCTTTATGTAGCCTAACATCCTTTGGGCTTTCTTCTCTGCCTCAATGCACTGTTTCGAGAACTTGAGGTCGCTAGTGACAGTAACACCCAAGTCCTTCTCAGTGTCGGTGGATTCCATAGCAGTGCCCTTAAGGATATAATGAGATTGGGGATTTCTGTGGCCGATATGCATTACTTTGCACTTGTTCACGTTGAACGGCATTTGCCACGTGTCCGACCACTCCCCAATCTTCCCAAGGTCTTCCTGCAGGCGGGCAGTATTTCCATCCTTTGCAACGTTCATACCAAGCTTGGTATCGTCGGCAAATTTGGAAATCTTGGCAACCATGTCACCGTCCATGTCGTTGACGTAGATGATGAATAGTAGTGGTCCCAGGACAGAACCTTGAGGCACTCCGCTAGTAACGGGCACCCACTCAGAAGCCTGTCCATTCACCACCACCCGTTGCCGTCTGCCACTTAGCCAGTTCTCGATCCAGCCGGCTACTTTTCCGTCTATGCCAAGCGCTCGCACTTTCCGGAGAAGGCGGCGGTGTGATACCTTATCAAAGGCTTTCTGAAAGTCTAAGTAAACCACATCCACCGCCTTGTCCCGATCGTGCTCACTGAACACGAAGTGGAAGAATTCCACAAGGTTCGTCAGGCATGACCGTTGCCTTCGGAAGCCGTGCTGGGAACTCCTCAGTAGCAGGTTTGACTCTAAATACGACGTTATTTTCTCCACCATGATGCTTTCCATGAGTTTACCGACTATCGAAGTCAGACTGATAGGTCGGTAGTTTGTCGGATGGCTGGAGGATCCTTTCTTGAAGATCGGAGTCACCTCCGCCTCACGCCAGTCTCTAGGAACGCATCCGGTCCGGATTGACATGTTAAAGATAGCGCACAGATGTCGTGATACTTCATCGCACACTTCCTTCAACACCTTGGGTAGAAACCCGTCCGGTCCAGGGGACTTATTCGTCTTTAGGTCAGCGATCTTTTTCTTTATTTCTCCTTCGGTGAAGTCCATTGCCTCCAGCTTTTCCCCCGAGTAGGAATCCGTGGGCTGGGGGATGGGACCACACTCTTTAGTAAACACTGAGGAGAAGTAGTCATTGAGAAGGTTAGCATTTTCTGCATCTGACTGAGTTAATGCACCCTCCTCGTCCACTAGGGGCCCAATCCTACGATGGATTGGTTTACGGCTATTTACATAGCCGAAGAACTCCTTGGGATTCTCCTTGCAGAGTCTCGCCACTCGGAGTTCCTCAGTACGCTTAGCCGCCCTTATGCTGGACTTCACTCTCCTGGCTAGCCTCCGGTACTCGTCAAAGGCACCCGAGATCTTCGATCGCCGGTACCCATTTCTCTTCTCCCTAAGCAGTTGGCCGATTTCTCGATTAAACCACTTTGGTTGAACAGAAGACCGACGGAGGCATTTTAGAGGGATGCAACTTGATTGAAGACTCATGAATTTATTTTTGAAATTGTTCCACGAATCCTCAACCTCTTCGCATACCGCTAGCCTTACATCAGTCAGCCCAGCACGAAGGCGTGCAAAGTCTGCTCTTCTCAAGTCAGGTTTCCTTGATTGACTGGCAACAGACCTTACCTTCGGGATCTTGACGGTAAATCTAACTAGCTGGTGATCACTGCCACCGAGCTCTTCGCCTACAGAGACATCCTCAACGATATCATCCTCAGAGGTGAAGACCAAGTCGAGGATATTGTCTACTCTCGTCGGTTCTCTGACCCATTGAGTGAGGAACTCGTTGTTGGCGAACTCCAGGAGTAGCGCGCTATCGCCACAGGCTGCTCTGGTTTCCCAGTCAACTTGTCTGTTGAAGTCGCCCATAACGATGCACACTCTGCCTTAAACAAGCTCACCCAGCAGCTGGTACAGTTCCCTGTCCTTCTCAACGGGTTGGGAAGGGGGTCTGTAAAGCACCAGGGTCCTGTATCTGACAGGACCTATCTCTAGGTCAACGCCTAGGAGCTCGTGATCGGATATAATGTTGGAGTTCGTAGATTTGATTGTATCCTTGACATACAACATTACACCGCCACCCTCTCTGTCTGGCCTATCTTTGTGGAAGAGTTGGTAGCCAGGAACCGTGAATTCGCCTTCAAAGTCTCGGTTTGACGTTTTTATCCACGATTCTGTTATGGCTACCATTTCGGGTTCTTCCGTCGCTACGAGGCCACGGAGCTCAGGAAACTTGTTCCTGATTGACCTCGCATTGAACAGAAGAACTTTCAGGGAGTCCCCGACTGTAGGACTCCCTATGCTCTTCCGTTTCCCGGCTTCTTTGTTGGCGAGGCACCCCTTTTTGCGACCTCTGAGAAGGTCGTTCCTGGAGTGACACGGGCGTACTGGCGTACGTCCGCCCTCACTCTGGGCCCGGATACTCCTTTCGGTCCTCTCTACGACATTCTGGATCATGTTCGACAGAAAGGCCTTTCCTTTAAAGGAAAGATGTACACCATCCCTTTGGTAGAGATCATTTCTACCATAAAAGGTGCGGTACGGGTCCACAAAAAAAGACCCCCTCTGCCGTACACAAATCTGCCAGGCGCCGGTTTATAGACACATTCATCGAGTGAGCGGTCCGTGTTGGACCTCTCCTCGGGAGCATCCCGACTACCACACGCTTGCGGGTTTTCAGCCCACAGTCGTCCACGGCACCCATGACCGTGTGGAGGATTTTATCTGTAGGGCCTACCCTACCTCCTCTCAGGTACAGGTCGTTTCCACTGACCATCAGAGCAACGACTGAGCTCTCAGAAATCTGAGAGAGGAGAGAGAGAGAGAGAGAGAGAGGAGAGAGAGAGAGAGAGAGAGAGAGAGAGAGAGAGAGAGAGAGAGAGAGAAGAGAGAGAGAGCGAGAGAGAGAGAGAGAAAGAGAGAGAGAGAGAGAGAGAGAGAGAGAGAGAGAGAGAGAGAGAGAGTGTAACAAGGAGTAACAAGGAAAGTAAGTACCCTAGGAGACCTTACGATCCATTCAAAGAGGGTACCTTTAGGCTAGCAATCGAGCGGGCACATGGCTGCTCAATTGTTTTGCGTCCCTAAACGGCCACTTTTCAAGACTTTGTCTAGTCTTGACTTGAACTGGTCAACAGATTCACTGTTGACAACTTCCACTGGAAGTGAGTTCCACATACCGCAGATACTGTAAGTGAAAAAATTTCCACACAGATTGCGGTTGTAACGCTTCAGTTCAAGTTTGAAGCCGATTGCGCGTTCTGTTCTCACTCAGTGTGAAAATATCCCGGTAGTCAACATTGTCGAACCCTCGAAGTATTTTGAAAACTTCGATGAGCTGACCACGCTGTCTACGGGTTTCCAGCGAGAACAGATCTAATTCCCTTAGTCTATCCTCATAAGTTTTATGTCGGATAGAGGGAATCAGCTTGGTTGCCCTGGCTTGTACGCGTTCCAATCTCGCGATGTCCTTTCGCAATGAAGGACTCCAAAATTGTAGGGCATACTCCAGGTGCGGTCGAACAAGTGAGTTGTACAGGCACAGTACAATCTCCTGGTTTCGATAACCAAACTGGCGCTTAATATAGCCTAGCATCCTTTGGGCCTTTTTCTCCGCCTCAATGCACTGTTTCGAGAACTTGAGGTCACTAGTGATTGTTACACCCAAGTCCTTCTCAGTGTCGGTGGATTCCATAGCAGTGCCCTTAAGGGTATACTGAGATTGGGGGTTTCTGTGGCCGATATGCATCACTTTGCATTTGCCCACGTTAAAAGGCATTTGCCACGTGTCCGACCACTCCCCAATCTTCCCAAGATCTTCCTGCAGGCGGGCAGTATTTCCATCCTTTGCAACGTTCATACCAAGCTTGGTATCGTCGGCAAATTTGGAAATTTTCGCAACCATGTCACCGTCCATGTCGTTGACGTAGATGATGAATAGTAGTGGTCCCCAGGACAGAACCTTGAGGCACCCCGCTAGTAACGGGCACCCACTCAGAAGACTGTCCATTTACCACCACCCGTTGCCGTCTGCCACTTAGCCAGTTCTCGATCCAGCCGGCTACCTTTCCGTCTATGCCAAGCGCTCGCACTTTCCGGAGAAGGCGGCGGTGTGGTACCTTATCAAAGGCTTTCTGAAAGTCTAGGTACACCACATCCACCGCCTTGTCCCGATCGTGCTCACTGAAAACGAAGTGGAAGAATTCCACAAGGTTCGTCAGGCATGACCGTTGCCTTCGGAAGCCGTGCTGGGAACTCCTCAGTAGCAGGTTTGACTCTAAATACGACGTCACTTTGTCCACCATGATGCTTTCCATGAGTTTACCGACTATCGAAGTGAGACTGATAGGTCGGTAGTTCGACGGTTGGTTACGGTCTCCTTTCTTGAAGATAGGAGTCACCTCCGCCTCACGCCAGTCTCTAGGAACGCATGCGGTCCGGATTGACATGTTAAAGATAGCGCACAGATGTCGTGATACTTCATCGCACACTTCCTTCAACACTTTAGGTAGAAACCCGTCCGGTCCAGGGGACTTATTCGTCTTTAGGTCAGCGATCTTTTTCATTTATTTCTTCTTCAGTGAAGTCCATTGCCTCCAGCTTTTCCCCCGAGTAGGGAATCCGTCGGCTGGGGAATCGGACCACACTCTTCAGTAAAACACTGAAGAGAAGTAGTCGTTGAGGAGGTTAGCATTTTCTGCATCTGAATGCTTTAATGTCCCCTCCTCGTTCCTCAAAGGGCCAATCGTTCGACGGATTGGTTTACGGCTGTTCACATATCCAAAAAACTCCTTGGGATTCTCTTTACAGAGTCTCGCCACTCGGAGTTCCTCAGACCGCTTAGCCGCCCTTATGCTGGACTTCACTCTCCTGGCTAGCCTCCGGTATTCGTCAAAGTCACCCGAGATCTTCGATTGCCGGTACACATTTCTCTTCTCCCTAAGCAGTTGCCCGATTTCTCGATTAAACCACTTTGGTTTGAACAGAAGACCGACGGGGGCATTTCAGAGGATAAAACGCGATTGAAGACTCATGAATGTGGTTTTGAAACTGTTCCAAGAGTC
>OZ018319.1:145489637-145502137 GCA_963969495.1 Ceratothoa steindachneri
GAGAGAGAGAGAGAGAGAGAGAGTGAGAGAGAGGAGAGAGAGAGAGAAGAGAGGAGAGAGAGAGAGAGAGAGAGAGAGAGAGAGAGAGAGAGAGAGAGAGAGAGAGAGAGAGAGAGAGAGAGAGAGAGGGATACACACAGAATTCGTAATGAACGAGATATCACCACCCTGACGCTTTCTTCTGGCTATAAGCTGTCTGTCTTAAAGCCTCTTTCTTTCGGGACTTGGGTTATCTCATATTGGTTAGCGCAGTGGTCGGAGTTCGCGAAGAGCGCTCGATGGCATAGGTTCGAAATGCACCCATTTTTCCTTTTCTTTAACGGGTAAACGAGTACATAATTTTAGTCAATTTGCTATCTCTCTCATTCTTCTTTCTTAATCTTTGTTTGATCTTTGTTTTATCGAATAAAAAGACAAACTTGTATATATATATATATATATATATATATATATATATATATATATATATATATATATATATATATATATATATATATATATATATATATATATATATATATAATATTGAAGATAAATCCCAGAGCCACCAGAAACGGATGCGACATCTTTTAATTTATCAGAACGTTTCGAAAACTACAAGTTTTCATCTTCGGGATAGAATAAGTTTAGTAAAGTTAATACATATGAAGAAACCATGAAAAGGCCAACAAGACATTGAATTATTTTAAAAGGTGACCAATTATAAAATATCAATAAAATGTACTTACTATAAGTTAAAATTTTAAATATGACTTGGCAATTGTTAAATTTGCTTTAAACCTGACTAAAAAAAGTAGTTAATAAATTTAAAGTTTATTTCAGAAATTAATTAAAAACTATAAGAGAAATTGACCTGGCAATAGTTAAAGATAATAAATTTAAACTTTGTTTTCAATTTTGTAAACACTGTAAGAGGTAAAAACATTTAATATAAAAACAGTTAATTTTGGTACTTACTAAAGTGGATCCATCCTAGAGAGTGAATGGTGGATTTAACAAGGGGCTTGTATTTATAGGTTACAGTGACGCTTGGGGGAGAGGAACACTAACTACCTAAACAGTATTTAAAAAACAAACCAACTAACAAACTGTAGTTAAAATTAGTTAATTAATAAAGATATTGCACTTAAATCTTCATTGAGTGTAGTTTTGTAGTGTTTGATATATAGAGATTCGAGGGTTCTTAGGCAATGTTGGTTGTTGTTAAAGGCTTACAGCTTTTGGTGTGTTCCCTAATAAAAGACTTTTCCTTTTTATTTAAGATTTTGTTTGCGCGTCACCTAATCCCCATATGAGCAGAGAACCTAGCTTCAAGAGACCTGACAATGCTGCCAATGTAAGAGGCTACACTACGACTGCGACATTTAAATAAATAAACATTATCACGGCGGAAGTCCAAAGAGAGAGGATCTTTACTGCTAAAAAACTTCCTATCGATAATTTGTTTATAAAAAATAATTGCGGGTTGATTTGGGGAAAATATCTTCTAAAAATTAATAGGATTTTTCTTTTAAAAGTATCGTTAAAAAAAACATCTCTGAACTTAGTAAATATATGGGTATTTTAGGAACTTTTATGCAGGGGGGAGGGGGGGCAATGAGATTATCAAGTAGCTTGTTAAAACTTTATCATATAGGTCAGAAGGAAATAATCTTTTTAGAAAATTTATTTCCACAATGAATATATATATATATATATATATATATATATATATATATATATATATATATATATATATATATATATATATATATTATATATATATATATATTCATTTAACTAGAAAAGACTTTAGTCTAAGATAAAAAAAGAAAAAAAAGAAAGTTTTAACAATTTTCATTCACTCTCTCATCATAACTTTGCAGTTTCATTTTATCTAAAATCTTTGCCTCATCATTATTACCTTTGCTTCGGTTTATATTCACTCTAGCAACCATTCCTAATTCATTTAGAAACTTATTATTTTTTGTTAGAAAATATATAAAGTTAAACGAATTGATCTTGGAACTGTAGAAAGTCCGTATATGAGTTTAATTTCATTATCAATGGGTTCATCAAATGATTTTGGTAGCATTATAAATTGGTATGAATGGATTCGCATGTCACACTTTACTCTGAATTTTGTTCAAAAAGTAATTATTTAATCTATTCTTTTGATGAAAAAATGTAGTGTTTGGAATATATTTAGTAAGAAATATACCAGATACGCCATTTACCATTAAAATATTAAACTGAGTGAATTTTTGTACGTTATTGCGGAATTTGCAGTATCATCGTCGAAACATTTTTAAACGGTTTTGTTTCCAAACCGGGTTTCCACCACGTTTCACGAAATTTTACCTTCTCCCAGCTTGGTTGTATTTATATGAATATGCATATTTTATTCGATTTTTAATAATGGATATGACAAAAAATGCGCACAAACTGCCCCAAGCTCCATTCTTAGGCCAAATTGAAATAAGTATAGAGTTAAGAAACGGAAAAGAAAGACATGGGACAGTATTTATGAATTTGTGAAAACGAGAAAGACTTTTTTTTTAAAGTGCCATATCATAATTATTGGGGAAGACATGAGAGGGCAGACTGTTGCAAAGCTTTGACGTGCAAGGAATGAAGGAGGCATCGCCCAACCTTGAGTTTTTTTAGATCACACAATAAGCATACGAATCAGCACACTGTTGAGTTTTGCTTGGTCGAGCTAGTGGTGGAGGAGCACGTACACAACCAACTGACCGGAGTATCGCCCGAAGTAATACCTGTAGAAAAGAGAAAGAAAGGTAATGAGGAGGCAAGTTTGTGAATTATGCTAAAAGATTATAATAAAACGGGTAATATAATTACCCTTTCTGTTACTCGAAATTCTGAAATTACTCATGGGGAACACTGATAAAACAAACTAAGTCACCTCCCAGCCAAGGCAATTTAGGTATGAAGGCAATAAGCTTAAGTCTTGGAAATTAATTTAACAATTCACTTACTATAAACGATTATTTCCAGCGATGTAAACCCTAATTCTAGTCATTAAATTTGTTTTCAATTTAGTTAATTCTTCAGATTAAATATTTTAATATTTCTTTGGCCTAATTAACCAAACTACACATATGTGTTACCCATTAATATATTTTCAGTTTGTAGTTGAATAAAAATGACTTATTTTAGGTTTTAAAATGTGAAAGGCTAATATTATAATTACATTGTTATTTATTAAATAATTTGCTTAGGCTTCACATGTACCCTTGTGTTGGTTTTCAAATTTCTGCGGGTGATGACGCAAATTTACCTTCTTTTGCGCGAAGGCAAACGCTTACGACGATAATTTCAAAAGGGGATAGGATAGGATCAGTTCAATGGAGAGTAGGATTAAAATTTCAAAAGGGGATAGGATAGGATCAGTTCAATGGAGAGTAGGATTAAAATTTCATAACAAAAGCTCGAAATTTTCAATAATGGATATTAATGGATTTTAGTCCTCTCGCAAAGGAAGCAAAGAAGAGTTCGATAATCCAATAAATGTGAAAAAAGGAAAATCACGTAGGGTGGTGGTCCGGGTCTGTTGAGAGAAGTTGATGTGCGAAGTGAATGGTGAAAAGAAGAGTGTGAAGGGAAATTTAATTTGTTAATTAAGAAAAAAGGAACCAATGGTGGCATTTGCATCTAAATGAGAGAAGATAAAATGAGAAACAATGAAAAAAGTGGATAAATCGAAAAAAAACTTGAATAAGAAAAAAAAGTTGAGAAACAAAAAAGGGAAAGGGGTCAAAGAAGAAGAAGAAAAGAAAAGAAAAGAAGAAGAAAAAAAGAAAAGGAAAAAGAAGATCAACCTCTCTTTCTGGCACCTTCCGAAACAAAATCTCCCAACCAGTGTGTATGCGTGTGTGTGCATATGTTGTCTTGTGTACGTGTGTCTCGCGTGCTATGAATTTATGTTGAACTGTGTCTGGTTCCTGATGGCAGATCTGTGGGTCAATGCGATCGGGTTTTGTGTGTGTTTAATTAGAGATCGTGACCGCGCCAGAGCCTTGCCAGAGCGACCCGTGTGTGACGTCGGAGGACGTAGTGGTGAAATATCATTGAGGAGGCGGCTTAGATTTAAAGATTGAGAGGAGTGCACTGTTATGTGCGTAATGGGGATCTACTTTGTGGTTTTGTTACCTTGAAGTACTTCGGTGTAGTATGGGAGCCTTGCTTCTATTTCCCGGAGTTTGGTATGGGTATTACAGATACAGTGACATATGTAGTTGTGTAGGTTTTCTAGGGTTTTCAGAAATGGCGCTGCGTTGTGGTTGTGATGTTGTTTTAATAAGCACTACTGTTGTTTTGCCTGGTAGGTGTTTTAGTGATGGGCTTTAGCCACACCACCTCGTGGGTAGACTTGGCATTTTGTTTTCTCTTTAGGTCTTAACCCTTATTCTCAGACCGTGATATATATATATATACCACCCTACAAATAACACATATACTTCGAAATTACGGCGACTTATGCCCTAGTAGTCAGTCGCCAGATGTGCGCTGAACCCCCTTGACATATGATTCGAATTAAATGTATGGACGTTTTCAGAGAGTATATATATAGCTCGCCCAACACCACGGATCTTCAGTTACCCACAAGCACTCGTTGAGGTTGTATGTCATATTGTATACCAAAATGTTAAAGAATTATAAGGGACATACATATTAGTTTCATTGCATATTTATATCATGATAGACGTGATAAGGTGTGTGAATGCGAGTCCAAATTCCAATGCCATACTGGTATAACCGAGTGTGGGGCGGATAAGACAGAAGCATCCTTTTATTCATGCCTGTTCCAGAGCACCAGCTTTTAAAATCAAAATGTGTTGTCCTTACTCGCTACCCAATACTTCAAATCCACGATCCTCTTACGTCGTTGCCATAATATATATTCGTATACTTAACCTCGTCCTAGCAACAACAACGCTTCCCACCTGAGTGAACTTAAACTACAATAGCTTTGGTCTCTGGATGGAATTTAGATTTAGTTGACACGGAGCGAGTCGACGTTGGATTCCACGTTCCACTCTAAGTCACCACTGAGGAAACTATAATACGGTGTGAATCTATCGTTAAACTCTCAATAGACCAACCTTATTTTCCTTATTGTTCACTTCAAGGATAAAAAAAGTGTAATTAAAATATTAGACAAGTATAAAAACTAAGTAGAGGCACAAGCAAAAGGTTTATTTCCGATGGGTAATAAATAAGAGCAGAAGATGGTATAACAAATTGAAGAAAACCTTTCGAATTTTAAGCATAAAATTAAAGAAAGACAAAGAGAGAAATCTCTGACTCAGATGATTTATCATAAGAATCACGAATTGAAAATACATTTTACATGTGAAAAATATAATTCATTTCTAATATATCGAGAACTTAATTTCGCATTTCTTTTATCATTTTTTTTACAAATTTTATATGAATCTTGAATTTCTTCTCAAAGTCCCCTTATTTTTTTAAATTCTTAAATGTGTGAATTTTTTTTATTTCTTATGAAATTTTATATTTTCACTTTAAATTTTAAATGAAACTGGAATTTCCTTTATAATTTAAATTTATTCATAATATATTTTAGCGCTAAAATCTTTTGCCTGCAAGATTTATTTATTTATAAACGAGCGTATTTCCGAAAGAATTCAACAGGAACCAGAAAGAAAAAGTAGATTAATGTGTTTTTGTGATTATTAACTCGAACGATTGTCCTTACATGGTGGCAAGAATTAGATATAAAGGAGTAGTCTGAGTTGTAGCAATACTCAAGTTCAATATAACTTTAATACAATCGTTAAATAAAGAAGTGGCAACTCAAGGTTCCAAACAAATATCTGAGCTCGCCATAGAAAAGTTGTAGCACCCAAATTACAGGGAAATTAAGCCTGTGTCACCCAAATGGCAGGATAAGTAGGACCAACGAGGAACCTCACAAATGTGCACCCTGTTGGACTTATGAAATCCTGTAATTGGGCACACGCATTAAATATTGAGATAATATGCCATGTAATAAGTAATGAACCTATGTAAAATAGAGAGAAGTACTTATATTACAATTGTACATACATTAAGGGGAGCATGAGGCAAGCAAGCGGATAGCTAGAGATCCCACGCAGTCACACAAACATACGCACGCTAGGAAACAGCTATAAGACGAAACGATCTCAATGATAGATAACAGGGGCAAGCCGAGCAAATATAGGGTGGTATATGCTTTGACCGGTCTTACTGATCTTGAGTGACAGCCCAGTTTGGGAAGGACCTTACCCTGGCCCAACTAGGAAAGTTTGTAGTTTCATTAAACGCAAAAACCTCTGGTGACTCCGTTTAACAGCCAACAGAGGAACAAACGAACATATTTGTGATCATGAGCTCCGCCCTGCGCCTAGTTTAGAAAAAAGAGGTCACGTTCCCTGGTATTGAGGGGCCAATATATATATATATATATATATATATATATATATATATATATATATATATATATATATATGGACTTAAACATGATAAAAAAGGAAGACCAAGAAAGAGAGAGAATCAGTAAAGGCGTCTGTCAATACAGCTTACTTGCGTTTTGTTATTATTAGCGTCACTAGTCCGTTCCTCGTCCTTTATTCCTGCCTTCTTAGCCCCAGCTACCTAACGTTAACAGAAACCTTACACACAGACGCGTAGGACTTGAACTATTTCGCTTGTTCCAATTTTAGGTAGGCCCAAGCTAAGAATAAATCCTACTTATCGTCGCTTTCCTTCGAATACTTTCCTTTAACCCACAGGTAAACAAGACACCTTATGGAACCCAGCCTGGAAGCGTATTCTCCCCCTAGAAACTTTGGAAGTCAGAACAACCTCTCACAAATAGACTGGTAACCTTAAAACGCGCCATAACATTGAATACCTTTTCTACCCATAAACTGGAGACACCTTTGGCCGGCCAGTGAAGGTGACAAGAAAGAAAATGGACGCATCGGACCATCAACGAGCAAGACAAGGAGAGACAGATCGTGAACGCCATCATCATCAAGCCACCCATCTTTAATGATGCAGCAGTTGCAGTTTGGTTTAAGATTGTAGAAGCCCAGTTCTACATTCCAAGAGTAAATAAAGAGGAAACAAATTTTTTTTTCATGTTTCATGTCATGGCTGCATTACCTCCCGAGATTGTCGATCCACCTCCGGCTGCAGTCCTGTCTACCCCCAAATTACCAGCTCTTAAGGACCAAGGTAATTGGGCTCTTCGAGGGCACTAAGCCGGAGCTCTTCGAGAAGCTCATTGTCTCCTCCATACTCACCGGTCGACCTTCTACCAACCTGGAAGAATTGAGGTAGGAGTTGGGGAAGAAATTATGAGGCAAAAATTTATCTAATCCTTGCCAGCTAACATGGCGCCAATAATTGTTACCCAGAAGTACCTTACTTTGGCCCAACTAGGAAAGCTTGCTGATGAACTAATGCCATTTTATAAGGCACAGTGTCTTAATGTCTATAATGGCAGTGATTCCATAGAACATAGTGCCACTTCTTTTTCCGATATGTGTATTTCAGATTTAAATAATAAAGGTGATAATCATGTAAATAATGTGAAACATACGGGAAGTGCGCGATCAGTGCCCGTAGGTACGTACCCTAATAGAAATCGTTCCAATTTTGTAATGCGTAATAATGATTTCAGGACCAACAGTATACTGATAGGAGTGCGACCTCTTTGCAGGAACCAAAGACCTGACGTATGCCGCTCCCATTTGCATTTTGGTGAAAGTTCGAAACTCTGCAAGCCCTAGTGCAGATTGCAAAAATGAGGGAACACGTTCAAATATAACCATCCTCCAGGCCATCTTCGCCAGCCCCATCGGAAAACTAGCAAGGCATGCCATTGCAAGTGCGACCGCGGGTATGCCGTCTGTTTTCATCGTCGCCGCAAAAGTGAATAAATTAAAGTGCGAGTTTCTAATTGATACGGGGGTGAGTGACTCGATAATCCCAGCTAAATTGGTGCGCACGGGTGAATTACGCGAATCTAGTGTGAACATTACGACAGCTAATAACGGAAAAATAAAAATGCACGGCGAGGTACACACGGATATAGTTATCCCTAGTCTTCGCCGGTCATTTAGGTGTTCATTTGTGGTCGCGCATACCACATCGCCGTTATTACGAATTGAAATTCTGGGACACTTTAATCTCTTGCTGGATTGTACGCTGGTCCCAAAGAAGTGGCAGGGTGAGTACAGGGTGGTCGTCGACTCCCGCGCGCTTAATGCGATCACAAAGCCAGACAGATATCCATTGTTGAGAAATACAAAGTGTAGCAAACCACCTCCATGGCAAAACAATTTTCTCAAAGTTGGATCTGATTCGTACTTACCATCAAATCTCCATAAACCCGGTGGATATAGAGAAGACTGCGCTGGTGACGCCGTTTAGTTCATGAGAATAAGTGAAGCTACCCTTTGGCCTTCGGAATGCAAACTGCACACTCAAACGACACATGGATAACTTGTTTCGGGGATTAAGGTTCGTTTATGTATATATAGACGACATCCTGATATGTATTTTCGGACAATATGGACGAAAATTTGGATCATTTAGATCAAGTTTACAGAATCCTGGTTCAGAACGGTCAACGAATATCTCTGGAAAAATGCGAACTAGCAAAGGAGAAAATTGATTTTCTAGGGCATCATTTTTCTCCTGCGGGAATTTGCCCATCAGCCAAGAAAATAAAAGAAATTGGACAACATGACGTTATCTCAAGATTACAAGGAACTACGATGATACTTGGGTATGTTGGCATACTACTGAAGAATGATTTTAAAATTTTCCGGAATTGTGGCCCTGTTGACCGAGCTTGCACGCCTGCAACCCAAGGCTAGTGAGCGCGAGTGGAACGATGATCCACGAGAAGCATTCAATAATACTAAATCGACGTTGATCAACTCTATCGAGCTCTTATCCGCTGACCAATGATTCGCGATATCAACTAGTGACGGATTGCTCCCAATATGCGGCAGGTGCTGCCCTTGACCAGGTGGTAAATGGATCGCCACGACCGGTGGCATTCTTCTCAGGCAAACTAACCAGGACACAGCAAGCATACTCCACTTACGACGGAGAGCTCCTAGCAGCGTAGCTTTCTGTGATGCACTTCAGGCACATGATTGAGAGTCGCCATGTTATCTTATGCACAGACCACAGACAACTAGTATCGATTGGCCCTTTCGTCACCGTTCTGTGCTAAAACGGACCGGCAGCAACACCATTGGACGGCTATTTTGAAATGCATCAGCGATATCACCTACGTGCCTGGTCAGGACAACGTAGTTGCTGACTGCCCATCGAGGAACGTCAATTCGGTCCATATTGACTCATTTGACCTCCGAACTTTAGCGGCAGGGCAAGATAATGACGAAAAGACAAAAGAGCTTCGTTTACCATTAAAATCTTTCCCTTTTCCCGGAAAAGCCCAACTGTGGTGTGAAGTAACATCAATATCTATCCACGACCATTCGTCTCTACAGCGTGAAGAAGGACTATCTTCAGCCAGTTACACAATTTGTCACACCCTGGGATCAAGGCATTTCTTCGTCTAATTAGGTCGAAGATACTTCTGGCCTAATATGGGCAGGGACATTTGCTCCTGGGCACGGGAGTGCCTCTCATATTAGTCTTCCAAGATCGATTGCCATACAAAATCTCCAATCCTGCCCATTAATATTCCATCATCAAGATTCGAAACTC
This sequence comes from Ceratothoa steindachneri, assembly GCA_963969495.1. NCBI lineage: Eukaryota > Metazoa > Arthropoda > Malacostraca > Isopoda > Cymothoidae > Ceratothoa > Ceratothoa steindachneri. The sequence continues at coordinate 145,499,379 of OZ018319.1, forward strand.
TGCACATTGATATCGTTGAACTACTTCCACCATGCACACTATCTGGACAATCCTACCCGTCGCACAATCAGTATCTACTATCGTGAATTGTTTGGGCTACAAGATGGATCGAAACGTTACCGATTCCAGACATAAGTACAACAGCGGTTGCGTTGGCTTTTCCAGACGGGTGGATTTTCAGATTTTGATTCCCGTTATACGTGGTAACCGACAGAGCAACACAATTCGAGTCCGAATTGTTCAAGGAATTATCAGCCCTCGTTGGTTCCATTATCTCCGCGCCACGGCGTACCGCTCATCCACAAACTGGACAGCGGAAAGAGCATACAGAACTTAGCAGTACTCAATAATGGCCTGTCGGCAAGGTTGGCTGATGGCCCTTCCGAATTATCCTCTTGGGCATTCGATCCTTGCATAATGAGTCGAGATTTTTGCCTTTCACAGCAGTCACAGGGACTACATTACTGTGTCCGAAACCCTTGGTTTCATCTTCGTCGTTGAAAACCGATTAGAAATTCATTAAGGAATTAGTCACAACCATAACACAGGTCGGCTTCACACAGGCATCCGAAGGACACCTGCAATCGGTGCCCAAGCCTGTCGTACCCAAAAGGAAAGTACAAGTGAATTAGGTTTGTTTAAAAAAAGAAAAATATGGCCCAATTCTGAAAATATTTATCTTTTTTTTTTAAAAAACCTAATTCCCTTGTACCTTCCATCAAATTTACCCTTGAAATAGAACAGAATGGAAGTATCCTATCCTTGATTTATTAATACACCACACGCCTTCTGGTTTCAAATTATCTGTCTATCAGAAACCAAATAAATCTTCTTCTTATATTCACTTGGTGTGGTTAGTCCTGAATTCTTTGACTCGGAAGTTTCCAAAATTTTTGACTCCGGCCATAAACTTCGCTATCCATTTCAGTTCCTTGATAAATGCCTTCAGTTAGCCAAAAAGTCTTGTTATCGTTTTGAACCTCGTGCACCTTTTAATAACAAGAATACTCTTGTACTTCCTTTAAATCCATCATTTGCTTTTCTCCCTTATATTTTAAAATCTCCAGGCATTTGCGTAGTATTTGCGGGTAATGTATATTGCGTGAAATGTATCAATTGCTCCAAATATTACTTTGTTCAATCAGGTAAATGTTTAAAATAACGAATTTCTCAGCATAAATATAATGTCCGTCGCGGGGAAGAAAGCAGCTCACTTTATGTTCATATGTCATATTTTGATCACAATATTGATTGGAATTCTGCTAAAATCATCTGTCATAATAACGATACAATTTCACGAAATATCATTGAATCGACCTTTATTAGTAAATTCCCAAATTGTAATTTGAGTCCTGGCTTATATAAACTCGATGGTTATATTTTAAATTATATTCACAATGAACTGTCGAAACTTTTAATTTGAGACTAAATAATTATATCAATCTTAATAAACTATTTAATTTTTTTTTTTTGCATCTATGTAGCCTTATGTTTATGTCTGTGTATTTATTTTCGTTTGAGTCAAGTCTTTAGAACATTTGTACTTATTTTACCTTGGTTTTTCAATGCTGACCTCTGATGTTAATCTCTCGCTCAGATTTTCTCCCTCCCTAATTGCATAGGCGGTATTTTAATTCACTTGTCAACCTTTAGTCTTTTGAATTTACCTGATTTAATGATCTTAGTTTCTATTTATCTCTGCTCCTCCTAAGGTTTCCATTTCATATTAGTTTTTTGCTTTTTATTTGGGCGTTCCCTCTCCTCTGTATCATCTTTATATATATATATATATATATATATATATATATATATATATATATATATATATATATATATATATATATATATATACATTACAATTTTCAATATTTTTGTTATTCCTTAATAAGGAACTCGAAATAAAGTTCGAAAGTACTTGGAATTCTGGTATTAGTTTTCCCTGTGGGCTTTGTTGCTTTTATTGCTTACTCACACAATACTTTGTGAGTTTTCCACACATATATATATATATATATATATATATATATATATATAATTAGGTAAAAGGCCATGTTGTATGCATGTACTATTGAAGTCAACATCTTTGGCAGCGTTATTAATTTTAACTTATATTTTCTTAATATTTCTTACAAGTTTTTTGACGAGGTATTCGAGGCGAGAAAAACATCCGCGAATGACATTCTTTATTCCTAGATTCTTTCGACCGTGTTAGGTCATCTTCAGGGAATGAACAGAAAAAGATATAAATAAGCTAGAACTGATTCAACTTAGAGTTAACAAAATTATACCTAATCTAAAATATAATCCATACGAGGACCATCTTATGGAATTAAATCTCTTCCCATTGACCCATCATAGACTAAGAGGTAGCCTAATTCGAATATTTAAAATGGTCAAAAGCATAGATAATATGAAATATAATGAGTACTTTATAATCTACCGATATAATTACACACGCGGAAAGGTTGTAAAAAGATAAGTAAACCGTTTAAATAGCATTAGTCTAAATTATTTTTCTTCAACTGAATTTTCAACTCATGGAATGATCTCTCGCATAGTGCCATTGACTGCACTACCGCAGTTGATTCGTTTAAACACAAACTAGACAAACACTGTGCCTCAAATCCAAGACTGACTACGTTTATAAGGGAGTAATATTTTCTTTTTTCGTCCTCCATCAATAATCAAGGCGGCGAAGTTTAGTAAACTTAGCTTAGATGTTTGCATGCAACTTCGAAAGGATCGGAGAGTATTTTGTT